>JAEIFK010000682.1:6980000-7315000 GCA_018901825.1 Drosophila funebris
TGAGCAATCCATTGCTACAGACTCTGACGCCATATTGTTTATTCAATTTGTTTGCAATAATCAACTTTTATTTAAAATGAAACAAAACATTAAGCAGTTTAAACAATTCTGCAAAGAAGAACAAGAACAATTGGCTTCAGCCGTGTTGCAAAATCTATTCAGCTAATTATTGCAGTATTTTCTAACACTGTAAGCAGCAGGAGCAGTATGAGCTGTTTTGCGTTCAAAATAGTTTAGTAAATATTTAAGGTTTTTATGTTCATGCGATTTATTTGACGGGATCATTTTAAAACAATCTAAGCTTTAACATTTGGGTGGTAACCGTTCTCATCGGCAGTATATGAAACCTCGACTGGGACTCCTTCTGGGGATATATATTTGTAGTTTCCTTTTACTACATTGGTTTTCTCATCAACCACATGTCCCTCCTGGTTAAGGTGAATGCCATTGGAAGTTTCCAAAGTGTAAGCGTAGCTATCTGGATTAACTTCGACCTTTTCTTCGGTAGCAACGGCTCCCTTGTCGTCACCGGCATAGGCGATGGCCAAAAGGCAAGCAAAGACAATCTAAGTAATAATATACATTTAACTTATATACTTTTGTTTATCTTCCAATTTATGAACTTACCAGGAACTTCATATTGAGATGGTTATTTAGTTGTTATCAGAATACGAAACAGAACTAATGAAATTTGCAACTACGCTATGCTTTTATAGTCATTAGCCAAAAGTCTGATGACATTTCCGAACTGGCCAGACCACTAACATAAATTTCCCCAAACTGGATCTGAAATGTATTGTTTTATTTAAGCAAAACAGTGCGTAGCCGACATTTAAGCACTTGTCATGCATTTATACTTCTTATTTCTTCATATAATTGTTCGGCTCATTAGCTTATCAGATTATAAAGCTGTTGGTGCCTTTAACGATGTTCTCTAAAGCATTGCAACGGCGTACATACAAAACAGGGCTTAAACGTTAAATTAGTTTGTAAATTAAATGTTCGCTTTCCAAATAATATTGAGCACAGCTTTAGATACTTAAGGGTGAATTATATTGACGATTGTTGTAGGCAAAATGCTGAAGTAATAGACATACATAATAATAAAAATAAAGATGTTTAAATTGTCATATAATTAGATAATTTTGTCAAAAAAAGTTTCCATTTGCATACTGATTAAATTCCGGTTTATTAAACTTTTCTCTGCTCAGTTGCAACTGGTTTTGGAAATCAAAAAAAAAATTGCAAAGGTCACTTTACTTTCAATATCATACCATTAAACTAAGAATTTGAATTTCAGGGCGGATGAATTCATTATTCAATACTAAACTGGAAAGAAGAAGAAGTGTGATATGGACATTCACAGTGAACGAATTGTCACACGTGCTGATATTATTTATCATAGTTTGATTGTATATTTTTGAAACGCCATGCCCGGGAATGAGAGCGAATCCGACTCTGGGAGTGATTATGAAGTGGAGATGCATGTAAAGCCCAAAAGAGTTCGTAGGGCAGTCAATGATGACTCTGCCGATCTTCTGGGTAACTTCGATGACGAGAAACGCAAAGAGATATTTGAAGGGACTTATGTAGATAAAGAATCTACAAAAAACCCAAGCGATTCTGACAGCAGTGATGAAGATGGAGCTGATAAGCCCGATGCAGTCGACGGTGCAGAAGTTAATCAACCGGAGAACGGAAGTGATGGCTCGGCGACCGAGGAAGAAGAGTCCAATGTCGATGGTCATATAACTAGTGACCAATTAAATAGCCTCCTGCGTGGTTCTTCGAAAGTAAACCGACATGTCCTATACGTTACGAATCTGAACTTTGAGTCCACAAAGGACGATTTGGAGTCACATTTTGCAGTCGCTGGTGCTGTGAAATCAATACGCATACCCAAAAATCGTCGGGGTGGATTTGCATTTGTAGAAATGGCAGACTTGAAAAGCTTTCAGCAAGGTTTTCAGTTGCACAACACAGAGCTACAGGGGCGTAAAATTAAGGTTCAGATATCCGAAGCGGGGAAAAAGAAATCTGCCAACAAGAAGAACATTATCAAGCAGAAAAATCGTAAGCTGGCGGAGATGCGCCATGAACAGAAGACTTTTACAAAGAGCGGCAAATTCTACGATAAAGACTTGAAGAAAGAAAAAGCCAAGGATTTGCTGGCACGCAAGCGCTGGCGTAAGAATCCAGCGCCAAGAGGAAAGTAATATTCATGTTCATATGTACCTACTTATTAGAATCTTAACTTGTATTTAAATATAACTTATGTATTCAAAAACAACAATTATGTACATATATTATCACTGCTGCCATCGAACAATATAAAAGTTGCGTTTACCCACACGCAATAACGACACTCCATTCCGGAGTATGTGGATGCCGGTTGTAATGACTTCTGCAATGTTCTGCACACGCTTCTGGTTAACATAGAAGCCGCCAGCATTAATAATGCGCACGGCGTCAGCTAAAATTCATTATTTATATTAGATCTTGATTTTTAGCATTGATTATTTCGATAGCAACTCACTTTCTGTGGGAAAACACTTTGCTTTCATTGCCAGCTGTAGAATTGACATGCCAGGCTCAGTAAGTATCTCTACCATTGTGGCACCCTGAAACGTTTGCTTAATTTCAGCAAGGTTCAACTCCGCCAAACCATCCACATTTCCTTTGTACAGTGCATTGGTAACGCGTTCAGCTTGTTTTAATCCACTTTCTGGGGATTATAATCATTTGAATATAATGGTTATAGAAATGTATCAATTATATACCTCCGTGAACAAGCAAGGTCACATCTTCCGCCAGCAGAGTCTGAGCCTTGCGTTTCTCTGGCTCCTTGGCATGCTCCGCCATTAATTGTTCAATCTCGGTTAAGGGAATAAAAGTGAACAGTTTAAGCAACTTCTCCACTTCGGAGTCTGGCATGCGCATAAAGAATTGGTATAATGCAAACGGAGACGTCTTATTCTCATCAAGCCAAACAGCATTTCCAGCCGATTTTCCAAACTTGTCGCCCTCCTTGTTGGTGACTATTGGCAGTGTCATTCCAAAGACTTCTCGATTACGTTCAACCCGACTTATCAACTCGTGACCAGTCATTAGATTTCCCATTTGATCGGAGCCGCCCATCTGAAAGCAACAGTTATGTTTACGCAATAAATGCAACCAATCATACGCCTGAAAGATCTGATATGTAAACTCCGTGAAGCTCATTCCATCCTCTGACTCCAAGCGTGACTGAACGGATGATCTTGAGAGCATGGATCCCATGCGGAAATGTCGTCCCATATTGGCAACAAAGTCGATAAGGCTTAGATTTGCATACCAATCAGCATTGTTCACGATTCTAAAGCAGTTTATTGGGAATATTATTACACAAAAAGGAGACATATATATTTGTAATATACTTACGTGAGAGGCGCGAGCTTAGAGCTGTATTTCTCTGTATCCCAGAGACAGTCCTCATGGTTTTTGAACACTTTACGTAACTGTCGCTCAATGGCCTCCAGGTTTGCTTCAATAACAGATTCGCCCAACTGATTGCGCTCTGTTTTACGTCCACTCGGGTCCCCAATAAGTCCGGTTGCTCCGCCGACCAACGCAATTGGCTTGTGTCCGGCGCGCTGGCAGTGCAATAGGCCCATAATCACAAGCAAGTTTCCAACGTGCAAGCTGTCCGCCGTGGGATCAAAACCAGCATAAATGCTCTGAGGTGATCGTTTAAATAGGTCCTTCATCTTCGGACTGCATAGTGATTTTCATACAGAATTTGTCCGTTTTTGTCAATGCTAACTTACGCTGCAGTGTCCGGAAAAATGCTTTGAAAAAATCCACGATCTGACAATTCCAACAGATTCTTATGTGTGAAATTGCGTTTAAAGTAGCTGCAGCTGCTATGGAGCGGGCGTAGCATACGAAATCTTAAACCAAACATTATGCAAACTAAATTATAAATCTAAATACGTGCTTGCAGCGAAAGAAGGAACTTTGAAGTGAGGTTATACAGAATGTTTTGCTATTCGCGGCTCCAGCTGACAACCCATCAGCTGTTGATTAAATGCTTGGAAGTACAAGGTTGTGTTTCCACTGTATACGTCATAGATACGTTATTGTTTGCATTAGGTTGCAAGTTTTATAAACAGAATATTATTACTGTTCTTTGAATTATGTATAGTGAATATTTGTGATAGTAATTATTTAACACTATCTTTGAAACAGTTTTAAAGTATTCCACATTGCTGTAGATTTTTAATGTACATATTTGTAACTGAAGTGACCTTGTCGCATGAATAATCAAAATGACAAGCGTATGCTCTCTGATGAAAAAGAAAAACCAACCTTTTTTATTATTCTCTTATTATGGCTTTTTGTTTATGAAAACAAAGAATTATTTAACGGCTTGGTGCTCAAATGGCCTTTGGCATTTAATGGATAATTTAACAACTATAAATAATGTTGCTGAAAATTCGTCATGCACTTCTTGAAGTGACAAATCAATCAGCTAAGCAGTCTGTCAAGCAATCGGCGGTTATCATCAACAATGAGATCATTATTAGCTCTGGCAGCATACTGCAGCCCTATGTACGTCCTGATGGAGATGGTGACCAAATTATTCAGAGCTTGCAGCAATGCAAGCTAGTCGATGCTCAGGACGAAGCCAGCGATGAGGGTAAACTATTGCGTAAATTAAATTATCTGCTGACCTTTGATCGCCAGCGTCGTCCATTGACTGATCGAAGTACACAAACTTCTGGTCAAATTGTGCACATACTGACCCGGTACACAGCGCAGCCGTTGTACGTTTTTTGTGCAGCAGAAGTCTCGCGTAATCTGCACAAGATATTGATGAATGCAGACTCTGATAGCCAAAATGTACTGCGTTCTAGTTTCTTGGTTTTGACCATGCGGGCGTTGAAGGAACGAGAATCTTTTAAGCGATTTCTTCAGCACATCGCCAGCTATTTGCGCTACTTACAACCAATTCACACACTTGACGATGTGCTGGTCATGTGTTCGCCTTTTGGATTGGAAAACTTTTACAAAACTATCAGCATTGGCAAGGTGTCCAATGTGATGGGAAGCTCTCTATTTGGTTTATCAAATGCGTTGCCTTTGGGTTGTGAGGGCTCCGCTGTGTTCAACAACAAACTGTAAGTGTGAAAGCCATATGTAATCTTATAAACATTATCTTAATCTTGTCTTTTCAGTCGTTTAATAGGAGTTATCATAAGCACATCATTCCAGCGGGACCAGGAAAACGTCAACCTTACTCTGGCTGCTAACTTTGGTTATCTATTGCGCGATTTTATGGAACAATTGGGCACACCCATTACTATGTTTAATTTAACAAGAGAGCCATCGAATTTTGCATGTAAGTATGATGTAAATTGTATCAATTAAAATGGAATAATCCTTTAATTTTTTTAAAGGGGAGCGCACAATTACAGTCATTGAGTCGTCAGGTCAGCAAGGCACTGGCACGTTTATTAAAGTTCACAACAAACGATTCATTCTTACTTGTGCTCATGTCGTTGGACAGGTAAATATCTTTATGATATACATTTAATTAAGTAGGTTTCGTCTAATTATTAAAACAATATTTGCAGCTGAACGATAAAGTACTTTGCCGCGCTATCGATAGAGAATTTCAGTCAGATGTTATTTGGTGTAATCCAGATTTGAATCGCCCTTACGATCTAGCTCTGCTAACCGCTCCCGACGATGTTCCCGAGAGTCATTGTGTTCGTTTGGCCCGCAGTCGAGCTACGTTGGGACAAACTGTGTACAACGCTGGCTTTCCATACTATGTGAACTTTAACTTTAAGTATGACTTTAATCCGTCCATATTTCAAGGTCGCATTATTAAGTGCGATCAGGGTGCAATAATGTCCGATGGCAGTGTACAGGCTGGTCAAAGCGGCGGTCCAATGTTCGACCAAAACGGCAGCATTCTCGGTGTGTGTGTGTCCAATATTAAACATGATGATGTTGTTTATCCAAATATAAATACAGCCATTCCGACTTTTGATATACGGCAAACATTACAAGAATTTGCAAGAACAAGTGGTAGGTAAGAAAAAGATTTGCTACATTTTATACTATTAAAAGATTCCCACTTCCCTATCTTTTAGATGTAAAAGTGCTAAGCAACCTCGTTGCAAACCAGGATGTCCGACGAGTCTGGTCGCTAGAAATGCCTCCCATACAAAGCAAACTTTAACTGGATGTAATATATTGGTATATACGTTGATATTAATTCTAAGAAAGTTGTTTACTTAAATTAAGTAATATTTTTGTAAATAAAAGAAAAAAATACGCATCAAATTATATATTGATTAGTTCTTATCAAGGCAGTCATTAACATGACTTTGCAGGACAGTAAGAGCGCCGAACGACTTTGAACAGATTGGACAGCGCAGCAAAGAATCCCCCTGTCTTAGCAGCTGCGCCTGTTGGATCTAAAACCTGGCAACGTAATAAAAGAAAACGAATGTACTGACAATTTATATGCAGACTGTGCAAATATTTCATACTCTTACGGGCCTCTGATCCTCTCGCAGGCTGCTTTTGTTTGAATTTGATGTTGACGGTGTAATGCTGGTCTTGTTATTTTTGTGCGCATTAGTTAGAGCCTCGATTAGCTCTTGGTTGCGTCTTTGCAATGAACGCAAATCTACTAGATATTGTTCCTTTTCACCAGCGTTTTTTTCACGATCAGCGCGCTCCATTTCGAAATCTCTTCTGTAAATTTCAATTTGTGTATTTAAATGTGCGATTTCATCCTCTTTTTGAACATCCTTAGCTTGTAGATTGCTGATATCGGTACGCATTACATTAATTAGCTCTTCTGAACTGGTTAAGTTCACCTTTAAGCAATTTATTTCGTCTATGTATGTTTTCTTCTATAATCGAAAGCGAATGGTTAAATGAATTTAATGATTTTGTACTAATTGAACTAACCATATCATTTATCTCCAGATTTTCGGCTAATAATGCTGACATCTGTCGACGCAGGTCCTTCATTTGGAGCTCATGTTCATCCTTTTTGATATATTCAGATTCTGATTTGCCAACATCAGCTACGTACTCGAAGGACGGCTATAATTGCATTTAAGTTTAGATAATGTCCCATATAATAAAAGCAATTTCTTATCACTCGTTTAGAGTGAGATAAGCAACAGATTTAAATATTTCAGATAATAATCAGCTGTCTTGGTTCACTTACCACTTGATGTTGTTGAAGTTTATCAATTTCAACACGCATATTGTTTATTAGCGAAGATTTTTCCGACTCACTTTGCCTAAGTTCATCGTGTTCCTTTTGGCGAATATCTTCAACCAAACGCATTTGCTCCAAGTTTGTTTCAACCTCTTGTTTTAGCTGCCGATTTTCATCGTTTAACTTATCAATCTGCGCTTGACATTCTTGTAATTTCTCCTTATATTCCTCTTCCCGGGTTGCTGCTTCTCTCCGCCATTGCTGTGTAATTTTATAATATTCCTGCATCGTATTATTGACCTTATCCAAGGTTTCTGCATACAAAGATTTGTATAATATTAGCAAATTATCGTAGGTTACACAGTTAAAGCCTTACAAATGAGGTGCTTAAGTACAAATGTACGCAAGAGCATTACTCAAGATTGTAATGTACAAAAGTACAAATCTGATGTAATTTAAATAATCATATGAAATCAAAAAAATATATTTAAAATTACGTTGGTAGATTGTTAACTGATTCTCATAAATTACAACAGATTGTGTGCTTTTATATAGCACAAAAAGAAATAATAATACACATACGTTTTAGTGCAATGTATTCGGTCATCATTGTTTGCAGTTTCACAACATCCTCGGCGCAGGCTTGCATCGAGCAAAGGCTGGGGAATTGTGAGTACACGCTGTTCTGTTAAAAATAAATATTTAAAAAATTATTTTTATGTAAAATGCATTAATAAAGACAGATATTTTGTATGCATACCTTAAGCACATCGGCATTAACGTCCCCCATTAAAAAGCTGGCGGCTAATGAACTTTGTTCGGAGGGCAAAGTTGTGGGTAGACTGCTCTCATTTGATTTATCCATGTTCGAAATATTTCTTTCCTGGCTCAAACTTACAGGGGCACCAATATCCCCATTAGTTTTGGGTTTGTCATCCTCAGCGTCTCCACCATTTTCGTCCTTGTCGAGTGCATCCTGAAGCAGTGAATTACCATGAGAGCGGAGAGACGGCATAGGCGAACTGCCCAAAATTACAAAAGATTCCTCTTCATCCATCGCGCTTCCACAATAATGCTGTCACTAAAAATTTGCAAACGTTCGCAGATGTTAAATAAGCGTACGGCAGATTTCGCTGGGACTCCCCGATATTTATAAGAATTTTACTGATCTTGAGAGAAATGCGCTTCGCAGGGATTAATCGATATGTTGTCAACTCTGACCCGCATTTGTGTATGACTGAACAACGAGTGTTTTTAAACGTGTATTTACGTTTGTGCACATATATATAAATATATATATATGTATTTTATCTCTTTGATTTATTTTATGATTCATATTTTCCTGGCTTCCCCGATTGCGGCGTCATACGAAATTTTATTTAAATTACGCATGTATTTGGTGTACCAACCTTATCGGTAACTTTATCTGTAGTGGCTTCCGACAAAGTTATAGTTCTTGCTTTGCCATTCAATTTGGTTAGACTTTAATAGATATTTTTATTTTTGTGCATTTTCTGACATATTATGAGAGTGTTACAAAGCGAATTTATATTCACAGCTGTTTACGCGGTGTGGCCAGATTTCCGTTGATATGTAGTAAATGAGAGAGCATTTATGTCGCTATACAACACTGTTTGCAAGGGCCGTCCGTTAACTTTTAAACAGGCCTTCCAATTAATTGGTAACTAGTAAAATAATTTTTTCCATCAATCATACAATTTTAATGACAACTGCTATTTTTCAGCAATTAATTTTTGTTAAAATGAATTTGAAACAAAGCTAAACAATTGACTATCGGAATAGCAAATTAATTCCACATTACATTAGTTTTGTAATATCCCAATAAGTTGTCCTCTCAGAATTTTCATAATTTAAGATGACTTATTTGATTTAGAACCGGATTTAACCTATATGCTATACTTCCATTGTTTGCTTTAAAGTATACATACTTTCGTATAATATGGGTTAATGAGGCGTTCGCGTGATGATTTAGGCACATTCAACCGTCAAGGAACTGGATTCCGTTAACTTGTATTCAAAGGTGGTCAATAATGCTTTGTTAAAGTCACATTCAATGCATTCAAGAGTTTACCCGCTTTCGTTCATATTTACTCGTGTACAGAGAAAGCTCCGTAAAGTGGACATGAGTCCGTTTGGAAGATATATATATCGACTTGCCTTGCTTTATGATTAAATTAACTTATTATTAGAGTCGTAGCTACCATTCCCATTTTGAAACAGATAATTTATATTAAATATTATCTATATTATTATAAATATATAAATAATCATATCATATTTTGCAAATACATATATAATACAGTGAGTCATCGACAGATAAGTCATAATTAGTAACCAAATGCTGAAGCTACAGACCAACATTGTTATCAGTCAACGACAGCTGCCTGCGGGAATTGCCCGTGAGTAGAGCTTTCACTGTCTGCAAATATTATACATAATCGAATCAAACTGGTTTGATTTTATATAATAATTTTAATACAAATAAAAATTGATTTTGCAAATAAAAGTATAAAGTTTTATTTTGTAAGAATCTCTATTTCAGCTTATAGCTAATGCACGCGAATAAATAAAATTAAAGAAAACTTAAACGTTGTTATATAAATTGTACAAATACAAAGTTCAATTAAAGCTCAAGTGCATCGAAACCATTTACACAGTTAAACAAAGATTCCTCATGCACGACCAATATCAATATCACATTCAAATCTCTCAGCCACCTGACACACTCAATCATTATACTTAAGTTTAATCTATAATCTAATAAAAATCAATTGGCGGGCAAGAGGCCCCCACTCTGTGGCTGGCATTTACGCCTGCCCCTTGCCGTAATAATAGCCCGGGCTGACGAGGGGCTGCGACTGTGTTTGGCGGAACTGACGTCGCACTTGGTGAGGATGAGGTGGTTGCAGCTCTCTCTGAAGAGCAATGGCCGCAAAGTGTTGCTGCTTGAGTGCACTAATGGTCGCTATCTTGCGATGTCTGTTGGGTCGTGGGATGTTGCCACTGTTTGCCAAACGATAGGTTTCCAGATCATCGTCACGCGGCAGCGGGCGATTTTTATCCTCCTCGACAGGTGTGCCGTCGGGGCGCAGACGAATGACCAGCGGTCCACTAAGATATGTTTGTGGCGGTTCCGCTGTCAAGGCGGCGGCAACGGGCAGATCACTCGACTGTTGTCCAGCTGGACTCTGTTCGCTGCCATAACCATAGGCCATGTCCATATCCATGGCATATTTGTGCTTGTGCTCGCTGCTGCTGCCACTGATGCTGCCATCGAAAAGTGGATTCTGTTGTTGTTGATGTTGCTGCGGTGGCTTCTGATGGGTGAGTATGATAAGCGAGGAGGCTGGAGGCGTGGGCAGTGTCTGGGGCTTGCGTGTGGTTATCAGTGTAGCGCTGGGATGATCCCGCATAATCGATGACCAGACTGCGGAAAGAAACAATAAATACATTGAAATCACGTACTCTTATCGTTATCGCGTATGGGCTAACATACGAAAACACGTATGTATGCCAAAGCGCGACATTTCAAGCCAAATACAAGTAATAAGCTGCAGTTGCAGCTGTTGTTATCGTACACGGAAGTTGGCACTCAATTCCCACGCTCAGCGCTCAACAACGCTAATCTGTGCTGGGCTGGGCGTGGCTTTGATGGGATGAAATTGGGTCTGATCTCATAAATATGCAATACTCACTCAGCTCATTGGCATCACGCTGATATGGATCAAGTGCCTCCAGTTGCGCATCGGAGAATGTTTGCAATTTCTCATAGCCATAACCAAGTAGATTGTGCTTACACTGGTTTACCGGGGAGGCCGCCGCCCACCGTTGACTTGCAGTGCACGCTAACCAGTTGTGCGAACGTCGAGTATAGGTAAGACATCTGTGGAAGATAGGCGAAATTAGAGATAAGTAGTGAGACAGACTTGGGCAACAGCAACGGCAACAGCAAACAGCAGACAGTGAACAGTAAATGCATGCGTGTGAGTGATGCGCTCAAATGAAATGCATTTCAAAAGCGTGTCGAGTTGAGCAATAGCTCTATTTGTATTTGTGTGCATGTGTGTGTATATGTATGTGTTTGAGTGTGTTTATGTGTGTGGAAGCAAGGGTTGGGTCCACATCTGTGCTCCAGTTTACGGTTCAGCAGCCAAAGCAGCGCATGCCCAGTTCGCTTTATCAACGATTTGTACTTTGTTATGCTCTGCGCGCATCGAAGCGTTGAATAGACTTTTAATTGCAGAATATTCTACAGCGGATGACACATGCTCAAGATTGGAATTTCGCAGCTGATGACGTAAAGTCCAGCTATGTCTGTTGATCTCCTATTCGACATGCTAATGAACAAACACTCAACTGATAATTAATTTGCCCAAAAAACCTAACAAAATCCGGCATTTCTCACCTATTAGCGAATTTTATTTGGAATAAATAGAAAGTAAGACGAAAGAATATTACTCGTATTGCGAATTTGTGTCAGTCAAAGTCAAAGATTAATGTATGAGTGTATTAATGTAGCCAGTTCTGTTGGTATTTTGCACCTTGAGCTGATTCCAGTCCAAGCGAAAGATTCATTTGCATTGGGTTTGAATTGGACTGCGACTTGGGTTTGGATTCGGATTCGCATTTTGGATTTGCATTGCTTCTTGGCTTCGTCTCGGAGTTTTACAATTTAACGCTGTTTGCATAATGATATGCCCGATGTATGCACAAAACGTTGGCTCAAATTACAAATTACCGTTAAGCCCACAACAGCAGAAACAACAACAGCAACAATAATGGCAACAACCTGTAGCAAATATGTATGTTTATTGACCACAAAACGTGTGCAAACTGTAAAATGCAATTTGAGACAAATATGCTTTTTTCTGCATATACATATACATAGATACATCATACATATACACATTCATACATACATAGATTTGTTGTTATTGTTGTTTGTTAGGTTTCGTGTGCAACAATATATTACTCAATTTACAAAATAAACAATATAACTAAATAAATGATATGGACGTGTAGGCTTTTGTTTTAACCGAATACGAATGCGAGTACATCAGCATATCCAATATAAACCCTTATCTGATTTACTTAACATTTTTAACAGCCTTTTTTCTTTAATTTTTTACGGTTCCAGCCCCTGACACAATTAAATACTTAATCAGAATCCTCAAATGAATGTGAGCAGCAACAACAAAAAATAAATAATAAATTTAAATGTATAAACAAAATGTATAAAAATAAAAATGAAGGCGGGTGTTGTCAAAGCCAAGCAAATTTACATAAATATACATATATATATATATATATATATAGTATATAAATACGAGTTCAACTTATGTACAGAGATCTTCGCTTTATAAAGGCTGGCAAATACCTGAAATCGCACTTGCCGATCGTCGCCTGGCAGGTAATAATTTATAAGCAGCTTGCAAAATGATTAATAAAACCTGAGCATCAATTCCAATTAATCGCAAATAAAAATATATAATTGAATTTATAAATGCATATGTACATATAATTATGAGTACATAAATATGCATATGGGAAAGCTGAGAAATGCGAAAAAAATAAACAACTAGTTAAGTTGATAATTTGCAACGTATTGAGCAAGTTTTTGTTAGAAGCGTACTTGACCTAAAATGTAACCTCTATTAGTAATGATTATGCATATGTTTGTTCTAAAAATAAATTCAAGAATTTGTTGTTGAACATATACAGTGTGAGCTCCCAAGATTCCAACGTCTAATTTGAACAAATGCGACTTCAGACTTGATTTATTAATAAATGTAGAAGCCGCCTTGTAGATCTTATCTTTATAACTATGGAATTTAAATTACCTTATGAATATTTTGCATTTTTTTTAGGGAATTCATAGATTTTATAAACAGCAATTCTAATTCACACTTTAAATAAAAATCTTAATGCTATAAATATTTGCAATTCGGTGTATCCCCGGAACTAAAATGCTTATCAAATGATTGTCTTTTTTTTACATTATGATTATTATTATGTTTTGTTGTGTCTGGTTCAATAACCTGTTGATATACGCAGTTTACATTATGAAACAGAAGACAAAAAAAAAAAACAAATACAAAATAATAAAGATAGCAAAACAAGTAAAAGGGTAAAAATTTCAACAAAACTAATAAACAACCGGTGGAGAAACGTTGGCGTCCAGGCAGAGACCCAAAGACAGACGCAGTTTCGGGTCTCTACTAGAGACCACCTCAACATGATTGCCATTACCATTGGCAATGTTGATCCCGTTCACGTTGATTATAATGATGACGATGCTGCATTTTCGCTTATGTGAGTAAGTATGTCTACAAAACTATATAAAAATACAAATTTTTACGTAAAAAAGTAATGCGAACATAATTTATTTATTGAAGTTCGGGTCAAACCGGCCAAACGCGTTTGCACCTAAACATTAAGGGCAAAAACTACAACAAAAACATTGCTTGTTTTTGCAATCGAAAATCGAAAGCGCTAGAGATGAGATGAAGCGAATGGAAAACGGTAAATAAAATTTAATTAAAAACAAGTAAGGGTCGCTAGTCGCTAATGCTTGACTAAATAATACCCTATAAACATATCGATATATCCGCTATCATTATTGACACATTTTCTTTCTTGTAAAAATGCAGTATTTTTTTATCGATTGTAATGCAAATTTATTGGTTGAAATATGATATGCTGTCAAGAAGATGAGGACATATCTGATAAACAGTGATACAACATAGTCTTTGCACTTGTTGCGTTCAGCTGGACAGTGGGACAGCTAACTGTGGGCGCTGATTAAAAATATATTTATAACTATTATGCATACTGGGAGCTGGCTTTCTACTACTAACTATTTGTAGAACGTAGTATAAAAACGCATAAAACTTAAATTCTAATTAGGAATTTCTAATGAATTCTGTCTTCTTTTGTTTAATTATTTGTGCGAATTGCGTTTTAGAATTTCGCAATTAATTAGCTTTTGGAAATTATTTTCTCGTTTGTCTATTGATGTGCGGGTACCGGATATTCTCGTACATAAGTACGTACAACTATGTATACTATGTACAAATGTATATATCGACTTAATTTCAACGGATTGTACTCGTATTACAAAAGCAACCTTAGTTCTATTGTCTGCCCATTGTGCGCGGAGGGGCTTAGAATGAAAAAAAGAAAATAAACTGAAAAAAAATCAACAAAACTGGCTGAGATTATTTAAGGCGCAGTTCGCGTGCGAGACGGTAAAATAGATGCGCTGTCAGAAAACTTTATAGGATGTTGTTAGCACACCGCGTGAGTTGGCAAAATGAGAGGCTCACTATAACTAATTGCATTAAGCTGTCATTAATAATTCGCATGCATACAATATTTACAACATATTTATAATAACCGTAGAGTTCATTAACTGTTTATGAGCGTGTAAAATCGCCCCGCACCACACCTCTAACAGTCACTATTCCAGATAGACAACTGGAGTCCGATCCACGTCCGATCAAAATACCAAAGACTTGACGCAGGCGCCGACTTTGTCACGGTTTGTTGCGCAAAAAAGTGAAAAGCTTTTTTTTCGGTCTTTGTTTTTGTTTTTTGAACAATCCCCACCCCTTTCCATAGCAATTGCAAATTTAAATGAAAATAGTTTACAGTTTTTATTTTCTTTTTGCATTTTGTTTATCATAAACGAAGTTTAATGTTTTGTCTTGTTGTCGTTGTGCCGCTTCGATGACTTTAATGCAAGCTCATTTGGATTTATTGTTCGTTTTGGTAATTGCTTTTCATTATGCAGGCAAATGTTTGCTGTCATTAATGGCCATAAATGAAATGAATGTGAATTCGAATGTTAGAAATTGTTTGCAAACAAAAGATAGAAGATAGGAAAATGCAATGAGAAACACTCATTTCCTATTTGAATACTCAGCTTGGTTGCAATTCTCAGAGAAAGCAATTAAAACGTTAGGGAGAATGAGAATTTATCTCAGAAGCACGGTAGAAGTAGAAGTAGTAGTAGAAATAGAAGTTGTATTAGTAGTAAAATTAGTAGTAAAAATAGTAGTAGAATTAGTACCACAATTAGTAGTAGTATTAGTAGTTAAAATAGTAGTAGAATTAGAAGGAGTAGTAGAAGTAGCAGTATAAGTAGTAGTAGAATTAGTAGCAGAATTAGTAATAGAAATAGTAGTAGAAATAGAAATAGTAGTAGAAATAGTAGTAGAAGTAGCCGTTAAATTAGTAGTAGAAGTAGTAGTAATAACGCAGTTTTTCATAATAATAGTACCAACTAAACTCCCAATGGACAATTAAAGTACCAGTTTTGGTACTAAAGTACCAAGTATGTCAACCGTGCTCAGAAGTCAGGAGGAATTTAAGTGCCCAATAGAAAAATTAATTCTCACTCTCTCATCAGACTCTAAATTTCTATATTGTTAAGCAGGTGCATATATAAGATATACTCGTTTGTATGTATGTATGAATGAATGTGTTGGGTAATTCTCACAAGCTTGTTTTTTAGTTTCTATCGAGCAACACACGCACACACAAAATCATTTGATGCCTTTCTAAATTTCCGTTTCTTGGAGTCTTCCACAAAAGTCTCGAATCTGTTGAAACCGGCAAGACTTTTTGTATGTTTAGATGTATGTATGTATGTTTGCAGTGAGTATATATTTGCAATATGCAAACGCTCAAGCACGCTCAAAGGTAAACAAAATCTATACGTTTCAACGAACGGCAATTGATAATATAGACCGGCTGGTCCGGTTGATTATCGTTATTGTCATTATGTTGATTGTCTGCAGGAATGGAATCATATGAACAATGATGAGCAAAGCTAAACAATTGATAACACGATAACACTGACACGGACAATGTCAAGTTCAGCTGTGATGCATATGATATTCATATTTATGTCAAGGATGACTAACGCCGATATTCTTCAGTATATGAAATGATAACCGCGACATATTTGAAATTCAATTTATATTTTTGAATACAAATACGAACTGTAGTAGGCCTCTGCTACTACTGTTTTTTATTAGTGTTTAATTTATTTAATTTTATTTCAATACATTATTTTTTTTTGTTTTGTTTTTAAGTGTGTATTGTATTTATTGTGATTCAGCTAACTATTTTTTTTTTTTTGTGGGCTCACTGCGACTGCGATACAGTTATGCAAATGAGCCTCAAATACCGCTCACTGATGCTCATTTTAATGTCTGCTGCCCATGCATATTCAGTATTCACTATTGAGTATTCAAATTATTCAATATGCTCAATGTGTTCGATATGTTGGTGTGGAAACGAACGACATAACATTAAAATTAAAATGCTAAAAAAAGCAAAGCGCCGTTAATATTTGTACATAACAATGTGTGTGTTTATTAAGCACTGCTATTTATGATGTTCATTGAAAGTTATCATAACATCGAATATGAAATCTCATAAAAATATTGATAATTATGTTTGTAAATGTGCGAAAAACTGTGCTAGATTTGTCGGATTGTCAATGCCAAGGACACTCGTACCTCAACTCCATTGTCATTGTTATAACTGGAGCGAACATGGCATATGCGTGGAGTGCGATTATCATTATGATTGTGATTATGATTTTTGATGCAAATTAGAAGGTTTCATTCAAACCATTCGCTTCATTGGCTCTATAGGGGCATCGAGTGAAGTGGACTTACCTTTTCGTTGCGCGACAAAAACTCCCAAATGGGTATAGCCGAGGCTGAGCTCATTTGAATGGTCACAGCGCTGAGCAGGCAGCAGGCAAAGATTACTCTTGCAACGTGCGTCATCTTGCTACCACTATGTGTGTTGTGACAACGGTTGTTTGATGGCCTTTGATCCGGTCGCCTGAGTCAATTGCAGACCTTTATTGTCGTTGATGTTGGCGAGTTTGTGTAACGCGCGTCGTCAGACTTTCTTTTTTGGCTCAATTAAAGGCGCTGTTATGGCCCATTTGAAGTTAAAACCTAAAGCGAAACTTTCTTTTGACCAATGTCTATACTTTGGTTTATGCTCTTTGCTTTGCACCTAATTTAATTAAAGTGAACAACGAGCTTGACTAATTTCGTTTTATTTGTTTTCTTGGGTTTTTTGTTTGTATATTTTTGTTTTTGTTGGTGTCTCAGCTTACAACGCAAAAGCTCGTTTCACATTTCACACCCACAGTTGAAATTCTTCTCGCACACATTCACAAACACAAATTGATAATTCGCCGGCTTCGTTTGCGACTGCGACTCGTCTTCAAATGAAGCAACAGACAGCGGCGCACACGTATTTAAGCTTTGAGCGTAGCTAAAATTGAGATGCGCGCGTGTCACGAATATGCACGAGCTGTCTGCCTATCGAAGAAGTTGTGATAACTGTGTGAAGTACCGCTCTGTAATACACGCGACACGCGCGCAGGTCTAAGCATTGGTGAGAGCAAAGCTTAAAAGAGCGCGATTGGGACTGCAAGCAGTTGATCTCTTTCTCTCTCACGTTTGCTCGCTCTCTGATTGAGTGACACTCACACAGCAAACTTGTTCTACACGCTTGCAGTTAAAATAGAAATTGCAAAAAATATTAACAAATAAATACAAAATAAAGTTGCAAATTTTCAAAGTCAAGTTTACTGTCGTCGTTAAGTCTACCCATGTCTGACCAAAAGCAGTTGAGCTTCAGAATGTAATTAATAAAAATGTATGTATGTTAGCACTTTATACAAATGTATTTATGTATGCATTTATTGTAGAAATTACTGCAATTTGCAATTCAGTAGCTCCTGATGTTAGTTGTCAAAACAAAATCCGATATATGTTTTATTTAACAACCGAATGATAATTAATATATTTCTTTGACAGCGGCGCCAAGCTGAGCTTCTCTTTTGTGTGAGCTTTAATTTTCGTATAATTTATGATTGAAAACGTAAGAATAGCGTTAAAAAACAATCTCAAATTGCTGCAAATGTGTGTCGCCAAAAGGTATTTGGAAATTAAGATTACAGAAACCGGTTGTGGGTGATTATGAATACACATGATTGCTAATTACTCAAGGATGGAATTCCCTAATTACATATACAATATCTCATTGAATGCGTAAATTAAGACGTTTTATAATGGATAAACTCGTTGCGTTCTAATTTAATGTTGATATTTATTTATTTACTTGTATTACATACGAGTATTTCATTTGGTCAAACTAATTGCATTTCAAAAATCTTAATCGAGGCCTGATGGAACAGTCACCACCCAGAGCCGTTAGGTTGTTGACATAAGCACCACAGATACTGAAATCAAGACAAATATAAACCGATTCAACCAAAAGCTACAGGAAACCGTTAAAGGTAACGTTAATGCGTTGCCATATGTCAGACAGCTTCCTCTTTCTTCCCGTGATTTTAAATTAAGAACGTCAGGAAAGTCAGCTCAGGAAACGCTTAAAAATACTTTTAGAGTTCAGTATAATTCTTGGTTTTATATTTAACCATTGCGCACAAAAATACATTCACACAATCCTAATGAACGTATGTGTATATATACCTTGTCTTACGATTTACAAATTATTGTAACGCATGAAGTTGCGGTCAAAGCGACTGTCACTGCCATATAAATCTCTATCATCCTTGTTGTAGAGCATAAAATCGGGGCTCTGCTCATCGCCAGTTCCAAAGATTTGTATATAATTGCTAGAGCTGAGATCCTGCTTCAAGCGCTGGTCCGGATCGCGTCCCAGATGAATAACTTTCGCATAGAGATCATTGTCCGACTGCAGGGCACGATCAAAGTCCTTCCAGTGTACAAATTTAACATGCTCAGTGGGTATAGCGTTCCGGTCCAATAGTTCGAGCAGTGTATTCGAATTGACCGGCTGCACAACGTTTAATTCCCGTTCTACGTTAGCACCACCCACATTGTTAGGCAGTCGTCGCTTACTAAACTGCGGCTTATCCGTGTCCATATTCCACAACCATGCCAATAGTGGGGTTACAGAGGACTAAAGAATCAATATGTTAATTAATTATGAATTATAAATCATTAGCTACGATACTTACTTGAGTATCGCTTCGTCCAATTCGAGGTATTGTCTTCATATTCTTCATGACGAAACTTTCAGTGCGCTTGCCGAGGCGTGGTACATTTTTAGTAATTTTGAGAAAGAAGCCAGGACTTTCATCACCATTGCCTTGGCCAAATAAATCAACCAGAAGCAGCACTGCAAACACCAGGATAGTGGACGATCTCATGGTGCCGGCCACAGTTCAACTGTGTTTGGTCTACTACCGATCGAAGGTTTTTATATAGAAATTTAACCCTCATGGAAGGGATGGACTGCTTAGACAAATGCGGGCAACAGCTGCTCTAAGAATTTACATTATCGATCAATGTAGCTCTTGGAAGATACGAGCACAATTGACCCAGATACATAATTAACCATGGTATTTTATAAGATAATAAACAGTTTCAGGAAAGTGTATTTAAATAAAGAAATAAATAATGTTTAAACTAAGGAATGTTAGAAATAACCGTCTTTATATCAGCGAGCTCTGCGCCCATTGGGCCACTTCGGTGGGCAGTGCCTGATAACGCTGAACAGCCTGCTGTATCTGTCCATATGTGAGAGCCATTTTGTACATCTCAAACTCCTTTTGCACCTTGCCGAGTCCACTGTTTGATAACGGCATGATAAGCTCCACAACACGCAAATGCTCGAAGGCTTTCAGTACAATGGCACGCTCAACTCCTTGCATGGTTGTGGAGACCTTGGCAAACTTGTTGAAGCGTCCAAATATTATTTCGAAATTGAATGGATCCCTATCGTAGATAGTCGAATGATGCTTGATGGTAATGATCAGGCACAATTCAAGCACAGAAAGTCCGCAGAGTAGATCGACTTTGTCATCGGACTCATATTGGCTGGCCAATGTTGTGACCTGCTCGGCTGTTATGTGTGGCGCCTCGGGCTTTAGTTGAGCAACCAAACGAAATATAAACATTTTTAGAAATGCTTCGCTTATATCAAAATCGTAGAGCATTTGTAGGGTTTTTTGTACCGCTGGAGTTTTGATAAGCAGCGAAATCTCCTTGTTCCAGGTCTCAACGAATCTCTTATCGATAGTGTACTCAACACCATCGAAATGATTTCGCTGAAACGTAAAAGCATCAGATTTGAGCAGTTCTAGACTGTCAATGCGATCTGCACCTATTTGTAGCTCTTTGCTGCTTGGAATACTCATTAGTTGCTGAAATAACGCGCAGTACTCTTGGAATTTATGGGCACTGGGAAACAGGAACACTTGTCTGAAGATAAATATATTAGGATTATATTTGCTAGAGGTCACACAAGAATAAGACGCTTACCTGTGTGAAAATCGGGATTTAACGCGTTTCTCGAGCAACTCAATGACATCCAGTCGACAAGTGACGCCAAGCACACATATTGGGGCCTGAGCCGACTGTGATACATCAAAGAGATTGTACAGCAATGTTTGATTGTGATGTGTGCAGAATAGATCAAATTCCTCCAAAACGAAAACAACGCTCTTAGACTTCTTATCGCCGGCTTTGAGACACTGTAGCAGGAACGCTAGATTCTCCGCAAAAGAGCCGAATACCTTTCCGTCTGCTGCATTCTCCAAGCGCATTTGCACTGTAATAGATTTCAGTGCAATGCGATCATCTGTATGCAGATTTCCATCGAGGTGCACAATTAGAGTGTTGTCCACAAACGATTTGTTTTCCAGCAAATCCGTGAGCACAGCATTAATTAGCTGTAATGTGTTGGAACATTATTTGTTGAAGTAAATATAAGGCGATGATCGCTCTACTTGCCGTTGTTTTACCAGCCCCGCGCGGTCCAATCAATAGCAGTGAATTTGATTCTCCCATTTCCGCTGTGCGCTGAAGTAATTGGCGCACATTGGACCGCTCAGCTTCATAGCCGCGTAAGGATGTGAAGTCGCGCTGTAGTCGCTCCTTAAGAAAACGACGCGCTTTAATTACCTCCTGTCCAGCGTCGGGCATAATATTAAACTTTTATTTTCACTGGGTTTGTGTTTCTGTTTATAGCTTGTTTTGATCAAAAATTGCCGCCAAAATATCAGCTGCGCTAGAGATGTAAGTCTGTCGATAGTTTTCATATTCATTTGCAAGGCGACCCTTTTGCGGCATCGGCTGTTCAAAATGAGCAACTGTTATGCCGCGGCTATAAATGCTCCTCCCGCTCGATGCTCCACACTTAACGAAAGATGAAGCTTAACGAAGTAATTTATATGCTCAACGGCGCCGGTTTTGGAAGCTCAACCAATCAACATACATAACTAAATTGCTCCTCACTAAACTTATTCACTACTCACAAAACATATTACCAATCTCGATGAAATGAGTTCTTTTTAAACACATTATTAAAATCAATGCGATTCACGTAATTGCTTTAGATTTTAAATGAAATAATACAAAAACGTTTAAGATTGTAATCTTTCAGCATATTATTGGCTGCAATGGATTGAAACCGAATTATTATTTGGGCTTTTTTACTCGACATCAGCTTAAATAAAACAGACGCATTTTCAAGCAGAAGCGAAATGTTCTTGTGGAAAATTTTACTATTGATTGCTGTAATAAGCACCAAAGGCGTAAGATAGAATATACGTTATTTAAAATTACATATTATTACTAATGTTTATTTTGTTTATTTTCAGATTATTGCCCATTTTGAATATAACAATGTAAAATGCGTTGTTCGGGATCCAACTTTTCTATCATTTGAATATTGCTTCCTAAGATCAATTAATCGCACTTACAAATACTTTTCGTTGAAAAGTCGATTTTATAGTTTACCTATTAACAACGCAGCGGTAAATATGAAAAAAAGAAATAACAAATTATATAATGTATTAATTTGTAATTTAATAGGTAAATTTCAAGATTTTAAAACGTGACAGCAAACACATCTTTGGTCATTACAATGTCACCGTCGATGGGTGCAGATTTTTAAGGGAACGTGGTAATCCATTGGCTAACTTATTGTTCAGCGTATTTGAGGAATATTCTAATATCAACCACACCTGTCCCTACAACGTAAGTATCCTGGAAAGCTTATGATTCCTAATAATATACTTATACATATGTTTTTAGCATGATATTTTTTTAGATAAGCTGCCAATAGGACATGTTAACTCTGTGGTAAACCTTTTTATTCCTGATGGACGATATGTCTTTAATTCTACCTGGAGCATGAATAACATTCCAAGAGCTGAGGTTATTGTGTATTTTACAAAATATTGAATATTGTTTACTATAAAACAGTTTCTAATTATGATCGGAGAAAAACAGAAAGAAAACTTTAAGTTTAAAGATATTACACAAACCTAAATCCAATTACTAAAGTAATTCAGAAAATAAATAAAAACCCCTTTTAATGTGTTGTAGCAAAACCTTGAGTTAAGTTTTAAATTATTTAAGAAACCGTTTAATTGAATCATTCCAGAAAATGATATATCATAAACCTTTGATATATAAGTCAATTTCGAGTTTAAAATTTTTTGTACAATACACATTTGAGCTGGCAATGCATCGAAATAACTGAAACCCAAAACTTCTATACATATTCCACGATGGCAAAGGAAGTCATTACTACGGACCAGTTGAAATACTATCGTTTGGTATCCCACAACGATGAAAAATCAAAAGATCGTTGGACCAAGTGCTTCAGCTGGTATCCGGGCAGACAGAACATCGAGTTTAGCCGCATCGCTCAGATTTACTGCGACAGTCGTCACATTTATGGCGATGAGATATTTCTAAAATATGCTCGTCGAAAGCGCCTGAACAATAAGCATACTATAACGATAACCCATGCGGATGCAGAAGCTATGTTGGAGAAGGAGCTATACGAGAAGTCTTCGAATGTGAACAATGCAGCCAAGGTTCCGCCTACAACAAACGGGGAATATGGCCGTTTCAAGCCGAACAGAATGCACTATTGCTAAACGTTATAAAGCTTAGATTTTACACTGTTTTAATACACACTAAATGCGTTTCTTTATTAATCTATATGTTTTAATACTTAATTTGCAATATCAGCAGTGCGAAGTGCATTTTTCATGTCCGTATTTCCTACTGGGTCTATTGGCTAAACTATTAGGTTAGTTTAGTTAACGATAGATGGCGCTAACAGCATCCAGATATGGCAGAATGAGTTTTGCCATTTAATTTGTAAGTGTGCTCTGGCAGCACCTGCAGCTACACCTAGACCTGTCACCTGTGATCGGGTCAGGTGAGGTGCAGGTCAGGCTAGTCAGCAATTTGGCAATGGCGGCCACTCAAGTGGTTTATCTAATGTTAACGCCTGTCATACTTGTGGCTCAGCTGCTGCCAATAATTTGGACTTATGCCAAGCAAGAACAATTTGATGTTATTGCCAAGTTCTAGGACTAGATTCAGCTGCTCTAGGGATAGACAGCTGTTGTCCACTTGCCAATAATGAATGGACTTGACTTCTGGTTACACTTCTGTCGAGCTTGGCCTAGAGCTACAGTTGCCAGTTGCCAGTTTTCACTCATCCCATGCAATTAAGAGATCATCGTCTCCTCTTCTCTTAGCCATCGCTCGCTGACAATGCAACTTTGAGCCCGCACTTCATTTTATGGCTCAGAATCGTTGAGACTTGATTTGCATGACCAGGCGCATAATTAACAAGGTGAAAATGTCAGCTAGTAACCGGTTCTAGTGGCGCTGATTAAAACTCACCTTACTTACCGAGTGCTTACTGTAACGCTGCTGCTGGGGGGCTTTTTTTTGTTCTTCCTTCAGTCATGTCTAGTTGAAAAGTTCGCACAGGTAATTAACTGCGACCGAGTTGCTTGCACTTTTTACTTAACAATGCCAATGACTCGACGCTTGTAAATGAAAACAGTTTTTTTATATGTTAAGGAAGTGGCTAAGAACTAGACATGCTTATACTTTTTTTACTGATTAATTTAAGTACTTTATTTGGATATTAGTTCAATACATTTGCCAAACATTTCTATGGATCTGTATGAGTTCATTCTCAAGTTCTTGCTGTTTGCTTTTACCTTTTGTTACGTTTAATAGCCAAAAGTACAAAGTCAAACAGACGAAACTAAGAAATGTCCACAGCTATTCTATAACTATATATTATTAATATTAGTTTAAGAACATTAGCAATCCAAAAGCGATTAACCCGAATCTTATGGCTTATTCAATACAAAAAAAAAAAACTTGTGGTAATAAATTTCTTATATTCCATTGTGACCCGACTTCTTTAATGCATGTGTAGGCCAAAGCAGCTGCTGGAAATGATTACAGAGCTGGTCAAGTGCGAGTATTACTTGATAGTTCGTGGGTGCCGTAGGTCAAGCAATTACCGCAAAGTTGCCTATGCAAATTATTGGCCAAAACTTTGATTCGATGGCACTTGGAAATGGGTCCGGCAAAGTGTGGAAATTACAGAACATATTTGCACAGTTTGAAGTTGAGACAAAATGGATTAAAATTTAATGCTCCTATGGTTACTACTACTATATACATGCTCGTATACGTGCCCAGTGGGGCGGGGACGAGTGCGTATCATTCGCGGATCATTAGCCACGTGGCTGCATTCACAGCCAAACAGTCAGAGTCATACAGCCAGAGCTGGCGGGTAGCATGACTCTGGTGTGGACTTAGCCAGCTGCAGGCCGAATGGAACAGGTGGAGACACAGGCAGGCGGAGGCAAGCGGAATTGCTGGCATCAGGAATCCAGGAGCATGTTGGAAGAGCAAGAGATGAGGGGAAGAGAGAGAGAGTTGAGAAAACGCGTGTGAAAAATCAACGGTGGCGTCCCACAAAATCGCAATGCGCACAATTAAACGGTAGCAATAATTGCTATCGAGTGAAATATAATAATAACTATAGGGTATACATACATATACATATACCCAATATGTGTGTGCTGTTGCTGTTGTTATTGTTGTTGTTATTGTTGGCTAAATCTTGATTTGGCTTGAGAGCTTTCTGGGTTTTATTGTTTGCACAATTTTCCCATCGATGCGAACTTTTTTGTTGACTCACGGCCGTGGCCAAGTATATGAAGAAGGCTAAGAATAAGTGCTAAAAGAATATGGACACAAAATAAAACACAGAGCGAATAAACACAGAATAATAATAATAATAATAATAATAATAGTAAATATGTATGTATGGCCAAAGAAAAAGTTCGAGCGTTTCGCTTAAGCAGCGGGTGTGGGTGTCGCTCGAGTTTGAACTGTAAAAACAAAGGCCAACAATCAGCAGCAGTCCAAAGTAAACAGGTGCATGAGTGTGTGTGTGTGTGTGTATGTGTGTTGGTGTGTGTGCACGCACTTGACGCCTAGGCTCAGGGTATTGCCGTACCTTTGGGCTGACCCGAGCAACCCCTTTTCGCAAAAGGTAAACAACATTTGCGGATTTCACGCCAGGATCAGACATAGCATTGCTGATCCTATTAGTTGCCATACAATGCCAAATGGAAATGGCAATGGTATTGGCCATAGCAATGGCTTGACTGACTGGCGCCATGTCTGCATGCAATTACATGAAGTCGGATTAGGGCTAACAGCAACAAAAAAAAAAAAAAAAGAGAAAGAAAAAGAAAAGGGACTTAATCCAGTTTTGCTTAACTTGGTTCACAGGTAGTGGCAGCAGCAGCAGCAGCAGCAAGTGTCGAAGCTGGTCTGGCAGCAGTTGTTGTTGTTGCTGTTGTTGCCAGTTTCTGGTTCTGCTGTCTGACGGAAAAGCCAAATAAACGAATAAAACATAAGCAGAAATAAAAACAGCATAAACATTATAATAAAACAAAATAAAATGCGGCAGCTCATAAATGCGAAACGCTGCCAAATTTGAGTTGGAATTAAAACGCCATTGGCATTTTGGCACGCATAGACGGTGCCAGGCTGCAGATCTGGAAGATCGCTCATCCGACACAAGCAGTAGAACAAGTCTTTTGGCCAGCAACGTTTTAACGTTTCATGTTCTGCCGCCTGGCCAAATGCCAAAAGCCAAAAGACAAAAGCCAATTTGCCAATTTCTTAAGCTTAGTTCGATTTGCCGCCAAAAACGCCTACAGCTCAAGTGTATAGCAAGTGGGCCTGCATTTAGCAGGGGCAGCTTGTTGTCTAGGCCTATACACCTGCTTAAAGAGACAAAGAGAGGGTGGAAGACACACTCATACACACACACATTTGCTTAGCCAAATTACACTTGCGCTCATAATTCAATCAACGGATTATCAATCACCGCAGCTACTTGTCTTGGCCAATGCGTCAGCAGCATCAGCTTTTGGCCAAGTCAGACTTTGATTCTGGCCAAGTCAATCAGCCATCGAAGCGCGCTGAAGCAGCATCGCTTGCTGTGGAACACGTTTGAAAGTCATTAACTTAAATGATTCACTTTCTGGCCCATAAATTTCGCCACTAACTGGAGCTCTGGCTGAGATGCTGCTGCTGCTGCTGTTGCTCTTACTCTTGCTCTTGCTCTTGCTCTTGCCAGAATCTGCAAGCTCTCCATTGTCGTAATAAATTTCGTATGGCAAACGTTAAAAAAAATTGCTAAATAATCGCCTTAAATGAGTCTATAAAAGCAAACACCAAGCAAGCAGCGTATTGGCCAACAAAATGAAGTAGCTCAAAGTAAACCCAACAAAAAACCATGAAAAAACAACAAAATAATATTGTTGAAGTGAATTTTCATTACCAGCGGAAGTCGTAAATCAATTTTTTTTCCTTCATTTTATTTTTACTTTTTTTGGGCATCTACCCCTTACTCCCTACTCCCTTTCCAAAACGAGAGAAACAAAAGACTACATGCAACATTTTTCGGGGCCTAGAAATCTGATGAGATCGTAGCTAGTGACTGCCGACTGTCGACCGTCTGGAAGCGCATCCGCCCGACGCCCGCCGCTGACCAACTCCAACTCCAACTCCAACTCGCTACTCAACTCGCATCCCAATTCCAATTTCAGCTAAGACGACAGCTATAATGATAGGGGCCACTTTAGCCGCCACGCAAACACGCTATGTTTTCTGCTCGCACTCGATGTATGTTAGATATTTGTTAGACATTGCGACTATTTCTATTCGCATACGTATTCGTTTCCGTTTCAAAGATGCCAACATGGCGACACATTTTGCTTGCGTGCTTTAGAACTTGGCCAATACTCGTGTCTGTGGTTTTTTTTTTCTGCTTTTTTATATTATCTTTTGCTTATGACATAAGTGTTTGAGTGCGAGTGCGAGACAAAGAGACAGAGAGGCACACAAAAGCGGCTCATTATAATGCCAATGGGATTAACTATGGACAGCACACACACACACACACACACACGCACTTAGATAGACATTCATAATGCCTTGAACTGTGAAATCCTTTTAGGCGGAAATTATGAAACACAGCAGGAACAAGGACAATGCGCACAAGTGTTGCGGCAGATTGAGCAACAAAAGGGCCATAATTGTTAGAGCCACACAATGCGACACATTCGATGCACCAGTCGGTCGGTGTAGGTGTGGCACAGCGACTAGCTGTTGCAACAATGCCCTTTGCCCCGTTGTTCTTTGACTTGTAGCAAACTAATGAGCTGCTGCTGCTGCAGCAAAAACAAACCATAAAATAAAATAAGATTAAATATATAAAGAATAAAAGGTGCCACAATTGATTTCATGCAACCTGCTGCTGCTGCTGCTGCTGCGTTTGTGGCCACGGCGGCAACTTTGCTTTGAGGCCACCTACAACGAGCGTTGTTGACACTTGTTGAGGTCGTGGCAAGATTTATGCCCCAACAAATATTTGGGAAATTAAATCATTGGCGCAGACAGTTTTATAGTTTTATAGCATTGGGCGTGACGACACAGCGGCTACAGAGATGAGGAGAGGAGACCCGAAAAGGAGGGGGAGAGGAGGAGGAGGATAGCTGCTGGATCTAAACGGGAATCTAGCAATGGCCTCCATGTCAGAGCCAAACAATGCCTGTTGAGCAATTGGAAAAAATGTCAATTATGCGCAATTTGCTTAAGCAATTGACAATTTGTTGTTGCTGTTGTTGTGGTCGTTGATATTGTTGTTGTTGTTGTTGTTGTTGCTACTATTGTTGCACGCATACTTGCGCAAATAAATTGACAAATAGGATTTGCGTTTTGTCTATTTCCATTTCCATTTCCATATTAATTTTTTTTGTAGTTTTTGTTTTTCGTTTGAATTAATAAATTGCTGCCAATTTGCCGCCAGCCTTGCCAAGCGTGGAAACTTTGCTGGCAACTGGCAACTAACCCATGGACCCAATCCCCAGCTCGAAATGATGCCCAAACTACGAATTCTCGTTGACTTATTAATATACATTCTAAACTCGAATTGAGAATAACACTCTCAGCATGTTGCGAATTGAGAACTTTTGTACTTCAAATAAAACAAAAGAAAAACTCAAATTCAATTATTAATTTTTAATTGCTTTACATTTGTTTTGAATTGATATTTGTTATATAAGCCAATGGCGATTAACCTGCTTTGATTGTGGCTTACAAATAATAATAATATAGCTAGAAATATCTATAATATAATCTAAGATCTGGGCACTGTACACTGTATTTAATTTCAAATATTTTCCATTCATTTTTTTTTCAGAATTGCTATGGCATTTCCTAGATTTCTTTATAATCTGTAGATATATAAAGAATCTGAGCAAGTCTATAGTTCACAGCAGTTCTTCTATAATATTGGAACATATTAGTAATATAATATTCATATTGTGTACATTTCGATCTACATTATATTTCTATATAGTAAATAAATATTTTATATTATATTTTTATTTTTAAAGTTAAAAGTTAAAAAGAAATTTAAATATTTTTAAATTAAAGTACAAGAATTTGTTGAAATATTGCATTTGAAATTCGAGTAAAATATTAATAATTATATTAGTAAGCAATTCACATTGTTTACATTTCTATATACAATATATTTTTATGATGATATTAAATTTAAATTAGTTATTAATGTTTTTGTCATATAAGAAAACGTTAAATGTTTTAAAGAAATTTAAATATTTTTAAATTTAAATTAAAGTATTTGTTTAATATTTTCTTTTTAAATTCTAGTAAAAAACAAGCGGATCAGTCGAGCGCGCGCGACAGTATAATACCCTGTGTAGTTTTCTAAATTAAGTATTTTGATTATAATAGAAGTAAGAATATATTAACGACACTTTATATAGTCTTGTGTCACAGGCGTTCGCTGTCTCGCTCGCACACATGTGCTGCGTGCAAAGCAACATTTCTTTTCTGATTATCTTTCTTAGTTATAGACCGATCTTAATGAAACTTTCAGGACTGTTTTAATATGATATTCTTTACGCAGATGCCAAGTTAGAAGAGTCTACTCTGAGAAATGCGGTCATAATTCCAGGAAGGGAGGGATGGTATCGAAAATCTAACATAAACTCGATCTGGAGAGGGTGTACAGGAACCTTCATGCCAAATTTGGTGCCTCTAGCTCTGATAGTTGCTGAGATCGACGCGTTCATACAGACAGACGGACAGACGGACGGACGGACATGGCTCAATCGACTTGGATATTGATACTGATTAAGAATATATATACTTTATAGGGTGGGAGATGCCTCCTTCTGTCTGTTACATACATTTGCACAAAATTATTATACCCTTTTTTGCCCATTTTTAATGGGCACACGGTATAATTAATAACTGTATTTTATTATGTATTCAAGTGCCAAATGAGCTCAACTTATTTTACTTTAAAAGAAAATTAATAAATATATAATTTATATTCTATATAATATAGTAATAAATGCTTAAACAAATGATTCCATTTAAAGCCCGCTTCAGTTCTCTTGCTTAGAAATCTATGCAAAACATTCACTATTTCAATTTAGATCTAATATAAATACAGACTACAGACTTATTTTAAGATTTAAGTAGCTCCAAACTCAAAACTACATTAAAGAGACCAACAAGAGTTGAGCAATGCTTTATTAATAATCATGGCTCACACATCAACAATTATGAATGACCTCGACTAAACTTTAATGAAACAAAAAATAAAAAAAATCACTGAAAATACTGACAAATCAAACAATCAGTTTTCTTATCGTTAACACGCAATCGAAACGGAAGTTCAGTTCAATTTTATTGGTGAAATTATTTACGGGAACATGAAAAGAGCATCGGGCATGCAGATCTGCTGTGTTGTTCAAATAAATGGTCCATTGGAGCGAGCAGAGCGAGAACAACGATCTGTTCGATCTTTAAAAACTTCCAATCATTGGTTGCTCGGCTTAACCCTTGCCCCGCTTCCCTTTGCCTAAGTACGTCGACTGGTTGATTTGTGGCCAGTCATAGCGCCAAAGAGTCCACAACGAGTTGAACAATTGAATTAGAAGTCTGAGCAAACTCATGAATGAATGAAATGGGTGTGCACACACACTAGTACACACACACACACACACATGTAGTAAAATGATAAACATGTTGTGCAGTTGAAGTTGAACCCATTTTCTCACCTGTTAAAGTTGTAAAGACGCAACCAAAATCGTTTATCGTTGTCGAGATCCGCTCCTCGAGAGCTACGACTCTGACTCCATCTACGAGCTGGACTCGGGCTCAGCCGCCTTCGATTGACTTCGATTGCATTGGCATTGCCGCCGCGTCATACGATTTAATTGCTTCGATTGTGTCAGCAGTTTTATTTTCTTGTCTTCATCACCAGCAGCAGCAGCAGCAGCAGCAGCAACAGCCTCCTCAGCCTCAGCCTCAGTTTGAGTCTCGGCCTGGCAACATTTGTTGCGGAAGGGGGCGTCATTTTGTGCCCAATCCCAGCCAGAGTCATACTTGTTCATAGGCGCTCAATAATTTGATGATCATAATCAATGGTTGACTGACATTTGCCGCTGCTGCTGCTGCTGCTTCAGCTCAGCTCAGCTCAGCTCAGCTTTTCCTTTTTATTATTTTTGCTCGGCTGGCTCTTTGATTTGGACTCGTTGCTCTTATTGTTATTATTATTGTTGTTGTTATTGAGGGATGATGTACAAAGGCTTTGTTCGAATTCGGCATCTTGAAATTGTGTGTGTCTGTCTGTGTCTAACAATGGCCAACTCGAAACTTGTTGAAAGCCGTATTATCCTTTTGATGAGGCGCTCAAAGATCCGGCTGTGGCCATGACTTGGTGCAATGTCAAGTGTGGCGGCCCATTTAAGCAAAAACTCAAAAACGAATGCCGCAAGGATAACCAGCAACACCAACGCCAAGGCGTGGGAGTCTGCCAAGCCTAATGAAGTCATTAGAATACATAGATGCTCTATAGATTCTCTTCTGTAAGAAATGTGAAATGAGTTTGTTTTGTTTCAGTTTAATGCTTGAATCGCATGCGTAGGTTTTCTATAACGATTAAAACCCTCATATGTCAACTTGGCCCATTCATCATCATCCCGCCAAGATGCAGACACTGAGAATGAGAATGAGACTGAGACTGAGACTGAGACTGGAACTGAGACGTCGCCAGACACTTGTCCCGTTCGCGTTCGCAGACACGAAATGTTGATGAGCTGAAATCTCATCAAGAAGTGTCTACAACAAGCAACAACATGGTTAAATGTATGTTTATTATATGTTTATAAGTATCTGTTTCTCCCCCCCTCTCGCTCTTCCGCTCTCTCTGTCTCTTATGCTGCACAGATTTTGGGACTTACAGCACCTACTTCAGGCTGGAGAGACACTAGCTGGCTGGCGGGCTTGATGACTTAATTTTCATTTCAGTCTGCTGACTTCTCTCCAAACCCATAGATCCGGGCTTCTCTATCAGCAGCAGCATCAGCAGCAGCAGACGTGGCCTTTACAGCTGGTACAGGTGCCTTGCTTGGAGCTGGAGTAGGAGTTGGAGTTGGAGTTGGAGTTGGAGCTATAGCTGTAGCTGTAGCTGGTGTCGAGCACTTGTCGAGCGCAGTGACACACGCAAGTGTTCAGCTTGTCTCTGAGCATGTTGGCTCCATCTTCATCTCCATCTTCATCTTCATCTCCACCTCCAACTCCTCGACCTCTGTCTCCCAATCTCTCAGACGCTTGTACCCTCGTCACATGCTGATTTGTGTGTGTGTTGTGTATTTGTGCGATGATGCAGCATTTTCTGTGGTAGCCCAAGACACACTTGTTGGCACTGGCTAAGATGTACTCCAACGTATTTGCTCTAATCATTATGGTAGCGCCTTTTGCCAGTTGCCAGTTGCCTTCTGCCTTTTGCCTTCTCCAACTGCAACTGCAACTGCAACTGAAACTTCAACTGCAGATGATAAATCTATATTTTATTAGCATTTCCACAATGAGTTGCACGTGTTGCATGCGCTGCTTATGTTGCACGTGTTGCGCTAAATGAGTTGTTTCGATTTGTTTACAGTTGTTGCCGTATGTTGTTGTGACTTGGCCTAATCCAATTAAAACTACATTTTTCATAGAGCAACAGCCAAAAAGTCAGTCGCCATTTGCCACAGAAAAATATGAAAAAAAAAACTTCCGACAAATTCGAGTGAAATCATTAATAAAAATAAAATTTTTTGTTTCTTTCTTATGGTTTGGAGATTTATAGAACCGTAAGGAAAGACCCCGAGCGACTCGTGCTGCGGCTGCGTTGGGCGTTTGGTGTCTCTGCATTGTCCATTTCCTTTCCATGTCCAATGGGTGTCGTATATAAATCGCGTGCTGCACTGGAGGTCTTCAAAAACGCTTACGAGTTGATGCCCAGCGGCCAGGGCAGCATCCACATTCACATTCACATCCACATCCACATTCACATCATCAAGAGCAACAACAGCAGCAGCAGTTGTAGCTTTGGCAGCCGCCTGTCTGCTTCGTCTCTTGGCCAGATCTCATTCATTTGGGGCTGTGGCACTGGGTGTTAACCAACCACGGAAGAAGCCCAAGACCAAGACCAAGACGAAGATCAAAACGACGTCCAAGTCCAAAGCTGAAGCCTTGCCTGCGGTCATGTTGAACGAACAAATACGCCAGAGAGCTGCCTCTTGCCTCCCACTCCCTTCTCGCAGCTGCCAATGCTTTGGCTAATGATGGGAGAAAGAGAGAGGCAGAGAAAGAGAGAGGGACACTCGCTACACAGATCTCAAGTTAAGGGCTGCAACAAGTTTCGTGCCTATGCTAATTTCTGTCCAACTTCTGTCCTGTCCTGTTGATGTTAACGTAGTAAAACAATAAAAGCACGATACACCTAAAAGTCGAATAGCGAATGCGATTTAATGGAAACAAGATTGATTTCCTGAAATCCACAAACTTTGCACAATATTTCCGACTGATATTTGCGCCGAAATCAAAAGCCAACGAAACCTTGAAATACGCAGTCACGCAATGAGCGGTCCAAGAGGAACCAGTTCGGTCTCTGAACCTCTGTCCAAAATCGTGCCCGATCGTGATAATGATGTTGACTGCCTGGCGTTCTGTCCGGCTTCGATGTGTCCCTCCGCACACACTTGGCAATCGAGCTTAACGACTATGTTAACGAGTTGGCACTTCAGCGCAAATAAACCTAATAAAATGCGTGAAATCATGAATAGGAATAAGAAATTACAATGAACAATCAATTAAATTATATAGAATATGATTAAAAGTGTAGAGAATTCTAAAAATATATTTCTAATAATAAAGCTAGACTATTAGTGCTGCTTAGGTTAGGGTATGTAAAAGTTAGTACAGCTGAAATTAATTTTCTTTATTCTTTTTTTTTTTTTTGTGGGGTGGCGGCTATCATAGTCGGTTGCTGTGCAATCCCCGCCAGCGAAATGCAAAAACAAATTGTTTGTGGGTCAGTCAATAAGAAGAGAAAAAGAAACATATTGTAGGAGAGAGAGAGAGAGAGAGACAGAGAGGGAGAGAGAGAGGCAGAGATAGGGGGTAGAGGGAATGAAGTGCAAAAAATGAGGTTTTGGTTGCCCTAACAAGCGACCGCAGCAGGACGATCGCGAACGAGGGCGTTGCAATGTTGCTGCTCCGAAGATGTGTCTGAAGCACAGCGAAATTCAAGGAAAACGAGCAGGAGGAGCTGCAGCCAGCTTTGTACACTAGCCGGAGGCACTGTGGCCTCGTCTGGGGCATCCACATAGCGACTAGGCAGCACGGAAGCCTAATGGCCGCTGCCAATGTGATTTGTGATTTGTGTTCTTGAGTTCTTGTGTTTTGGCTGTTGCCTATTTCCATGGAAAATGTTTTGTGGTCTGTGTTGAGGAAAGGAATGGGGCTGGAGTCGCAGAGGGGCGACAGGGAGAGGGTAACACATTCTATGCAAGGGACAGCATGGCAATGACAAAGCACTGCAAATGGAGCACATGCCAGTGAAGTCAGTCGGTGGCAGCATGCTAATTTATGAAGTAGCAACTTGCAGCGACATGGATGCGGTAATTATAGCTTGGCAACTTGTTGCCAAACCCGCATGGAACAGCACTCCAAAGTGCATGAATGAAAAGAAAGCCAGAGCTACAGCCAGAGCTACAGCCAGAGCCAGAGCCAGTCCCAGTTTCAGTTGGAACTTGAAGCCATCAAGGTGGCCATGTTGCACAGAAGCTGTTCTACTGCTGCTGCTGCTGCTGTTGCTGCTGTGGCTATGGCTGCAACATCAGGTGAACGCGCCCACTCGGTTAGTGCAGAGCCGAAATGAAAAAGGTTCTTGCCCCGTGGCGTTTAATTTTTTTTAGGCCGGACCATGGCCTGGCTGCAACATTTTCACAGCAACATGCGGCAGCAACATAGTTTACACACCTACCCCGCCAGCAACATGCACTTAACTGGTAGCCGTAGTGCACTTTATAATACAAAACATGGCCATGTCGGCTGCTCAAGACTGTGGAGCACTCGTCGCTGTTTGATAGATGCTGCCACTGGCTGCGGGCGCATTGCTGCGCCTGGGCGTTGCCGTTGTACAACGTGCAACAGCAACAACAACAGCTACAGCAACAACAACAGCAGTAGCAGCAGCAGCTACACAAACCAGCACCGTTAGATGACTTGTGAGCTTAGGCCTCATTTGCATGCAACAAACTGGGCCAGAACTAAAGTAATGCGACTTGACATTAGCATTAACCCAGTTGGCAGAAGAGTTGCTGCTGCAGCTCACGCCTTGCGTCCTGGCGCTAGCAATGACCTTGCTAGAAGCGGATCAACTGACCAATCCTCGGAACTCAGCAAGCACAAACTTAAATCCCATATATGTATGCCATCAATTAGAGCAGGCAATGACAATTGACAACTGACAATTGACAACGGCGTCAGCTCATTAACAAATCGACGGCACAGCGTGTGCCTGCGAATGTCCAGGTAACCGATTATAATTAGCGCCTCCGTTACAAGCCCTTTCGGTTAATGCAAATTGAGTGCATGGCGAATTTCAGCATTGGCATAGACAAGGGGATTAGTGTGCAGCGAGGCAATCGAAACTGGAGCGCAGAATCAGCGAATTAAGTGTGAAGAAGTGGACAGGTTACACGCAGCGATGCAGAGTCGTCGTCGCTGAGGGTGTCAGCGCTGTCTGCGGAGCACAGAATTCTTAAAAAAAGGAGACGGGCCAAACAGAAATTAAAAGCGCAGCCGCCTCTCATCATCATCAACCCACACACACATACACATCTCTACATATGTATAGCCATCCATATAGTATATCCAGACATTAAAGATGCCGACGACGTCGACTGTGGCGCCGCTACGAAAGACAATATAAATCATATCATTCATACGGCGGGAAAGGGTCCCCAATAATACAAAGGAGAGTTAGGTAGAGCGAGAGTGTGAGAGAGAGCGAGAGAGTGATAGAGAGAGAGAGAGAGACAGGAGAACCTCATCCTGGCAGGCCAGCCTGCTTAGCAATTAATTTTGTATACATATGTGTGTTTATAGAGACAGACAGAGACACCTTTGACTTTATACCTAATTCCAAATCAAATAAGCTCTGTTTCGTAACAACACTTTCATATTTGTCCATATTTGTTGTAAAAATTTGGAATTGATTCCATGATTTCGTGGTTAGTGCTGCTGCTGTTGCTACTGAACTATGGCAAAGCCAATTCTGGCAATGGCAATGCGATTGGGATTGGGATTGGGAATGGGAACGACAACGGAAACGGACTGTTGTATCCTATCGATGAATTTGGCTTGGCGATCGGACATGCATCCCTGGAGCATCATTCAATGCAGAGCCTAACTGCGCAACGTCTACAGCTTCGTTGGTGGTTCGTCCTGCTGGAGAGTGTCTGCTTCTGGCTGCCGGCCAGGTTGCTTATTGTATAACTTTGGATGAGTGGATCTTTGTAGTGGATGTAGTACGATGGCGTCGCCGCCATTTCAAATTGCCAGTTAAACTCTGTTATCTCATCATGTCAACATAAATTAGCGGCAACAAAACCAAATGTAACTAGGAAGAACCCAAAATGTCACACACACTGCGCATAAATCACGTTATTCAAATTGTTTGCTGTCTGTCTCTCTCTCACTCACACGTACTCCTACTCTTTCGGTCGTCACACGATAATTTGTTCGAATAATTTTCCATCACACACACACACACACACACACACACACCCATCGAGAAGTGTTTGTACCGACGCGTTGGAGTAAATCTAATTAAATTGTTCAAATGTTTTCAGCAACCTTTTTTATTTCGTCTATTTGTGCAGCAGTGCGTCCCTCCCCGTCCCTCCCCGTCTCGCCCATCCTCTTGTCACTCTCGCCACTGTCTCTCCCCCAACAGGCGCCACAAATGGCTGCAAAAACGCTGACAAATGTTTCCGTCAAAACACAAATTTCACCTCATTGTTGTTGACGTTGTTACCTAAGGTGTTTTGATAATAGAGCATACGCGACCCTGCACAGTGGTGCGAAAGTGCCGTGACATGTACTGGGAATAAAAGCGATATGAATTATATAACGGGCAGAACATCATTCTTATTATTATTATTTTCTATAATTTATAAACATATATGATTAACTAATTAAATATTTTGAAATGTTTAGCTAAAGTATTGATTGATTAATTGTTTAACTATTAATTAAGTTGTCTTGCATTCATTAAACATATCTAATTCTAGTAACTTAATATATGTATAGTTAAGAACATTAATTTATACTTATCCGTAAACAAATGCTTGTTAGCTGTGGAGATCAGTTATTGTGACAAAGACAACAATTTGCTTGCAGTTTGTATGTAAATAGAACTTTCAGTCGAATAGCAAATAATAATAATTATTGACAACAAAAACTGGATTTCCTGTCATTTTTTTCTAACTTACATTTAGTTCGATTCGTTCCAATGTTCATGTACAATATTATGATTTAGATTTGTTGTCGTTCAACTAAAACTTCACTCAAAAGCGATTCAATGCTTAATTAAACTCTTGATCGCTTGCAAGAAATACTGACAAAAAAAAAAGGAAAACACAAACCAAAACTAAAACCAAGTACAATATAATTTAAAACGAATTAAAAGCGCAACCGTTCGAAACCCCCGTCCCCTGCCAAGGGGCAGCAGAGGTTCAAGTCAAGCTGACAGTGACGCGCCCAATCGAAAATAGCAACAAGTTAATTTCAGCCAAACTCCCCCGCCGAAAAAAAAGTGTTGTTATTGTAGTTTTTTCTTCTGTCTTTTTTGAAAAGTCATTAGAAAATAAAAAATGTGAGGCGACCAATTTGAATATTTGATGTACGATGTACGATGTACGTTGGTTAATTTAAGGTGATAATTGCTTTTTAATGTGACACAACTAAATTTCGTGGTTGAGTTTTGTTGTGTGTGCCGGAAGTTTTCCTATTTTCCTATGCGCATGTGCAGCCAAGAGGCGCACCAGCACTTGTTACGTGGATGGGCAGACAACAACAACATCACGCACAACAACTACAACTACTACTATTGTACTATAGTGCTTGTAAAAAGTGTCAACAATTATTTTCAAATTTCAAAACATTTCATTTCGGCGGTTGCTTGATGGCTTTTCGGGTGACGCTGCTTAAAAGGTTTCCCAGGTGTGAAATTGTTTTACACTGAGGATGTCGCGGAGGTTGAGGTTCATGATTTTTTTTGGCAGCACCCGAGTAGACTTAATGGGCGGGTGTCAAACTAACATCCCGTATAGGTTGCTCTATCGTTGCTAGTTCGTTGCCTAAGTCTTTCGTTTGGCCGCCTGTCCCCCGCTACAATGAAGACATCAACAGATTTGTCCAACACGTTTTGCGAGCCACAGTAGCTCAATTGAAATTCCGTTTACTGGTTTTTGGTATTTTATTTATTTATTTTTTGGCTAATTGGCGCCACAGGAATTCGCAAATGGTGTGCCAAAGTCACGCGTTGAGTTCCCCGGAATGATCAAGTAGCACTACCATAGTGCCAACTTATCGAATTGTCCATATGCTTGTGGCTGTGACTGTGTCTGTGTCATAACAACCACAACAACAGCCAATACTATTCAATGAATACATCAACAATGAGAATGAGTCGATGCCTTCGTCGTTGCTTTTGCTGTTGCTGTTGCCATCGTCGTAGACGTCGCCGTTGGGGCTGAAAATTTATTGGCAGTGACGGCGATGGCGGCCAATTAACACAGGATGCTTGAAGCGCCAACGCCACCAGCGTTGCTTTGCTTGAAAGATGCCGCCAGCCACAGCGGCCACTAACCATGCCTGTCCAGAGCTCAGGACTGTAGCTGAAGCTCGCTCTGTAGCTCTCAGTGTGCAATGAAGTCGTAAAGTCTGATTTATTTCGAATTGAATGTCAATACACACAGACAAAGATACAGCCATAGAGAGAGACAGAGCGATATAGAGAAGACGGGAGCAGACACTGACTGCTTCAATATGCTACTCCAGCACCATGTGGGACACGCTAATGCTCAACCACGGGCGGTCTCTGTGGTGCTGCTCTGGCTGACCCAATTTGGCGCCTGCTGCGGCGCTTTCATCAGACTCCTCGTACATCATAAACAAATTCATAAAAGTCTCCGTCTCTATGACTGAAGTTGCATTCATAAAATTTATGGCGTTGAAAGGCGCATCGAATGGGCATTTTGGGGCCGCTCAACTTGTTGGTTTTCCTGCCAGGCGTTGTCGTTGTTGTGTGTTGTTGTTGTCGTTATTATTGTTATAGTTGTTGTCGTTGTAGTTGTTGTTGTGGTTGGTCTTTCTGAGGTCAGCATGCAGTTTGTGATACTAGAGCGGCCTTGCCTTACCCCGCAGTCTGCACACTCATTAAAATGTAATTTGAGCGCGTTGTTTCGCATTTCATTTGGACAAGTGAACCAAGTTAACAAACTTAGCCAAGTGAACCGAGCAGCAGCCGCAACAGCAGCAGCAGCGTCAGTTTCCATTTCATTGAGTTAAGTCGAGTCGAGTTGAGTTGAGCTGAGCTGAGCTGAACTGAGCTGGTGGCATGCGAACAACCCCCAGAAACTGTCTCTATGAGTAGACTGACCCATTACCATCTCGCTCTAGCTGCTGTAATTTTGGGCAACGATTTGATTGATTTATAGGTGCTTGCCATCTCGCTCGCAGGCGCGACCCTTCGTCCCTGCCACCGTCTGTGTCCCTTCTGTGCATCGTCCCTTGTCTCGTCATTTGTGGCACATTATTATTTAAATGATAAATTGTATTGCCCGGGAACTTTGGCTTTTTGGGGCCGCTCATTGCTTTTCATTTGCTTTTATTGCCCGCCTTTGTAGGTGTTTCCTTGTTGCTTTTTCTTTCAGCTCTTCGACTGCCCTTCACCCTTCGATTTTACCTTCGCATTTGCCTTTGCTTTTGAGTTTACCTTTGCTTCGTTGCCCTTTCCCGTGGCCTCTTCTCAAGAACGTGAAGAACCCTTGACGTTTTGCGCTTTCTTCTTTGCCTTCACGTGGGCGTTTTGCTGTTCATTTCAAATTTTCCGTTGATTTCTCTGCACACAGTATACGTTTCTTTTTCTGTTTTGGGGTCGTCAGAGAGCTCTTGCCTAGGCTTACTGTGTGTATATATAGTATAAACGTAGTACATTTGTATGCCACCACCGAGGCAGCTAACAAAATTAATCGTCTCATTTGTCCAACTGCAATGCCGTCGCGGCGCTCGGTTTTAATTTGGGAATTAATGTTATTTGGTAATAAAATCGATTAGGCTTCCGTATTTGAATGCTACGTTTGTTTTACTGTGATTTACCACTTTAGTCACTTGGGCGTCACTCAAAGTGAGACATCAAATGGTAAACTATTCCACATGGATATAAGACTTACCTACTACTTATTCAGTAGAACTAACGATTATAATTTTCAGTATAATGAAATTACACTACGATAATGATTCATTTTAGTCTTTATAGGATATTTTCTATTAACAAAAGATTATAATTTTAAATAGAATGAAGTTAAACCACAATAATGATTCATTTTATATGACATTTTCTATTAACTGAACTGAAGCATAACATTAGTAATTGTTACTAGGATAATGTAATTGTTATAAATATATTTCCTTTATAATGTTTTCCTCGGTTAATACTATAGTCATAATTTACCTTATTTTATTATTATTTATCAAGTAATTGCGTTGAGACATCCATGTATAATTGTTTATATGTTAATGCCTTTAAACAAAGAATTCCAGTCAAAATCATTTCTTTAATTACACGGTTTAATGTGGAAACCCAATGTACATGTACTGATAAAATATTAAATAAGTTGAGTAAACATGTGTTAACTTGACAGTTAATTTAATGGTCGACTGGTAAAATTGACTTGCAAACGCGTTTATTTGACATATATCTATTGCACGTGCCCCACGTCCAGCTATGGTTTGATTTCGATTTATGTGCATTTATTGAGGACAGACTAAGAGCACATACACACACACACACACACACACACATATACACACTCGTTATTCTTAGTGAGATAGTGGGAAAGTAAACAGTAGCACTAGCAGCGGCTAAAGCCAATCATAATTTGCATTTAATAAATATTTCATTAACTAATTGCAACAATTACGTGCATTTTACTTAGTGCCTTCAAATTAGTGCAGCGAAGCCGTTACTAGGGATTACAATTTTAATCGGATCAGTGCGGTGCCCAATAGTTGAAGTAGTTATTGATCGATGCACGTTTCTTGTCTAACAATAAGACGTCACTCGACTTGGCGCGACCCGTTAATTGCTCCAGCGGCTTATGAATATGCAGCAGCTTTACAAAGAGCAAAAACAAAAAAAAAACCCCGCCAAGCCAGAGCGGAAATCCTCCTCGGGCACACAGGTGACAACTGCTGATGGGTGGGTCAAACGGGCGGTCGGGTGGCCGGACAGTCGTTGGGCCACTTGAGAGCAGCTCGTGCTCCGCTGCCAAAGGTTCTTGTTGTCTTGTGTTGCTTTCAAAAAGTGACGGCCGGCTGCGTCTTGTGAATGAAAATTCGTTGAACGCCGTTTCCCAACTGCGCTACAGGGCGACAGCGACTTGTCGCCATTTTGAATTTGTTTCTCACCAGTGGGCGGCGTCTAGCGTGCAAGTATTTGAGAGAGCGAGAGAGCGCAAGCGCTCTGTACATCCAAGTATGTAAGGGTGTGTGTATTGTTGTGTATATGCAAGGGGCGTGATAGCACTGTGTACAAGTAATTGTGAGTATATGAGAGTGTGTACGTCCATGTCTGCTGTTTTTTGTACCTGTGCAGTTGACGTCAAGTTGCTGGCTAGTTTGACTGGTTTCATTGCTGTTGTTGTTGCTGTTGCTGCCTGTCAAGTTGCTCAGTTTGGGCAAGTAGATGGCGCTAGTTGTCTTGAAGTGGCTTTAATATTAAAGCAATATTCAAAGACGTTGACTATTAAATTGATTTTGTGTAGTCGAATAATATAATAATATTTACTTATTACTTATTTAAGTAGCTTCAATGGATTCCCTTTCGCTTGCGAGAACAGCTGTTAGATGCCAATATAAACAAATCATTAATGTATTACATTTGGATTACTTTCAATACAACTGTTGATTGCGTGCCACATATTGGAGCGTACAACAAATTATAGGTTCAGAAATCAGTTTAATAATTGAGACCTTTGCCTGTTTTAATCAACATTATTTAAAATGTCAAAATATTTGCACTTTCAATGGCAGCGCGCGTCGTTGACGAAAAAAAACCCAAAGTATTAAACTCAAAAAACGAATTTGCATACAAATATATGTTGATAATGTTGTAAATCCCCCAAAGAGTGTACACCGAGCTGCGCTCTGCTGGCCACGCCTCAAGTGGGTGGCTTTGGGGGGTGGAAGAGAGCGCCACAAAACTAGACGACGGCTGCCAACTACAATGTTGACACACAAACAAAAAGCAACGAAAAGCAACAAAAATGTAGAAAAAACATAACGCATACGCTGTGGGCGCCCCCGTCTGCGTCGTCTCCATTGATAAAATTTATGGTATTGGTGCGGTTTCAACACCAACCGCTGCCGCGACAGCTCACATAGATGTACACACACACAGAGTCTGATGGCAGCGACGCGACGTCAAACCGGTTCCATGTCAGGCCATTGGTGGTGGGCTGTGAACGCGTCAGAGCAGCAGCTGGCGTCTCACTCGCACACAGCGCTCGCAATGCGCAGTCGTTTCGTTCGCACGCGACAGCAACAGCGCTGCAAAGCGACAGCTGGCTGACTGCCACGACTGCGGACCGGGCAGCGCGCAATCGCAGCGCTGAGCTCGTACCTAGTCGTATACGCACTTTGTTCGTGGTTGGTCGTTGTTGCTGTCGCTCGTCGCAGCGCCGTTCGCCCGGTTCGTTCGAGTCTCGATTCCGATTTCGATACCGATTCTCTGATTCTCTTGGATTCTGATTTCGCGCTCGTCGCTCGCTCGCTCGCGTTGCCGTCGCGCAAATTGCACAGATTGTTGTTTGTGGATTGTTTAGTGTCTTCTTGTCTTGGAGTGTGTGCATTTTGTGAATGCCAATTAAATGCAACACAACAAAAAGCATTCAATATACAAATTGTTACAAGTGGTGTCATCAACATAATCATCATTATTAAAGGGTGACCCAATTGCGAGTGCAACAGTTTCTTGTGCAAAAGTTTTTAAAGTGCCCGCCACAAATGCAGTCAAGGATTTACGCGCCCATCTTCAAGTTATAATAACTAATAATAATAATAATAACTACAGCCACAGCTAAAACATTTAATACTCGATAAACTTGTTAAATGTGTTTAATCTAAAACTCAAGTACACTTCATACACATACACAATTACAATTACAACTACAACTATAACTACAATACACATACGCAACTAACTACACACACAGAGGACAGCTAAATTTGTTGTCTTTCACATTCATTTCCTGCACGCGTTCCCAAGAAAAGCCGTCAAAATTCTTGATAAAGTGGCCTCAATAGGCGCCAACACGCTCAATTTTACGGACCTCGGGAGCCCCTACGAGGGGCCTCCCAGCACCCCCCAATCGGGCATGGATGCGCCGGACGCACCACATACGCCCAAATACATGGACGGTGGCAGCACCGCCGTCAGCGCCAGCATCACGCCCGGCGTCAACATACCCGGCAAATCGGCCTTCGTGGAGCTGCAACAGCATGCCGCCGCCGGGTGAGTGTCTCCATCTCCACTGTCCACTTAAAGTTGAGCAGTGTACAAACATACAACAATCAATCGAATGCAACATATAAATTTCTGTCCACATTGCATTGAAAATTGCATTCATTGTTTGTCTAACAACGCAACAGAATCAACGATCAAAAATGTCAAAAGTTCTCTGCAATGAAGGACACACACTGACAAACTTACGAAACTGAGTGACTGAATGTCTAACTGACTGAATGACTGGCTGTCTAACTGGCTGCCTGACTGACTGACTGACTGACGGACTCACTGACTGACAACTGCCTACCCCCGAGCATAGTTAAGCCTTAGCTGGGATGCAGTTTTCGATTCGCTTTGTTATCAGTCCCCCGTCATCAGGTCTTAATACTGTAACACACCCAAAATTGACTTTCAGGGCGTACCTAGATCATTATTTAGCTTCAATTTGGTTGAGTTTAGCGCATAATTGTATTGGTTTTCACTCTTATCCATATGCAATATGCAAAATAACAAGTTAACATAGTGTTTAATCGAGTAGCAAACTTAGTTTATGTTATAAAAGTCAAAGAAAGCAGTTGAAGTTTGAAATGATTTGTTTAAATATATATTATTATCAAAAGTATTAAAATACATAAATTAATTTAATTTTCAAGTGATTTGATTTATAATAGAGTTGAAATAAAATTAGATTTGAATAACGTTAAAGTTTTTTATATTATTTTTAACAGCGCATTTTGGGCAAATTGTTTAAAAGCAAAGAAATTACAACTCAACTTATTTTATTTTCAATTTTTTTTTTCGATTTCTGCAGAAAGATAATATTGTTTTACATTCTTTCTAAAGCAAAACTTAATTATTATAATAACTATAATTTTGTTTTATTTTTATTGTAATAAAAAGAATTTTATTGCTTTTACATTTAAATTAGCTAAATTCTTTTATAAACTTAAATAGAACTCATGCTCTAGATTCATTTTATTTAATTTTACAATTTTCTTGGCCAAGTGAGGTAGTAATACTTAATATTAATTCGTATATATTTTATATAAAACGTTCCTAAATAAAAGATACATTGTCAGATGCCGATAAAAAAGAAACAACATATTTTTCACATGTTTCTCGCTTTTATCAGATGATCAGAGAACATTTACTCATATCTGTACACTCGTATGCCTTCCGATCTATATCTACTGAAAGTTGTGAGGCTTTCCATGTCTTTTTTTTTGTCGTTGATTAAAGAAGTCAGTTGATATACTAGTTATTGCATACTCGCTGTAATATTTATCTGTAGCTGGGAAAGTTTTCCGTATTTTGCTGTTCGGTTTATGCTGGCGGACGGGACAGCTTTGGCTCCCTTTCTTGGAAACCCTCCGGGAATGAACGGAAGCCAAAAATAAATTCAATTAAGTGCAGTTTAGTATTCCCTCACCATTTGGAGGCTTAATAAATGCTTTAGACGGGCTCCCTCCGATTACGTAGTACTCTCTTTCCCTCTCTCTTTTTACGCTGTAAATAATATTTATGCCATTTGCTGTTTGCGTGACTGTGTGTGAGTGTGTGTGTGTGTGTGTGTATGTTTCCAACGCACGATTCGATTTTTCATTATACATATTTCATTGCATTTGCTGCTTTTGCGGTTTTACCTTTTTGTCATTTTTCTAGTAGTGCGTGTGTTACTGCAAAGTTGTTCGCTGGTTGGTTGGCTAGGTGGTTAGGTGGTTCACTGGCTAGGTGGTTGCCATATTGCGGAGTTATATTGCGGTTTCTCTTAGCCAGTTGTCAGTTGCGTTTCATGTGTTGTTTCCGTTTCCCTGTTTCCGCAGTCTATTGAATATTTCATGGCTTATTATTGGGCAATCGGTTAGAAAAGTTCAAATAACAAAAAGAGTTGGGCCGCCGTATAAAGCTGTTCTAGTCGGAAAGTACTCACAAGCATTGAGGTCCCGGGGTTGGCAGCCATGGGAAAGCGTTCAACTGTTTAACTGTTAGGCTGCCAGTAAGTTTTTGGCCATGGCTAACAGAGTGTTAACAAAATATTTACCAGCAGCTCAAAGACTCTACACCTTCCACTCTTCGCTGCGGCATTTTATTGATTTTCATTTTCATTTTTTTTTTATATTAACCGCATAAAGTTCATTTTACTTATTCTAAATGAAGTCATGGCAAAACTTTATATTTTTTTTTCCGCGTTTCCATTTGTTGTGAGAAAAAAGTTTCGTTTCGACGCTTTGTGCATTAAACATGAAATTCTGTTAAAGCGAGTTCTATTCTAGTTTCCCGACCACGTTGGATTTCAATACCCACTGTATGGCACTGAAAAGTGTACGGAAAACACGCAAACTTTTCTTCCAATGTAGCTGTGACTGTTGTTCGATTTAGTTTTCATTTATTTGTTGTACTTTAACCTGGCGTGCCAGAGGGCCGACAATGAATACGATATGAGACATATTAGGAACTGTGTTTCTGTTTTCACAACACTATTTTCATTTACTGTTCTGTTCTGATTTTTATTGTTATTCTGATTTCTCATTACAGATATGGCGGCATTCGCAGCACCTATCAGCATTTTGGTCCACAAGGCGGTCAGGATTCGGGCTTTCCGAGTCCACGCAGCGCTTTAGGCTATCCATTCCCGCCCATGCATCAGAATTCCTACTCTGGCTATCATTTAGGCAGCTACGCGCCGCCCTGTGCGAGTCCCCCCAAGGATGGTAAGTCAATTGAGATCCCCCCCAAAAAAAATAAATAATAAACTTGTCATGCCATATATTATCCAACAATATGTATATATATATATATGAAGCAACTTCCCCCTATTGTGAGGATCATTTAATCTTCAGTGTTTTCTGTCTGCGCACATCATTTAAAGTTCAGTCTCTTGTTGCCTTCTCTTCAAACTGAAGATCTCTCTCGAGATCGCTTTGGCATAGCCTTTGGCCTCAGCTCAAGCTGCTTGGATTCGCACATTTTGGCGACACTTGAACTCAAGTGCTGAACGCTCTCAAGTGCTTTTGTTATCGCTTCTTTTGTTTACAGCACTTGACTTTGACATTCCGGAAAAAAAAACTCTATATAACTCTATATTATGCCTAGCCATACCGGATTTATAATTTACGCAAGAAGTTCAATGATAATTCGCATACTAAAGTCTTATTAAGCTGAGCTTCATTATAAATGGATTCATTTCTATTCTTTCCATATAGATATATATAGTTTTCAAGTGACTTACTTTCAGCTTCATTCAGCTATACTTTATAGCTTCTCATGTGCTTTTACCATAGCGCAAATCTCTTGGATAATTAAGAATATATACAGTGGACTAGCAAGTCTTCAGAGAAGCCTCGTTAGAGAAGTTTTCATTATTATTTTTTAATTAATCAAATTTGCATCTAAGCACCTATCACACTTCTTTGTTCCTCCATCTCAAAATCATTCTTCTCCGCCTTTTTGTAATGATTTTGTTATATCAGAGCTGGTAACATTTTATTTCATAGACCGTTAACTACGACTTTATGTTAAGCACCAGTTTTATAGAGTAATATTTTGTTGTAATAAAAAGCTTGTATACCGCTAAAAGTTATTGCAATATGCTGTTAGATATTTAGATATTTGTTGAATTTTAAATGAAACTATATATAAATTGAAGTGAAATACACATACAATGGAGTATAGTATAGTATATTATATAGTTTAGTTATTCTGAGTGCTTGGCATAATTGCGCGCTTGACTGTGACATTTTGTTAACTATCGCATTTTGTTCAACAATTTTGTTGCTGTTGCGTTTTTTGTTGTTCTGTTGTTGTTGTTGTTGTTGTTGTTGTTTGCCGTCGCAGTTGGGCATTTTATGCGTTTTGGTTGAGCAGTTTTGTCTGTAAGTGAAAAGCAATTCATTTTGCCAGCTTTTGTTGCCGCCAACACAAACACACAAAGTTGAGCTACATACATATGCATATATACTTAGTTAGGTATATGAGTGAATCAATATATAGTATATACTTATGTCTATATATTGTTCGTTGATCGCTGTGTGACACAGCATGACAATTTGTCACTCATACGCCGCATTGTCCGTCGCATCGGCTGGGCGGGCAATTAACCTTGAATGACGTTGTTATGCTGTACTTGAATTACTGTCGCTTATTGAACATTTTTAGTGAGCGAGCCAAAGAGCCAAATAGCCAAATAGCCAAACAGCTGATCGTTAGCCAGTTAAGTAATTGGCAAACATTTGCGGGCAAATGAATGAATACATGTTTAATTTATGTACCTAATAATAAATGGCCCACTGCCTTTCGCACACACACAGAGACACACTCACATGGTCTCTCTCTCGCTCTCTATTACTCTGTGTGCTGCACACACATGTGCATAGTTGTTTGTAATTATAATTGCCGTAATTACGCTTTCGTTTGGCGTAATTAATTACACCATTCTTTGGTGTAGTTGGCCGACTGAATGCGTATGCTGTTTGCCCCTCTCTGTGCCATGTAAAAGACATATGCAGCGGTCCAATAGCTGCTACTCAAACACACTCACACTCACACACACACACACACACACACACACACACTAGGGACTTGGTGTCAGCCTGACTAATGGCCCATGTGGCACGCCGGCTGTGTTGTGTGTGTGGTCACCAAAATGTTGCCATCTCGCTTGCACGCTGCCATTTTGTCATTAAGCCAGAGCACGTGCTGCGGCGCCAATATTTTTGACACACACAAACACACACACACACACATTTACCCTAATACTTGCATACAGGTAACGGTAACGATGACGGGTGACTACTGTGCCATATATGGGGCTTAATAATAGTTGGTGGATTCGCGTTATTTTTGAACAATTAGCGACGTCGTCATCGTCGTCAGTTGCAGTTGCCCCTCCTTGCCCCTCTGCCTACGCTGACTGCTGCCACATTGCTGCTACTGCTGCTGCTGCTGCTGTTGCTGCTCGTTGAACTTGTGCACAACAGTTGATCGAGTGCTTTGAACTTTTGCTTTTGTTTATAGTACGGGCGACAATGTAATTGTTCATTTAACTTAATTACCTCACATTTTACAAGTTACTTAACGTTCGATTTGGTGGCCAAAATGCTTTATGGCTTTCGGTTCCTCAACATTCAGCTTTGCCAACTCGATTGTCGATTGTTGGCTTGTCGCTTGTTCGGTCTAGTTTGTTGGCTGGTCCCCATAAACGTCACGTATGTTATGCATTCCATGGCAGGCGCACTTCTCATAAATATGCATAAGTCAAAGTTATTCTCGGTCCTTTGCATTGCCATAATTTTTATGCCTAATTATAAATTCATCATTGCAAGTTTGTGCCTTTTACAGGCAAGTTGCTTGGCGGTCTGGCAGTCTGACAGTCTGATTGTCTGGCTGGCGAAACAAAAGGCTTTTCTGGCGCTTTAAAAACTGCATTCTTTTCTTCATTTATGATTTGTGTTTGTTTCTCCCTTGCAGACTTTTCAATCTCAGACAAATGCGAGGACTCCGGCCTACGCGTCAATGGCAAGGGCAAGAAAATGCGCAAGCCACGCACCATTTACAGTTCACTGCAGCTCCAGCAACTGAATCGCCGTTTCCAACGTACCCAATATCTGGCACTGCCCGAACGTGCCGAGCTGGCAGCGAGTTTGGGCCTAACGCAAACGCAGGTGAGTTATACTAACTAACAAATATATACTCTAAATATAACCATATTCACGATGAATACTCAGTTTATGCGATGTAGCATGCAATAGGTTTAGAGTAATAATGAGCTACATTGAGTGACATTAAAGTTATCACGATTAGCGTGCGCATAAACATTGTAATTACTATAGCATTGATTGTTGATTGACAGCCCTGCTTACAAATATATCCCTTCCTGTTTAGCCACATATGAAGTGTGGTTAGTGTGAGAATCTCACGATAAGATCACGCATAAACGCTGTAATTACTTCAGCCATATGAGTTCAATGGCAACCCTACTTGACATGCTAATGCATATAAAGAGTTGTCATTATGTCAATAAAGTGCTAAGCACAGTTATATCTATGCTTTCTTAATTGGGATGACAACTCTGCCCACATAATAGCCAATTACGTTAAGCTGGCAATCCTGTTTATATGTTAACTTTGTTTTTATAGTTATTAAACAAATATTTTTTGTTATTGGTTATTTAAGCTTTTGTTGGACATGCAAAAAGCTGTTAACTGTCAAGTGGAAAGCTCTTTGCTGCAAATGTGCAAAGCTTTCATTTAATATGCAACTATGTGTGCAGCTCCTCTGGGCCCGGACTCGATTCCCTGGCGAATAGTCCTTGCCCCTTTGGCAAACATAAGCAGCAGTAAATGCATTTCAAATTGAAATGTTGACATGCCTCTAATGTTGACTGACAAACGAGCCAAGCCAACAGCCAACAGCCAACAGCAACGGCAACGACATGCCTCCCACGCCTGTGACCCTCACTGATACAATAGATACATATACATAGATACAAAGATACAAATATGAAGATATAAGTACGCATACTAACGACACAGAGTGTACCCATAGTTATTGTTGTTGTTGCTCACTCATTTTGCACGTGTGTCAATGTCAACTTATGTACGACGACGCACAACAACGACTACAGATACAGATACATCAACATCTACAACTACAACTACAAGTATGAGTATCTTTTTAAATGCACGCGCTACTGCCCACGGCAAAGAGAGAAAGATACAAGGCAGAAAAAAATAATAAAAAAAAATGAAGAAAAAATACAAAAATAATTGTAATGAAAAGCAAAAACAACAACGCCTGCCATTGTGGCTGCCTGCTTGGAGACACCCACCCAGTTTCAGTTCCAGTTCCACTCGCATTCCCAGTCCCAGTCCAAGTCCCAGTGCCAGTCGCAGTGCCTGTCCCGTACCGCGTCTGCGTCCAAGTCCGCGAGCCAACGTCAAACTGTCTGAATAGCGAGCACATTGTTTTTTCTTCGTACAATAGTTTTCCACATGAAAAGCAAACGGCAACAAAAAAAAAAAAACAAAAACAAAAAAACAATAAAAACAATTGCAAAAAACTGTTGCAAAAAGTAAAATGAGAAATATGTGAAAAAAGTAGATGTGAATGAGTCTCGTTTTTGAGAAATTTATTGATAGTGGGCGTGGGCTTCCTAATTGAATTAGTGTGCCACAAAAGTTCACGCACACACAAACATAGATACACACACACACAGAGAGCGAGAAGAACTGAAACACGTTGTAAGGCAACTCAAATGAAACTTGTAAAACAAGTTGAAGACCCTGCTGATGTACGAGTGTGCGAGTGTGCGTGTGTGTGTGTTGCGTGGGTGTTGCTCAGCCGCAAGTTGTTTATCAAGATAGTTATTTGAATACGGCTGCTTTCTGCCATGCCACAGACAAGCCGGAGTCTCGAGCTTGCGTCTGACGACGGGGCGGGCGTGCCACACGGCGGCTGTGTAATAAATTTGTGGCAGGCCAAAAGCAGTTTACTTAGTCACCCTATAAACGCTGATTTACATGGAGCCCCAGCTCAGACCCTAACTCCAACATGCAGAGCTCATAAAAGTGCAGCAACAACAACCACAACAACCGAAACAACAACAACAACAGCAACCAAACAACAAGAGCCAAAAGTGGCAGCTGTCAATCGATGTCAGCATTGTCAGCATTGCAGTTTGAAGCTAGCCAAAAACTAAAACAAACAGCCACGCCCATCTGAACTGCAGGCAGTCAATTCAGTTGGCCAGGTTGTTGGCTAGTCCGTTTTGGCCAGGCCAGCGACACAATCAATTTGGTTTATCAGCTGACCCCTGCGGCATTTGCCACAGAAAAAAAGGGGTTAAACAAAATTAATTTATGACTGCGCCAAGGGTGTTGCCCAACTAACTGTGCAGCCGTTGATCGAGTAGCCTCTGTGCAAGTAACTTGCGCCTAGTCCATGTCCATGTACATATCCACGTCCAAGAGTCCCCATTGTCTGTGTTGCCTTAAGGATAACTTTCGCTTTCAGGCGTCGTGTTAATTAAAACCGCCCTCTCAGTTTAGTTCGGCAGCCGCAGCGGAAGTTTTTTATTGATTTGCCAACTCAAGCTATAGACTAAACTATAGTTATAGTTCTTGTTGGTGTTGTTGTTGTTGTTAAGACTGACATGGCACGCCAATGTTTGACCCGTGCAAACAAACCATTGTGCTTTAGCCATAAGATTTATGCGTTACACAAACAACAACAACAACAACAACAACAACAACAACTGCATTGCATTGGCCAGGCTTAATGGCCTTCAGCGGGACGCAGCCAGTTGGCCAAGTCAAAGCTTTTAGCTGCTTTTCTCTTCATCTACAACTTCAACTACTTCTTATAGTTCGTTTTGTATTTTGGGGCGTGTTGTACAATTTGTTGGTCTTAAAGTTTTGCATGTTGAACAGCCGTATGAGTGCGAATGTGAGTACGAGTATGAGTATGAGTGTGAGTATGATTATGAGTGCATTCGCAATCTCAGGCAACTCTCAGGCTGACACTGACAGCTTGTCGTCCGGCCTAGCCCCAATCTAGCGACACGTTCTAACACCTGCTAATGAAATATGCAATAGCAATATCCATAGATAGACTATATCGCTATGAAACTGTACGTTAATATATAGTACTTTGCATAAAAAAAAAAAAAAAAATAAATAAACTCTACAAAATGTTGCCCATTCGCTTGTTGTTGTACTTTTTTTTTTTTACCGTGTTATAGCCGCTGGTTTTTAGTGCTGGCTGCAAAATATAATTATGGTAATTTCATTATTATTATTTTTTGCCTCTTCTGCTACACAAAATAAAAAACAAAACTCGTTTGTGTTGTCGGTTGTCGTCAGCTGCTTGTAGTGCTGTCTGCTGCCTGCTCCCTGCTCCCTGACTGCCTCCCCTCTACGCCTGCTTCAGCTGCATTGCAGTTGCATCTTTGGCTCAGTTTGAAGTACAAGCACTTGTAGATTGATTTTGAAAGTGCATCCGGTGGCTGCTGAGCGCCAGCTGATATATATATATATACATACATATATATATATATTTATTTATATATAATTATGTTTGCAATCAATTCGCTTTCGCTTTGATTCAGTTTCAATTAGAGCTAAATGGTTGCTACTGTTTCTGTTTTTGTTTACACCGTTGCCGCCTAATTGAATAATTACATAGAACGTTGGCAGCCGATCGTCAATGTTTCAATAACACCACAAAAACCACGAGAAAAAAAAGTATTAAAATCTCATGACCAAAACTCAAACTCGAAACTGACAGCGCGAGACAAACGCAAACACTCAAAATATAAAATTAAAATTAACAGAAAAAAACACAGGAATACGAGTAAAAATTAAAATCCGCTGCTGTCCGTGCGAACCGCTCAACAAGCTGATTTTGTTTGTTGTTTTCTTTGTTTTCTTTTTTTTTACGAAAAAAAACAAAAGGAGAACCTTTTAAACTGCGTGTTTATGAGCTCATATCGGCACATTTTGATCTGGTTGTTGGTCTCTGTGGTGCAGCGCAAGAAAGGCAAACACCACAAACAAGCAGCAACCATAAAGGCCACAAAAGGGCGCAACAACTGATGAACAAAATTGTAGGAGGCCACGCTGGATCGAAAACAAAGGATTTGGCAGCAACATCAAGTCTTTATGCTTAGCAGAGATGAACTGCCAAAACGGCGCTTGTAGAAGCTCTCCAGTCACAGACGTTAAGCAAAATGTTGGTCCATAACAGCGCAACTGCGGAGATTCCCGGAATAACTCTGTGTGCAGTCTGTGTAAACGGAATTAGTCAAAAGGTTCTACAGGAAGTTGCACCCCTAGCTACTTATCTATTGTGCTTCCCTTGAGCACTCTTGTTCTTGCTGCCCTTTCGTCAGGGGAGACTAGGGTGAACCTAAAGCTCTTAAATAATTAAGGCAACATGTTTATTTAAATGAAACTACATTTTCTAATATGCAGTAATAACATTCAAGCATTTATTGTGCATTAATTGCATTTATTTATTTATTAATAATTAGTAAGTTGAATTTGTTTGATGCCCTTTGTTACTAACATTTTGCAACTGGTTTGCTAGTTGCTCTGGCATGTCTGCAAAAATCAACAACGCCTGCTTTATGTGTGTGTCCCAGTGAGAGACAGTGTGTGTGTGTGTGTGTGTGTGTGGGTGAGTGTGTTCCTTTGCGTGTGTGTGTGTGTGTGAGTGAAGTTACTGCACGCAGTCGCAGACACTGACGCAGACACAGACGCAGATGCAGACGCAGACGCATCGCCCACGGTGCACACCTTCGCAGCAGCCTTTGTTGCTGCGGTCGCTGCCAGCGATAAGTCTGCTCCACCCCTAGCCCCAAAAGCCCAAAAGAGCGCTGCTCCGCAATCCAGAAAAGGTCATGGACTCTACGAAAACCACAACAACAAAAGGAAAAGTTGCTTAAAATTTCAGTGGAATTTCAAGTGGCGGCCGCCGCAAAAGAAACGCAACTTTAAATATTATTATATGAAATATTTGTAATAAAATTTAAATTTAAATTAAAATTAAAATTAATTTCCACATCAACAGCAATGCGTTTAATGCGCGCAAATAGTTTTATTGTATTAAAGTGTGCAAAAAAATGTGTGGCAAAATATAACAACAACAACAAAAAAAAAGAGAAAAAAAACTAGCACAACTTGATTTAAATAATACAAGTGTCTAGTTAGTATCAGTGGCTAACGTGGAGCGACAGCGGCATAGAGAAAAAAAATGAAAATGAAAAACTGGCTGACCGCATTTAAATGCTCAGGCAGCGACAGTGACAGCGGCTGAGGCAGCAGCAACGAACGTCGGCTACAGCAGTCACCACAACAACAACAGCAACATGGACAACATGGACAACAACAATGACAACACATCGTATATCAGTGATTGCCTGATTTACGCGCGCAATGTCAATTAAATTATGGCACATAATACAATGTAACTCAGCTGTTGCTGTAGTAGCAACAACAACACTCATCTTAATCACACGCACATTGCAACAACAAGAGCAACATCCAGCAACTTTGAGTGACCCACCAGCAGCAGCAACAGTTGCTGTCGTCGACGACGCGTCGCCGCCTCCCTATGTCGAAATTTTGCACCGTGCGCTCGCGTAACAGGAACTTTGAATTAAGTTTGATCAGCGCTGATGTTGTTGTCATGATGCTGGTACTAGTACTTACAACAACAAGCTGTACAACAACAGCAACAGCAACAACAACAGCAGCAACGACAACAAACAAGTTGCCATTAACAATGATGCATTGCCCGAACCGGAGCCAGAGCCAAAGCCTCAGACACGCAGGGAAGTGGGAAATGGGAAGTGACAGGGGCAGGGGCAGCGGGAACGATAGACAATTTCTCACTCTCTTCACACACTAAACACTCAGTTAAGTTACTATGACTATGAATCGCCTCGTCCTCATCGAGTGACAAGTGACCGCATTTGCATTTTGAGCGCATCTAATGTCCAGCACATCTCTTGAAATGTATCTCAAGCTCGTACCAACCTCATATACATATGTATATCATAAGTGTAGATGTTGTTTACGTGCTGTTTGCGCAATCTTGATTGTAGTTGACATAATTTTGCACGTGCAGCAGCTATAACTACAACAGATCGAGGTGTTGATAAACAATAGATCATTTCAATTGGCCTACAACTGCTGGCCAAGACGCTTGTGGTTATTGTTAAACAGAAAGCGAGAGTTTTGTCTTTATATAAAATGATTCTTATTAATTTTACAAGTTTACAAGATGAAGAGAGTACAGAATAACAGAAGAGAACTAACATTTCCTACCTGGTATGTCTGCACTTCTTATATGTTGAACAGTTAAGAAAATTCATATTTCCAACTGCATTAATAATAATTTGCTGCTCGTCAATATTTCCACTCACTTTTCGCTTGCTTAACGACTTTTTTCTACAGTCTTTTGGGATTTGCATGTCTTGTTTATAACAGGTTATCGAGTCGGCCAGTCTTTTGCCAGAAACATCAACTCATCAAGCTGTATCTACAGGCATCTATCTTAATAGAAATAGAAAGCAAGTTGGGCTACTTTGGCAGCGTTTCTTTAGACTCTGTTTCTTTTATCGAAACGATAGCACAGCCTTTGGAATGGGCTATTCACATCCTGTAGTCAGCATGCACTTCCTATTAGCATCCTGGGCCATTCCGGGTAAAGAGATTACACGCTTGTCGTCGCCGGCGACGAAAGCAAGTTTCGCATTTCATTCAACAATATTTGAGCTTACAAAAACCGCGCAAAAACTGGTCGACGGCGGCTCAACTGGACAGCAGCTTCGTCAACGTGGACAGCCGCAACATTTTGATAAAAATCATACGCAACTCGCAGGAAATTTCAAAACACAAAACGAAGAAAACAGAAAAAGAAATATGAGAAGTTGAAGAAGGAAAACAAATTAGCAGGTGACATTCAGGCAGGTATTCGCCGGGCTAACAGCTATACGGCTAACATAAAGAAGTGAGAGTATTCAAATAAATAAAATTTTATTATTATTGCGCATAGCAGAAGTAACTGAGACAGAGTTAGAGACAGAGGCAGAGATAGAGACTGAGACAGAGGCAGACGACAGCGCGTCTAGCTGGGATCTGATCTCGACCTGGGTATGGCTCAACTATTGACTAATATTTCGTGGCTGGTGTTTGGGGTTGGCGGGGTAATTACTCGCTCATTTGTTGACACACACAAACACACACACCCAAACACATACACATACAAACAAAGAAGAACAACGACAACGAATGTAAACAACTTTGGCTGAAACTCAAGGATGCGTGCCAGTCTAGAGACTCAACGCCTGCCGCTGAGTTCAGCTAAAGATTTCAGTTACGCGATAATAACAATAATTATTATTTTATTATGAAAAAAATCAACTTTATGACGACGACAAGGCATTGACGGCCTGCCGACGCAACGCTGGCCAAGAGCCAAAAGCGAAACTGTAGCTGAAGCTGAAGTCAAAGCTGAAGTCGAAGCCGAACTCGATGCCGTTGCCATTCCAGGCAAAACCAACTTGGCAACACCCGCTGAAAAGTATATCGAAGGCAGGCTGAAGTCAGAGCCCAAAATGCCGAGCCACGTTCTGTGTTTTATGATGTATTTTTAATCGATGCGTTGAGATTTGCGCGCCTTTTGTTGCCCTCTGGCTGTGGGTGGGTGCTCCATGGAGGACGTCGATGGATGAGGCTGAGGATGAGGATGTAGAGTGGATGGGGATGAGAATGAGTCAGCGAGAGCTCATGTTATAATTGGCTCTCAAATTTGCAAATGTATATCGAGCCAAGAGTTGGCAATTCGAAGCTGCGCAACCCCTTGCACTTGCCACTTGCCACACGCCAGGCTCATCCTGCCATCCTGCCCCATCCTTTGTTGGCCTTGTAAATGCGATGCCAATTAAGTTTGCTGTACTTTGACACCAATTAAAGTTTTTTTTTTTTTGGGGTTCAATGCGAGATGAGAGATGTCGCCAATTTGGCTGCCTTTTCCTTGCCGTCAGCAACAACGATAACTACAACAACGACAACAACTACTACAACAATAGAAAACAGACAACTTTTAACGCTTGGTTAATTTTATACATTTTTCCAGTCTTTTGTTGCTTTGTTTTTGTATTTTTCCGTGCTGTTTTTCCATTATCATGATCGCTGTTTTGTGATATCCGCTTGCTCTGTGTGAAAATGCATAGAAAAAAACGACGCCAGCAACAACAAAGTGTACACTGTACAGACTATAAAATAAAGCGACAAATAATAGTTAGCTGGCCATGATTTCATTTGGCTTGGCTAAAAAATAATAATATTTAAATTACGACAAAACAACAACAACAATAAAACTAGAAAAACCCCCAAAGAATGCGCTTATATAAATTGTGCAATTACCCGCCACACTTTTTTTTCCTACCTTTTTTGTTATCTGCCCATTGAGATCTTGTGTAGTGAAATGAGATCGTCACCATCGTATAATTATGATAGGCTGACCACAAATATGATTTTTACTTTTCTGTCTCGCCCATAAATAAATGTTTAGCTCAATGTATTTTATGCTGTTGCCCTTTTTCACTTAATTTGTTTACCATTTTCTCAGTTTCCTCGTTTCCCATTTACCTATTTTGCCTCTTTGACATTCCATTGCGCATTTTACTGAATGTACTTGTATTCCTCAACCCGTTCCAATTTACTGGAGCCGTGTGCGACGGCCTGGAAAATGTTTCAAGTGCATTTTTATGAGCGCTCTTTAATTTTGTGGCATCGCTTCGGGCCTGGCCAAGAAATTGTGCGAGCGGGCAATATAAATAGCGGTAATTAAAGTTGTGGTTAAATAATTGACTAAATGCACAACTGCAAGTGAAATGGGGAGGTGCTTCTTCCTAAGTAATTGTATAATACACTCTATACTAATGTAAAAGGATTTTAAAGGCAGCAAAATGGGCTTGAATGTCTAGAGAATAGTTAGTTAGATATATAAAGGGAATCTTTGTATTAACTGTGAATATAACAGCATTGAAAAGGAAGAGTTCTTTCTAATTTATGAGCATTTTATTAGAATTAATTTCATATATTTGTATACAATTTATAGTCATGTTGAATATCATAAGAATAAATTAGGGATACAGCTAAAGAGTTGCATAGTGGAACTATTTATTTGCAGCAAATAACATAGTAGGTAAGAATGCCCAAATAAAGGGTTACAAAATTAACTTTACATAAGCTTTATGTGCTCTCCCTTGGCACTAATCCAACTCTCACTTCTAACTAAAGACTGGTAACTTTATTGACAAGCTGTATATCTGATCAAAGTACCTCAGAGTTAAGCTGGATGCAACTAGTAAATATCTATTTTCATTATGCGTACTTTGAGTACTCGTATTCAATTAGTATTCACATTAACATAAGCTTATTGTTACACTTCCAGCTGCCACAGTGGGCTTCCCCACAAAAGTCGTTACTTTCCAATAAAATAATTAATATGAATAAGTCCATCAATAAGTATCGAACACATGATAAAACAAATGAATTCGTAATCGATTCGTTTATATCTTTCAACAGAATCGCATTAATATTAAATAGACAATGTCAGTTTTAAGTATTTCCCAAAGCAGCAGCAGCAGCAGCAGCAGCAGCAACAACTGCGTCGTGTCTTAAGAGCTGTCCAAAAAGTTAGTTAGATTGTCAGTTAGTTACGTTCCGTTTACAGATATCCCCACTGCCCCCCACCCAGGGACTCCACACACTTGCTTTTGTGTAGCCAAAAAATGACATAACCACAAGATGGAAACGTAGAAACTTTTTGCTATTTTACTGTCACCTGCTGCAGGCAACGAAGCCGAAACTAAATTAAATATGACTAATATTTTTCAGTGACTGTAACACACACAAAAAATACAACAACAAGCACAGCAGTTAGCTGAAATGACAACAACAGCAACAATAACAACACAATAGAAGTAGACACAGAAAGTACAACAACGTTGACTAAGTAAAACTTAAATGCGCGTCGCGGTCTCGACTTTTGTACGTACAAAAAACATCTATATATATTTATATATTTATATTTTGTTGTTGCAGTTATTGTTGTTGTTGCGCGCGTTCCGCCCCGTCACGCCCTTCTACAGCGGCGGCAGCAGCCAGCAGCGACGTCAACTTGGAACTTGGAACTGCACCGGCTGCTGCTGTTATTGTTGATCACAACAGCCCCTCCTAGCCACCAAGAGAGCAACATGTTGTTGCTGCTGCTGTTGCTGTTGCTGTTGTTGCTGCTGCTGCTGCTGCTGTTCTATCTGCTTAGAATCTCACCTTGACAATTGTTGATCAAATGCTGCCGCCAATTTATTGTTGAAAAATTTTTGCGTCAGCTGCTGCTGTTGTTTTTCATCATAATTTGTTGTTGTTGTTGCTGCTGCTGGTTGATGGATTACAAAAGCACAACTGCAAAACTGACTCAGTTTTAGTTGCTGGCACACAACAACAACAACAACAACAACATCGGCAACAAATTAGAATTACAAAATTTCAAGGCCTTGCAGGTGAATCAAAGCGAATGAGAATTCGAATTCGCAATCGCAGTCGCATTCGCATTCGCATTCGCATTTGTATTCGTGAATGTATTCGCAATTCGCATTGCATGCCACTCGCACTCGCATTCGCACACACAGTTGTTGCTGTAAATAAAACCAATTTTCAATAGTTCATAGCGTTGTTCGGACAGTGACTGGAACGAACATGGGAACAGTTTCCGGATTTGACAACATTGTTGTAGCTGTTGTTGTAGTTGTTGTTGTTGTTGTTGCACAACGCGTAGTAATAGAAAAGCGAAAAGCTTTAAGAATGGCAAACAGAAGCCCCCGGATGCGCATCATCCGCTCTGTGGCCCAGAGGCTGTGTCTAGTCAAGAGATATATGTGTATTTGCTGCTGTTGTTGTTGTGATTGACTGTTTAATTGTTTCTGCGTATGGGCCACAAATGGCAAAAGGCACATTTCTCTGAGCCAATAAAGCACTAATTGAGTTAGTATAATGCTTGATTTGTCGCTCGATCTGTCTAACTTTGGCAATTGGCATGCGGCTGACTTGTCGCTAGTTCGCGCGAACAGAGAACGCAGCCCAAAGTGCTGAGTGAGATGCAGTTGGTTGATTGTAGATTGATTGCTGGGCCGTTAGGTAAAACCGCTAACAACTTTATCAGCGAATACATAGTATACTAGTTACTAATAGCCTGTATTAATGGTATTAATATAAATGAGCTGCAATTGGTGATCAATCGAAACTTGTTGAAAGTCTGTGTATCTTTCTCCTGTCACATTTTATGGCTCACTTCAAGTACGTGACTGAAAGCCAACAGTTAGCATCAGTTGCAACAGCAACAGCAACAGCAACAGCAGCAGCAGCAGCTGGTGAAATGCTCATGCGTGGCAGCGATTAAGCAATCACCGTACCAGCAGCCAAAGTGCCTATATAGAAATTAGATCAATATCTTTATTTATTTATAAATTGTTTTACGTGGCTGCCTCCAAGGAGTGCGCTCATTTCTCATTACCCGCAACGCCAGCAACAGCAACAACAAGAGCAGCCTGAGCAACATCAGCAACATCAGCAGCCGCGGCAGCAGCAGCAGCGGCAGCGGCAGCATCAACTTGTTAATTGTTGGCTGTGTTAGAGACACGTTACGTTATATAAACAGGCCCCAGACTCATAAACCGACTCCAACTTGGACTTCGTCTGGCGGTGCATTCCCCCGGCCTTGCCTAATTGCATATTTATTGTTTATTAAGCAGCGCTTCCCGCGGGGCAGGCACAGCACTGCACTGCACTGCACAGCACAGCTCAACTTAGCTCAGCTCATAACTGCAACAACTGGCTGTGGCAGCGTCTCATTCACTTTTACGCATTGCCTATATATGCATAAATTAATGAAGCGCGCGCCATTCATTGCAACTGCTGCTAGCTGCTCATTGATAAAGATCAATGGCATAGCTGACAACGTCACATTCAGATCCCCCGGGGGACAATACCGTAGTCGGACTGGAGTCTCCCTCACTGCCTCTCTATCTTTCTCACTCTCCCGCTCCCGCTCTCTCTCTCTCTCTCTCTCTCTTTGTCTCGCGGTGACTCCCTGTCAGCCGGATTCATAGTCGTAGACGTAGTCAAACCAAAAATGGACAACTTGCCGCATATTTTGCATGGCAATGCTACTGGGATTCACTGAGCATCACTGAGCTTCAAGCTGAAGCCACGTGCGTGCCATAAACCAAGTCAAGCACGGGCAGGTCAAATGCTGCAACCACCGGCAACCGGGTAACCATGTAAACTGGCAACCTATGTCTGCCCCCTGGCCACGTGTTTCAACTTTGAACGTGGCTGCTGCTGCTGCTGCTGCTGCTGCTTTAGCTGATAATGATGATGCTGGTCACGGGCACGGGCTGTGGCAGCAGCATCAGCAACAGCAACAGCAGCCGCCACATCGATTTGCTTTCAATTTGTTGGCGCGACTGGCAAGCGGTGTTAACTTGCGTTCATTTGTTGGCTATGGACACTAAAGCCGAAGCCGAAGTTGTAGCTGATGCTGGATCCAAGGCGTTGTTGCGTTGGCCTGGCCTTGAAGCCTTTGAGCGTTTTTTGTTGAAACTGTTGCCGTTGCTTTCTACTCTTGCCTTTTTTGCTTATTTTTTGTTGTTGCTTTTTTTTTTGGATTTTCTTGTTTTATTTTTCGGCGCTTTTGGTATGCACATTGGGAAGGCGTTGCCCAAAACAGCCCGCAACGATTTTATTTGGAAATCACTTTTGTTGCACCTACCAAAAGACCTAAAGATTCAACCAGGGCCAAAGCCGAAGCTCAAACTGAAGCTGTTGCCTGTTTAGCTGTTTGCTCAGCTCTCGCAACTTGCTGATGTATATTAGTTTAGTATTTTGTTTTTTTTTTTTTTTTTTTTAGCTAAAGCAGCTTTAAGGCTGTTAACAAGCAGCTCACAGAACGAAAGACTTAGGCAACGAACTTGAAAACCTTTCGCCTTGACTGTAGAACGGTTTGCATGTGAATATAATGAGCTGAGGCTGAAGTTACTGCTGTACTGCTGAACTGTATAGCATGCTGTGTGTCTACTGTGGCACAGCGTGCGTGACACTTGACTCTAGGGCATGGCACAGCCCCAACGGACAGACAGCTGGCAGTGCGGACAAAAGAAAACTTTTTTGCCACGACATGGCATTGTGTTCATTATTATTATTATTTTGTTGTTTTTATACGTTTTCGTTTTTGAAATTTTTGTAGTACGTTTTAAAGTCATTGCCTGCCCTGAGGCTCAGCACTCGCAGTTGCTGGTGTTGCTGTTGTTGCTGACTGCATTCAAAATTATAAACAAATTTTTGCCGTTGCCAGCACGTAAAACAATCGCATGCAATGTACAAATTTTCCAACAATGAAAAGGCACAAGCAGCAACAACAACAGCAGCAACAGCAACAGCAAGAGAAATAATAACAATAATAATAATGGAAATGCTACGGCCGGCAAGTTGCGTAATCCGTCAACCATGGCAGTCAAAAGAGCAACGCAGCGAGAAACAAAAATAAGCAACAATCTCAGAGTCAGTTGTTCCAAAGACTCCAGTCTCTTGCTCTTTAGGGTGGGTGGGGCTCAGTATCTTGTTGTTGTTGTTGTTGTTGTTGTTGCGGTTTCTCTTGCAGCACACACACGCAACTATTGTGTATCCCCACCCCAGCAACAGCTGCATGCAAAACAACAGCGACAACAGCAACAACAGCAACAACACGAGTAAAAGCAACATTAAGTAGCTGAAGCTGGAATCACAACACAATCGCAAATTTGCAATCAGTTTCTTAAACATTAAATAATAATAATAAATGCGTTTATTTTTGTTTGGCTTTTACTTTTCGGCTGACCGAAGCGATAAGCATCTTTAACAGCCAAAACATGAGCAGTCGAAAAGCTGCCGCGTTTTATGAATGATCGCCATCGAGTGACCGCTCGATGTTACCTCAAACAAGCTACCTCAGCTCTTCCCCGCCAGCGTCGCACCGTTGCTGGCCAAAAAGCACTTGTTGCGCCAGCTTCAGGTTCAGCTACAGCTTTAGCTACAATTTGTTGCTGTTGCTGTTGCTGTTGCTGTTGCTGTACGTCGCCGGCTGTTGACGAACAACTTTAGCGACAAGAACATAAATCAAAATTTTATTTTATTTCGCGCAGCAGCGCAAACTTAAGCTCTCTTTTGCTCCCGCTCCCGCTCCCGCTCCTTCTCTCCCTCTCTCTGTTCGTCTCTCTCTCTCTCTTTAGCGCACATTTAAATTTTTATGATTTGAGTTTTTTTAATGTTGGCATTTTTTTCTTTTGCGCATAAATTAAAAATCGCCGCGATGCTTACGGTGCGCTTGCGATTGCAGCGCGATTAAAATAGATTGCCGCCTGGCGTCCGACAACGCTCAACGGTCCACGGGCAATGGGCAATGGGCTATCTAGCGATGACGTCGCTGCCTAACCACGTAGCAATCATACCCACTGACTAACTGGCTAACTGTCTTAGTGACTGCCTGACCAAGCTGACTACCTGTCTTAAGCTGGCGACTGGCGAGTGGCGAGTGGCGACCTGACGCGTGCTTGTTGGAAGGAAAGTTTATGGCCATTAGCTGTCATAAAAACTGAAAAAGGAAAACAAATACAACTTTAATTTGATGACAGACATCAGAAAGAGATCAGCTATTGCTACAAAATGTTAAAGTGTTTTAAAATGAAAGTGAACACGGTGCGTATGCGCAATATGGCGTAAGGAAATTATCAATGGAACAATGTTGTTGCCACTCTTGTAGTTGTTGTTGTCAATTTGGTAGCTTCCCAATGCCCAGCTGAATGTGCCATTAATCAGGCTAAGCAAAATGCTTACAAAATGTAACAGCAGGCGGTTGGTTTGGAAAAATGTTTGCTCGTTATTCACAAGTGCCGCTAAAGGCAAAGGAAGCCGGCAAAATGGTTTAATGTTGCCCGCTTTTGCTTGCAAATTGAAATTCGCGCACCAAAAATGTGCTAAAATATGTTAAAATCTTGTTGCATGGAATTTATGAATGAAAAGCAAAGCCACAGCCAGAGCCAACTTATTGTTGGCAACATAACAAGCAGCAAGCTGAGAACAATGCGGGGAAAACAGCAAACAGCAACAGCAGCACAGCAAGTTAGCCAGATTGTTGTTGTTGTTGTTGCTAGTGTTGCTGCTGGTAGCCATAAATTTGTGAACAACTACAAATGCAATAACAACTAAGAGCAACGCTCGCTCGTTGCCCAGCAAAGAAAGAGGGAAGAAACTGAAAAAAAAAAAAAAAATAACCTAAGCACATAAACACATTTTGCAGACATCGTTTGTTGGCCGTTCAAATGGCCAAAATGGAAAATGCATTGCAACTGCAACAACAACAATCTGCTTTTGTTTTTTGTGTGTGTATGTTTTGGGGCGTTGTTGTTGTCATTAAGCGAGAGCATCCGTACTGTCTTGTCTATTTACTTAGTCGGCTGCAGTTTTAGCCGCGACTAATAAAGTGGTAACTTTTCGTTTGAGGTGCATTATTTATGGCCATCTGACTGTGCTGGGCCACCTTTAGCTCCGGCACCAGCACCAGCTCCAGGTTAAGTTCCAGGTTGAGGTTTAGACCCAGGTTCAGGGAATGGCATTGGGCGTAACCATTTATGATTTATCATAGACAAAAAAAAAAAAAAAAAATGAAAAGAAAAAGTGACTTTGAGCCACTCAGTTAGCAGTTTCTAAGAAAACTGAAAATCTGGCCAACAGGCTCCCACACATAAATCCAAATTAAACAATCATCAGCAATTGGCGCTTGAACAGACATGGACATACGTATTTACTTGGTTAATAAAATCATTTTCGTTATCTTTTCCCACGTTTTAAATGCTCAACTGTCAAATGAATTAAATGCCCAGCCAAGGCGAGCGCATTTGAATTATAAACGCACTTTGGCAACAACTCACGAAACCAGTTTCAATTGCACACACAGGTGGCACCACACAGTGTCCAGCGCGGTGTCCACACGGCATCCACCATCCAGTTACCGACTCCAGGCCAGGCCAGAGTCAAAACTGTGATATGAAACAACAGTTGGGGCTGTTAGAAAGACTGGACAACAGCCGCTTGCCAATTGCCAATTGCTGAGGCGCATCTGTTGGCTGCCTCATCAATTGTGGCTTTTGCCTCGCATAAATTATGTGTCAAGTGGCATATTGCGGAGGTGATCAAGCCAGAAGTGTTGCCATATGACTGCGACTTTGGCTAGCTAGCTTTAAAGTGGGTTAAAAGGATAATGCCAAAGACAAAACAGCAACGGCAATGGCAACGACAACAGCAACGGCAACAGCAGCAATACAAGTAAAACGTCTGGCTAAAAAGACAGATCTCTCGGCTGCTGGTTCAAGTGACACAGTGACATGCTAATTTCTTGTTTTTAACTCATTTTTGTTGTTGTTTCTTTATTTTTATTCCACGTTGTTTGCCATATTTGTCCATATGAAAGTGGTACAAATTGATGCGAGTGCCACAAAACCAATGGAACTGCAGATGTAGACGAAGCCGATGCCGTAGCCGTAGCTGAAGTCGGAGTGCCATTGCCATGACATAAGGCTGATTGACATTTGACAGACTGTCTGTCTGACTATCTGTCCGTCTGTCCGTCTGTCAGTAATTCTCTCTGTCTGCTGTTACAGCCACACTTTTACTCTCGTGCGTGGTTTTTACTTTTCGTTTTATTTATGCTTTGCATAAATATTTATAGCCATTCGAGTGGGGGTAACAACTATATCTAGAGTTTGGTTTTAAAGTGTTCTCTCTGAAATATGTTGAAAATTTAAATACGTACATATTTTTCTTTTATATGGGGGAATTTGAGTATTTTTATGTTTAACAAATTGCATTTGGTTTGGTCTTATGTAATTTATCGTATTTTATTTTGCAAAGAAACCTGTCAAAGCACATTTAAATTGCAAATCCGACAATTGAAAGGCTGCTGACCATTAAGTTCGACACACAATTTAATTGAAAAGAAAAAAAATCATAAAATGCTGGCAATAAATGTTATAATTTATTGCACTTCATTAAACTCGATATAAATATTTAAATGTTTACTTTATTTCTCAATAATCTTTGAAAATGTTTAAGTTGACAATTGTTTTATTTAAATAATTTAAATATTTTTATTAATCAATTAATCAATATCTGATTTATTTAGCCAACAAATATAATATAAATTATTTTACTACTTTGCACTTCAGAGTGCCTAGACTTTGACAGCTACTTAGTCAAAGGAATATTTGTTAAATTTATTATGTTTATAGTGGTGTTCTTAGTAGTCTCTTAAATAAATTGTTTTTGCTTGTACCTCGACAATATTTTATCATTGAGAGCATATTTTTCGCATGGTTTCTCTTGCGTAACTGCCGACAAACTGTGGCGGCAACAACAAAACAAAAAAAAATAACCACAAAAAAAAAACTACACAAACAACAAATGCGATTATATTAAAAAAAAAGACTCTGAATTAAATGGTTTATTAGTGTCTTGCGAGAGTTGCATAGATCAAGGCGAGAATTAACTAAAAGTCTCTGAACGATGCTTAAAAGTTGTTGCAGTGCGCAAAAGTAGCTCAATTCAATCGAGGCGCCCCTGCTCCCATTTCAATGTCGTGTGCCGCTTGATTAAGCATTCAATCGAATCGAAAATGAAAATGAAAATATATTTTGGCTACCGTCCGTCGTCAATGTCAACGATCTGACGACACGACGGCAATGCTATGTCTATCCGACATTTGGGCGATCCGGTGATCCGGCAATCTGGCGATCTCAGCGATTAGCTCACATGTTTGTCTGCCAGTCCGTCTGTACGTCCCTCCGTCCGCCAGTCTATAGTCAATACCGGTAGTTATCGCTTAATTGAATCAACTTGGAGCGCACAGTGTGCGGAATGCACATAAAAATCAGGCACAGGCCAAGCCAAGCTTAAACACTGTCAAATTGTTTATGTCGCCTATAAAACGAAGTCAGTGAAATTTGTTAGCAAACAAAAAGAGCAATATAAAAAAAAATGGGTAACTAAAAGGCAAAAAAACGAACAGAAAAAAAAAAAAAACAGAGCGCATGCTACATAAATCCAACCAACCGCGAAGAACGACCTTGAACAAGTCGGCTATAGGTATAGATATATCTATATATATATATATATATACAATATATATTCATTTATAACTCAAGTATATGTACGTCATGTGTCTATGTGTAAGATTGCAAGTTGTAGATACAGTTAAAAGCGCGCATAAATAGCATTAGATACGCGTTGCTGTTGTATCTATATTTATACATACACTTCAGCAGCACCGGCAACAGCAGCCAGAGATTGAGCTACAGAGTATCTGAGTATCTGAAGCTGCCGTTGGCTTTCAAAAGTGAAGTGCGCACAGCTCAGCGCACAATTAGTTCTACACAACAACAGCAACAACAAAGAGACAGCGGCAGTAACAACAACACCAACACCAACAACAACAACAGCAACAGGCAGATACACGTCTCGACTCGTTGCGATTTGGAAATGAAAATTGAAAGTATCTGTGAGATACATTTTTGGCTCATTTGCTGTCGCTTCAAGTGTTTGGCTTGCAAATTCGACATGATGACGAAATCTCAGGCACTGAAATTATACTGCACTTAGTACACACTCATACGCACACTCACACTCACATATGCATACACATAGATACACTCAGCGATTATAAAGACATTTTGCAAGTGTCACACGCTGCCAAAATGTGTTTCTGTTTCTGTTTCTCTATGGATGCCAAGCCAAGTGTTGGATTCATTTATCTGCCAGCTGCTTTTCATGAGCGTTCACTTTTAATTTGATGTGAAAAGCTGTTTGAAAAGCCGTCGTCGTTGTTATTGTAAATACAAATAAACAAATCTATAACTATCGTTAGTCAATAACAAAAGTACGGGTATTTACCATCGATTCTCATTGAATATTAATCGCTTTTGATAACGCCGCTGTGGCTGTGGCTGCTGTAGCTACTGCTAAGGCGGCCAAAGAAGCACGACTATTACTTAATTAAAACCAGGTTGCTTGCTGCTCGCTGCTCTTTTTATAGCCAGACAGCTTAATTTCTCTTTACGGTAATTCACAACAAAACTTGAGACTCATGCTGAGTTGTAAACAGAAACTAATTGCGCCATAATTACATACACTTATACGCTAAATCTGTGTATATACACTCTGAACTGTTTATTAAACTCGTATCCTTTTATTCGTATCGTTGCAGGTGAAAATCTGGTTCCAGAATCGTCGTTCCAAGTACAAAAAAATGATGAAAGCAGCTCAGGGCCCGGGCACCAACAGTGGCATGCCACTGGGCGGCGGGGGACCCAATCCTGGTCAGCATAGTCCTAATCAAATGCACAGCGGTAAGTTTAGCTCACTTTTGATACCCATAAGTAACTGTTTTATTTATGTTAATCACATTTAACATTATTTTATTTATATGTAACGTTTTGTTTTGCTTTGCAGGCGGTAATAACGGCGGTGGCTCAAACAGCGGATCACCCTCACATTATCTACCTCCCGGACATAGTCCAACGCCATCAAGTACGCCTGTGTCTGAGTTATCACCCGGTTAGTAGACAATTTCAGCAATCTCTCACTTTTGTGTAGACATTCCTCGTTTTGCTTCGTTTTGTAACTTTTATTTTATGACTTTCTCTCTCTCTCTCTCTCTCTGTCTCTGTGTGTTTCTCTTGCAGAATTCCCACCCACGGGTCTTAGTCCGCCAACGCAAGCGCCATGGGATCAGAAACCGCATTGGATTGATCATAAGCCACCACCGCAAATGACACCACAGCCACCTCATCCAGCGGCGCCACATCCGCAATCGCATCATCACAATCCGCCACCTCAAATGGGCGGTTATGTGCCGCAGTATTGGTATCAACCCGAGACGAATCCATCATTACTAACGTAAGTACCAACAGCCAATCTAACAAATTGCAAGCACAGTGCCTCATAAATGTCATCGCTTAGCTGTTTAAACTGACCCTTCACTCTGGCTCTTTTCTCTTCTATTGCAGCGTGTGGCCGGCGGTTTAACAGCACCCCAATCAGCTGCCCCCCGCCGTCCGCTGCATGGGCACAGTCCATGCAATCCCAATCCTACGAGGCAAGGCCCTGTGCCGAACTGAATCTGCACGAGAATCATCAACATCATCATCATCTCCACCACCACCATCATCCTCTCAATGGTGCGGTTTATGTGGGCGATGGTGATGGGGCCGCGCCGGGGCAGTGAATGTGACACATACACATACACACATACACACATACACACACACACACACACACACAGAAAGACAGAATATATCTTAGCCAATAATTAAACATTGATTGATGATTGATTGATCAATTAATGGAATGATTGATGATCGTATAAAAACATTGTAAAATATTAAATAATATGATACAGTTATTAAGGCCGTAAAACATTTTGTATATTTAAAGAAAACAACATGTAATTAAATTTTAAAATGTGAATGAGTCGTTTTAAAGTTAGTGCTAATAATAATAATAATAATAATAATAATAAACAATATCAACTTAACAGAAAGAGAAAACATATATACACACTCACACCCACACACACACACACACACATATACGCATTCATTTATACATTCCTCAATATTATTTTATGCGAGTATCAAACGTGTCCTTCACTTTGTTTATTATTTGTGTAAACTATACAAAATTGCATTATGTATAAAAACTAAAAATAAAATTGAAAAACAAATACAACAATAAAGATACAATTACAAAAAACAAAAAACAACAACAACAAATAACCAGGACAAAAACAAAAAACAAATCAGCTGTTGATCTTAAGCCTTTTTAGCGATTATATATTTTTTGTTTAGATTATTTAACGCTACTTTTCTGTATATTAGATGAAAAAGTAATAAAAAAATCAGTTAAAATCAGATCTCAATGGAGCAACAATTTTGCATATAATTTTATTGATGTCTCAACTGCACTCGGAAACAACAACAACAACAACAATCAGACAGACAAACAATACTGACAACAGGAATACAATTTTTTTTTCTTCATGTTATGTGCAATATAATTTTACATATTCTGCTAAAAGAAAATTATAAAAGAGTTACATAATTACAAATTAATAAAAACCCATTATCAAGGTCATTTAAAATAGCGAAAAGAGTTCAAAGAAAGGAAAAGAAAAGAAAAAAAAAAAGATAAGAAGAAAAACAAATCAAAATAAATTGTGTGAAAAGGCGTTTAAAATTTGTATTGTAAATTTGTGTAAAAATCAACAATTTATTGTGTAAGCTAAACTAATTTCTAAAAGAAAAAAAAAAACAAAATGTTAATTTACAAAATCTAAAAAAAGAAAAACAAAAACAAATAATAAAAATGCATAAAATGTAAAGTAAATTTAAATATTAATATAAATATAAATAAAGAAGAAGAAATAGAATAGATATAATGCAGCTAAATATGCAAAATATATTGATGTAGTGCTTGCAGTAGTAGTTGTAATTATAATTAATTAAGCGGTAATTAGTACGTGTGGTTAACTGTAGTTTAATTTATGAACATGCAGATACAAAACAAATACACATTCAATTCCGAATTATTCATTTACAAATCAATTTAGTTTCCATGTGCGTGTAATTTCATTTGCTTTGTAAACTATTAAATGGCAACAGCAAACAGCAAACAACAAACAACAAACACCATCAAATTAAAATCCAATATACATTGAAATGTATATGCAAAAATTATGTGCTAGCATTTAAATAATTAAATAGTTTTAATCTAGAAAATGGCAAATTTCTAAATAAATCAACAACAAAAACAAAATGCAAAACAGAACAAAAAATAGCAAGAAAGGGAAAACCAATCTCAAACACTTATATACATAGTAATACATATTTGATAAAGCGAGAAGAGAGAATGAGAGAGAGAGAGAGAGAGAGAAAGAGAGATCCAGGCGAGTAACCCCATTTAAGTTGTAGTAATTGTCGTAATATTAAAATCAAATCAAATCAAACGAAACAATAAACAAAACAAAAACATTGAAAACAAATGCAAAAATCAATGAATCAAAATAAAGAAGAAATTTAACTAAATATACTTATTACACAATAGACTATTGAGCATCCCCCCACCTGATCTATCCCATTCGTAGCCCTCACCACAGCACAGCCCGGCTCATTTATTCAGAACCACTTGACTGCAGCGGGCATTGGCTGCGTTTTGAAAAGAGCCAAAATGAAGGGATGGGGCCCAGGATTTGGCCAGGACACGCGTCGCACATTAATGCATTTCGTATTTCGCATTTTAACATTACACTTTACACTTGAAAAAGTTAAGTGGCATTTGTGTGATGTGCTGTGCAGTGTACTGTGCGCTGTGCGCCGACGGAAGGAAGCATAAAATCTGTTCCATTAATCATAAAGAATGCAACAGGATATGCTTGAGGCTTTCAGGCTTTTACAGGCGCGCTGAATGGTTCCATTATGTGCTCAAAGGCACAATTTTCAACAGCAATTTACACTTACAGACACTGAGAGACAACAGCAACAACAACAAGACGAGCAACAGCAACAACAGGAGAAGAATTATCAGCTTTCAAGAGGCCAGGAATGAGGGCGCATCCTGGCAGCATTGACAGTCAGATTCCAATTCAATTTCGCACAGATATAAAGCATATTTACAGCTAATTAATTATTAATTATTAAAAATTACAATAAGTAAGTAGCTTAGCTTAAGGTCACATACGCTTTCAAATAGATTGCTACGCATCTTCCGAAAACTCCAAAAATAAAAATGTCAATCAAAAGCGACGCGATTTTGGGTTTTTGGAGTCCTTTAAGCCGACGACTGAGCGCCTGTCACAGCACTCAAATTCTCAATTCAGAGACAACACACAGCACACAACACTCAACAGTCAACACTTCAGTCAAGCTCCAGTCCATGTCGGCAATACAGAAAAACCCGACAGGCTTCAACTGTCGCCTACTTCAGTCTTGTTGTTTTTTGCTCATTAAATCAACACCTTGGCCTTTGTGGAGTACAATGGCAGAAGCTGGACAGATTTGTTGGGCAAAACTCAAAGAATTTGGCTCAGCCTGACCAAACAAGGCTGCAATACTGTGGCCAGAATCCCAGGCCCAAGACCAGGCCACTCGGCGAAAGACAGTTAATGTCGTAAGGGGATTTTTGCATTTGCAACCTTTTTGTGATTTCAATTTAAAATTTCAGCAAATATGCAGCCCCAACTGAGACGCAAAGCGAGCCCGCAAGGAATGCCAAGGAATGCACAAATTCCAGCCACAATATCTGTGAGTGCGGTGAGTACTCGTAGTTGTCGCTTATAGTACTTATTCTATTCGATTTTTGCTTTTTTAATTGATACAATTTGGACAATCACATTCATTGGCGAACAGACAATGGTACATTTGTCTTTTTTTGACCTGACTTCAGTTGGAATTCGCCTAGAGCGAGGCGTTGTCAATGAAATGACAAGCCAAGGATATAGATACAGATACAGATACATTCACAGATACAGATACAGATAGTTCAAGTTGCTGTTCGAAGTTCGAGTTGACTGTTCAAATTACTTGCTGTACTTAGCGTGTTTACATAAATTAGCCTCGAGTGACGTTCAAAGCGTTGCAGTTGCTGTTGGCTATTCGCTGTTGTTGTTGGCTGTTTGCTGTTGGCTGTTGCAGTTGCAGTTGCTGCCACAGGACGTTGCAAAACTTTGTACACAAGAATTTCCTCGTAAAAATGACGCATACCAAACTTAGACACAACGGGGACGACGAATCGTTGTGGATGTCGCATTGGCTGACGTTCCGTTCCAAAACTCAACAAGGTTGTGCCCGCAACTAAGACTGTGGCCAGGCCCAGGCATAGGCCCAGGCCCAAGTCCAGGTCCAGGTCCAGGTCCAGGTCCATACCAAATTGGTATTGGTGTGCCAGGCCAGGCGAAATACTCGTACAATAAATAACGCAGCAAATAAAAGAAAAACTAAAATAAATAAATAAAAATAAAAACAAGAGAGCTGCAGTTGAAGTTATTTGTGAAATTCATCCGTCAAAGTCGCTGTTGCTGCTGTTGTTGTTGTTGCTGTTGCTGCCACGATGCTCTGGTCTGGCACTGGCCAAGTTCGAAGCGAGTCGAGTCAGACTTTGGGTCTTTGGGGCTGTTGGTTGGCGTAAAACTTAAAAAGCGTTCCTTTCATGGCTTTGCCATTGTTTTGCCGGCTACTGGTCATGCCGCTGGAACTGGAGGCTGCCGCTGTTGTCGCTGCTGCTGCCGCTGTTGCTGCTGCTGCTCCTCGACTGCTACTGCATTCCTGGGCAACGTCCGCATGGAATGATGAACGATGTGTCGCTGATGACCTGATCAAAGTGGAGCATCTGCACGCATATCGATTGCACTGGCTGACGATGACGATTGCGAGAGGGGAGGCAAACGCAGAGGGTTGCCGGTAGAAGAAGCAGCAACAGCAACAGCAACCGCTGCATGTTTAAGGACATGACATTTTTTGTCGTACCATTTGGTAAAATAACTTTGTTAAGATTTTTGCAACTTTGCAACTCGCTTTGGGGTTTTTTTTTCGGGGCCGTCAAAGGGCAGCAAAGCCCAAGCAAAGACAGGATCCTCAACAGTCACATCTCTGTGAAAGGGACAAATTTGACGTGGCAGGGGCAGCCTGGCTTTTGTTTTGTGTGTGCTTCAATGCGCTGCATCTCAATGAGACCCGATAAATCTTCAACTTGCCACTGAAACAGCCACTGATCAGCCTGAGCAGTCACCAGTCAACAGTCAACAGTTAAACCGACAACGACAACGACAACAACGACAGTCGTCGTCAGTTGCCCAGTCGTTGGACGTTGTTGTTGCTCGTTGTTTGTTTTTGTTTTTGTTTTTAGCCTGGTCAGTAGTCAGTGACCGATTTTATGACAAATGTATTTTATGAACTGTCAAAATAGGTGTTGAAAATGAATTAATTTGCTCCCGACTGACTGACTGACTGCCAACAGGCAAAACAACAAAAAACAAATGCATTTAGCGGCAAACTTCAGACTCGTAAGCGTGACATTTGTAACAGCGTCGCGTCGCTGCTGTAAGACTAAGATCAGTTAGGGTAGAGGCCTGGGGAGAGGCAGGCAGAGTGACGGGTGCAAGGGGACAGGGACAGGGGGAAGGCACAGTTCGCACAGTTCAGCTGCGCTTGCGCCGAAATTTGAAACTGGCAATTACATTTGAGGCGACTTCCTACGCAATCAGCTCAGTTCCATTCGCCTAGACTCCCCTCATCCCGTAGCCGCTCTCATGCCCATATCAAATCTGCTAATTTAATCAACATCGTTGCATTGTACGCGCTGTGTGGGCGTGGCCGGCGACGCAGGCACGTGACAAACAACCGTTTGAAGTTGCTAAAAAAGTGTCCACAATTGCAGCTGGCAAACGATGGGCGAGATGGAATGTAGAAGTGAATGGAGAAGTTAAACTAAGAGAAGAAGAGTATCAACTTTGAGCTATTTTTAGACTCTGTACTTTAAAAAAGTACATAGTCTTCTAAGTTTGACGAAAGCGATTTGTGCGTAACAGGCAGAAGGAGTCATCTCCGACCCTATAAAGTATATATATTCTTGATCAGCATCAACAGCCGAGACGATATAGCCATGTCAGTCTGTCCGTTTGTCCGTCTGTCCGTCCGTATGAACACCTAGATCTCAGAGACTATAAGAGCTAGAGTTACCAAACCACACATAGAGTGTGCATGTGTGCGGACGCTTTCCGAAAATTTCATCGCGATCGAGCCATAAACAAAGGAGATTTTAAGGAATGAATGACCAACAAATTTATAAGGGCTGAGCAGCATTAGAGCAACAACAACAGCAAGACTCGCTACGAGTGCGCGGGTTCAAATCTCGCTGCTGACAATTTAAATTTGAGTTTTATTTTTCAATTATTAATTAATTGTTGTTATTTTATTTAAATATATATTATAAATTCTGCATAATTTGTCAGAAAGTAGCAAAATCTTTAAGAAATGTAAATAATAAAATTTAGTTAGAAATTCGAATTTATGTACATATTTGTCAAATGCTAAAATTCGTGCTGCATAAGTATTGAGATTGCTGGCTGTGAAGCTCATAAGTCAGTAGCTCAAATTAGAAGACGTGGGATTTGCAAGCGAGAGGTCTGGGGTTCCAAACTACAACGTCAGCTCATAATTTTCTTTTTTTTAATTTTTGCCACGCCTCCTTCTATTTTGGGTCCTCACGAAAAGTACAGAGTCTCCCACTGTCGACTGCGGTCGACTGTAGTCTTACCCTCCTTCAGTTGTAAATACTGATGCAAGGTACTATACTGTCGCATGCGCCTCGACTGATCCGCTTGTTATTATTGTAAAAGGTACCTGGAGTCGTTAGAGTTTAGGTTCTTAAAGAAGCTGTATGTTTAAAAGGGATTTCCCCATATAAATGCAAGTCCAAAGGGAAAGCAGATCAGATAAACATTTAATTGTATTTATTCGCTTTAAAACATTCTTTTAGATACGGAAATTCCTATTTTATTTATACAATTTATTTTATAATATACAGTATTTTTTAGTGATTAACAAAGGTTCAACTACTAAATTATATTGTAAGCTTTTAACATTTTTCATTTCGCCATTACAAAAATTTGTAGCAATAATTAACAAGCTATTAACTTGTTAGACAACTTGCTTATGAGCTTATGTGATAAATCCGACATTAAATATATAAACATTTTGAATGCACTTCCTGCTCTCAAGTTCAATCCAATTGTATAGGCAAAAATGTTGAGATTAATTCCTCAAAAGCCTTTTGCAATAACTCACATTTTTATTGATCAGTTGCATATTTGTAACACATACTGAATGACTGAATGACATTAGGCTATGCATCCCCGTGCAACTCGATGGGTCGATCGATCGGCAGGTTAATGTTTTATTTATCGTATATTGGAACTGCGGCATTGTGGCATTAGAGATTTCAAAATCAATGCATACGAGTAAAGCAGCATATGATTATTGTAACGTTTTCATAAATACATAAATAAATTGTTAAAGAGCAAGAAAAGTGCAAAGAAACAACGAATGATTTCAAGTGCAGCCAGAGGTGGAAGTTAGGACTGAGTCTTGTCGGATTTCTGCTTTCCCAAGCGATGCCCGGGCGTGAAACTTGGACGTGGTGAAACGCGTTTTATGTGAAATGTGTGCCTCATGTTTAATGCGAAAGTTGTGAGCGGATCAGGCAGGCTCAGCAAATGTGTTGTACGCGACACCTAACACAGTTTGCTGTTGCTGCTGTTGCTGCTGTTGCCACAGTTGCTGCTGTGCTCCTGCTAGCCTTATGCAATGCCCATGGTCACAACGACATCCACAACACTCTGGGGACAGTGCAGCATACGCAATAAACACATTAACGTGTTATTTAGTTGTCAACACGATCGGGTAACTTCAGCCTGCTCTTTGATATGAACCGCAACAGAAACAGAAACAGAGACCGAAGCAAAGTCAACCTGCTGCTTAGTCTCTCTCACTCTCTCCCTTTTTCTCTCCCATAAATATCTGTTTGTTATGTTAAATGTTGAATGTTAAATTAACTAAATCTAAAGAGAGTCTGCTTGCTTTGAACCGCTCAACTGGAAGACAGGCGACCAGCATTCGGTTTGAGCTCGACAATTGCCAATGGGGCCCATTGAGGCGTGTGGGTGCCTTAGACAAAGGAACGGCAACAACCACAGCCTTAGCATGAGGGTTGACAGGCAAAACAATGCCCAATGCCCAATGCCCAATGCCCAAGCTGAAGCTGAAGCTGCTACACAATGTGGCGCGGTCAAGTGAAGCAAGTTCCCGTTGTCGTTGTTGTTCCCAGGCAAAGCTCGATCCAAAAAATGCCGCGTCATGCGGATGGACGGGATGCTTGGATGCTTGTATGGATGGATGAGCGTGGAGACTGCCAGTTTAAAACAGTACCCAGCATTTGAGAGATATGTCATAAATTGATTGAGCCAAGTGCTGGTGCTGGTGCTGGTGCTGCTGCTACACCCGCAACACACACACACACATTACACACACAGACTCGCAGTGCCTGTGAATTGTCGTCGGCGACGACTCATATATAAAACTGATTTATGATTATTTCGCAGACAATTAAGACAAATAAACGCAACAAGCCAAATTCAATTAAATCCATTAAAAACTAAGGCGCTGGCAAATTCTGACCAAGGCATTGGGGTTGTCTCCGACTTTAGCTTTTGCTGCTGCCGCTACTGCTGCTGTTTTTGCTTTTGCTCCGGGTCCGGCTCCCACACTCTATTACAAAAGATACGACGACTGGCAATGGGGACAACTAATGCTCAGGAGAAGCGCCGACTGTCTGGTTTCAGTGCATGTATCTCTGTCTTTAACAGTATTTGTATGAATATATGTGTATATATATATTTAACTGTATCTGTATTTGTATCTGTATCTATATCTGTGGCTGTGTGTGTTGACAGGCAAGGCGATTGAAATGCTGCTGCTCACCGCGCACAACAAGAACAACGGCAATAAAAAGAAAACTTGACCTCTAGAGGTCAATTAAATTGACTCGATTTGCGGACGGCCCTCGAGCGGCGCTGAAACAATTCGATTAGAGGGCCAACAACAATAATAATAATAATAATAACATCAGCAACAAACGACAACCAACTCACGAGTAGCTGACGACGACACATTCACATGCATTCGTGAAAGTGTTTGGGCTAATCAAGATGTGGATCATGCAAACAACTTGAACTTAAGGTCGCGCACAATGGCCCAATGTTGACAAATCAGCGTTCAACACTAAGAGGGGGATGGGGGAGAAATGAGGGTAACCCTTGCCACTTGCCACCCCGAAACAGAAAGCAGACAATAACATATTTATTAGCAGGTTGCCTCAGTGGCCACAGAAAGATACCAAAGATATGAGAACTGGAATTTTATTGTTTAATTTATTTTATTTATTATTATAATGAATTGAGATTTGCTTTGAATATGTTTGAAAATGAAAATGTAGATATAATCATTTTAATAGTTTTTAAATTCTTTTAATGCTTCCATTATCTTAAAAAAACTAAATTTATTATCTTTATATATTTAACTTAATGACATTTTAATTGAAAAACTATTATTGGTTGTTAAGTTCCGACTTATGTCGCAAATTCCAAATCAATTTTTCCCATTCTTATGTGACAAACTTTTTGAACTTCTGTGTTGGCCACATCGACTATCAATGACAATATCCGCAATATCCATTTGATATCACACACACAATTACCGCAAAAGTTTGTGCAAATTGTAATGAGCAGTGAAAACACACGCACACACACACGCACACACACACACACACATAAGAGCACACACATTCGGCTTTGCATATGAATGAGAGTTAACATTAATGGCGAACCGGAAGCAACGTTTGCCATGTTTGTGGCCAAAAAACTTTATGCATTACGCAAAAAAAAAAAAAGAAAAAAAGGAGGAAAGAAAGAAGAAGAAAGTTATGATAATAACAGCTATGATGCATTGAACTACGTGATATCATTAAAAATGCAATAACAACAACTAACATTAGGGTCTGTATCGTAATCATAATCGCACCCGGTCGGCTGCTGCCCGTTCATCGGCTGTCAATCATATTGAAGTGAGCAACTCTGCCCCGGTGTGGATGCCACATGCTGTGCGAAACACTAAATACTTGCGATAATGCAGAGTGCATCATGTGGCGTGTTATTTGTATGTTTTGTGTATGCATTTGCACATTTTGCACTGCGACACAAACAACATTTCATGCATTAAACATTATACATTATGCCATGGATTTGGATTAGAATGCTGCGACCACGCCCCACCGTACAGTATGCACCGTTGGCACGCACATTGTCTATTGCCATTGTTTGGGCCATGTGCACTTTTACGGATTATCATTGTCGCATTTTCAGGTTTTTAATAGATCAATTTTCAATCAATATTTCGAGTAGCCTGGCAAACACCGTGTGAGTTTTTAGATGCAACAATGGAAAGGAAAGCAAAGGAAAGGAGATGGGAATGGGAATATAAATGGAAATGGAAATGGGGACAGAGGCAGCACAGCGGGGCAGCCAGTTTTGCAGGCGTACATCAGCCTAATGCACTTCAGCCAGAGGTCGAGACATCTAGCTCAGCGCTGTAACAAATGCTGCCTCCCATGGCGTTACAGTCGCTTACAACTGCAGATCAAGAGAGAGAGAGAGAGAGAGGAAGGGATGGCGGGAGAGGAGATGCTGGTGGAGAGGGAGAGAGTGTGTATGCAGTCTCCGCTCTAATTGCAGCTACGTAGCGGGAGCGAACCTCAAGAAATCGATTAAGAAACCCACTGGGCGCTACAAAACCAGCAGCCCCGGTGCAGCCCATTGACCATTGACGACGTTGCTGTCGTCGTTGTCGACGCTGTTGCTGCTGTTGCTGTTGTTGCTGTTGTTGCTGCCGTTGCTGCTGCTCTTGTTGTTATTGCTGTGATCGCATCTGGGGATTTTGCTGCGATTTGTTGCTGCTGCTGCTGCTGCTGCTCTGTCTTTTTTTTTTAATATTATTATTACTACTATCTATTGATGGTGATCGGTGAGCAGCAGGCAACCTGTTGCTCTGCTTCGTTGTTGTTGTTGCCGCTGATCGTATTTTGTAATTTAATGCTCGGCTTCTGGTTAATTGCCACTTTCATTGTTCAGCGGACATTTGACGGACGTTTGCCAACCCGATTCCTATTCATATTCGAAGTCGTAGTAGTATTCATTGATTCGAACTGCTGTTTGTGGTTCAATCGTTGATAGATTTATAGATGGATAGATGGATACATTCAGAGTTGTGCGTATGCCATGCACGATGCCAAAGATTAACCCTTGGCTGGCCTTCTTTTGTGCTTTTGCTTTTGTTTTCGCTTTGGTTTACTTTTGATTAATTTCAGTTTGAACTTTGCCGGCCGATCAACCGCTGTGCTCTGTGGCTTTTAACTATTTTTCATTTGAATGCACCACACCGTCGGCACCGCTGGCACTGCTGGCACCGCTGACACCATTGCCAGACCTCTAGACCCACTGACTCTATTCGTTACGCATGTCCACAAATGGCAATAGACACACAGACACCCTTTATAATAAAGCTTCTTCATGCCTCAGAGTTGGCTGATTGAAATACATGCTGCCTCTGTGCCAGAGCTGAGAAATGATCAAATGATCAAAATGTATTGCGACAGCAGTTTTAATCGAATTTAGTACGCACCCAACTTCCAGGAATCATTAATATGCTTTTGTTTGCAACATAAACTAGAATTCAATGAAAAATTAATAAAGATTTTAATAAGTTCAGCACTTGCTCTCATCAGAAGTGGAAGCCAGTGTTTGTATTGATTTCATTCAGAAAGTCAATAAAACAAATTATTATTATTAGACCTCCAACTATCTATTTACTACTATCGCTAATAATCAGTTGTTAAACGATCTTCTTGATCATCTATTTCCATTTAGGTTACCTTTTATTATTGACAGCTGTAACTGCAACTACAGTTATTCCCAATAGTATGCACCCGTCTGAAACTGTAAACAGGAATAATAACCTTAGACGGATGTCGCTAGCACCCACAGATCTATGAATGCGATTGAAATTTATACGCAGCAAGGGAAAGGCGCAGAAATGTCAAAGGGAATATGGAGTGAGGGGCAAGGGGTTAAGCAGAGAGGACACTGGTGGCTGGCAACGAGTCGAAGCTACCCCGTGTGTAGTGCAACAATAGAAGCCACTCGAATGGACGTGGCACGTAGCAACAATGTCACAGTTGCAGTTGCTGCCTTGGCTCCTGTTCAGCTTCAGCTTCAGCTTCGGAATCGGATTCGTGTTCGGGTCTAGGGTACGTGGGGTACGGGGCCTTTGTTTCAAGCGTTTCCGGGGCCAGCAGCAGCCGAAAACTGAGTGCGAATCGTGCATGTGGCAATCGCAATTCAAATTGGATTCTTAAGACGTCAAGCAGCAGAACGACAGGAATTGTGCACCACAGCGTAGGGCGGAACTTGCCACTCGCTCTTACACATAGAGCCACCGACTGAGAGCGGTTGGTTGCCAAGTTGCTATGTTGCCACACTGCCACTGCCACAGCCACAGCCACTGCCACTGCCACTGCCACGTTGCCTGCTTCGAGCACTCGTACTTCAGCGTCCGTTCAAATGCTGAATTCCGCTCACCTTTCGCTGGGCTGCTCTTGGGCTGCATTGTGTAATCCAAAACGCGCCGGAAATCAGCTTAACAAAAAAAAAGAAAAATGAATGAAAACATAAAAAATAAAGTAAAGAAGAAAGAAAGCAGCAACAACAAATTGTATTTGGTTTACGCCCATGCGAGCGCTTTCAAAAATACAATTGCATAAAAAACGGCGACGGCAACGGCAACGACGACGACGACGTCGAATGGATTCAGTTTGAGATTCAGATTCAGATTCAGATTCGAAGGTGTATCCTCACATACACAACTGAATCATCTGCAAGATACGACGCAATGCGGACGGCTGCGAAATTCTAGACGGGCATGGCAATCGCACTTGGACCCTTTATTGTTTGGCTGTCGCACAACCCCTGTGCCATATCCTCATCCACATTGTCGACCTGAAGAGACTGTCCCAACTTATTATTGTATAAATTTCAATTTTTCAAGTGCCTGGTTACAATTATTATAGCATTTTTAAGCACTTACCTACCGAGAGTCCAGAGATATGTCAATTAAGTATTGTGAACAGTCAATTACGGGTGAGCACTTATCAATTATGCGTGCATGTTGTGTCGACTGTGGACAAACAAAGCTAAAACCCAACTAAGTAATTTCAAAAATCAACTTTTGGCACCTTTTGCACTGCCTCCTCAATTTGACAGACACACAGCTCGTTTTTTTTTTCTTATTTTTGGCTTTGACTTTGGCGCATTTCACTTTCAAGGTCGCCAGACATTTTAACGTGGTCTATAATCTTTCTTTTTTGTAGTATAAACATGTACCTATACACACGCAAATATATATATATATATATATATATATATATATATGTATGTGCAGTATATGTTGGACCTTCGTATTGGTATTCGTGTGTCCCGTTCGCCCATTTGGCAAACATTAAATTATCATGTTGCTGCTTTGGCTTTTCGACATTCATTTTGGGCCAATTTGCAATTATGTTGTGCTTGTGGTTGTTGCTGTGTATGCGAGTATATATTATTATTATTATTATTATTTTCAACAGACACCACAACAACAACAACTGTGCTCTGAAATTTAGTATAGCATAATCGTGCCCTAAGATGCCAATACCGATGCGAACGTCGCAACGTTGCCCCAACAAAGTGATTGACTTCTGATTGACTTGCTGAAATGTGCCCTGAACAGGTTGTGATCATGTCCAGACGGAGACCTCGTCGCAACGCAATCCTCTGACCGGGTTTTGGGTTACCACATGCAACATTTTGTAATTGAAGTAAGCCATTAAGGCAACCAGACCAGCTTAAAATCACAAATTGCCATTTATATTTCTAATACGGCAATGTTTGGCATTGGCATAACAATTGTTTTACAATAACAAAATATAAGTTTATAATTTATAGAAGTAATTAATAAGGTAAGTAATGATAAGGATTGATTATCTGTTTCTAGTTATACACACTCTTATCATCTCTGATTTCTAACTTTGCTGACTGACAATTTGTTAATAACTTTGAATACATGATGTTCTACATATACTTTTACTCTCTTGCTAACTCTTGTTTTCGTGGTAAAAGTTAAGATAGCCTAATAAAACACTTGATCAATAATAATTATATAGATATTTCTGTAATCAACACACGGCATGTATATTTCTAACACTTCCTGGGGTTGAAGTTAAATAAATTTATAATTATAATTTAATATGTAAAGCAAGTTCTTTATATAAAAAAAATAAAATATATAGCAGGCTGGAGAGGAACCTTAATACTATCAGTATTAAGTTGATATATTTATTAATACATAATCTAATGTTACCATGGATTCTGGGAAGTCAGCAGAGTCTAACATTACTTGATAATTAATTGGATGTTTATTATTATCAATCAGAATTAAACTTCAATCATGTCTAATTCTGTGTTTAATTTGGACACTCTCTACTCTAAATAAAAACAAAGAACTACTATTTATCTAGCTTAATTTGAGCTTCCAATAGATTCCATGGAGCAGACTCAATCTTTTGAAGTTCCCTCAATTGAAGGACTGCGAAAGCTTTACGCATTTGTGGACACATTAGCGGAGATCCCAAAATGGTGCTCATCCGTCGTCCTGTTGAGCTTTAAATTCTTAAATATAGACAGCATTTTGACTGTTGTACTGTTGTCTGTTGGTTTGGGTCCGGTTGGGGCTGACGCCTAAACGCCTCAAATTGAAATCAAGTCACGTATTTGATTAAACATGGCGACTGCCATGTTAGACGCTGAAAGCTCCTCTCGTGGCTAACGAGGCGACAGCTTCAGTTGCAGCCCCAGTCCCAGTCCCAGACCCAGTGGCAGGTTCAATGCTGCTGATGATGGCTGACTCCGCTCGCCTTCACATCCGCTTCAGCTGCTGATGCCGCTGAAGTTGCTGCTGCTGTTGCTGCGGCCATCAATGGCCTAATTGCACTTATTATAGTTGTAGCCGTAGCCGTAGCCGTTGCCGTTGCCGTAGCCGTAGCCGTGGCCAACTGAACGGCCGCCCGTTTAGAGCTAAGAAGTCATTATGAAATTTCTCATCACACTTGCAACGCGCGACGCGACTCTGCAACGTCGACTGCTCGTCGAAAATTTCAACATTCATTGAGCTGCAGCCGTTGCACTTCATAAATCATTGCAGGCCGCCACAAAAATTGAATTAGAAAATTAATTGAAAATTTCATAGCAACTCATTTAAGATTGTTTTAAATTTTGTATCCAACAGCAGCATATTTAACTTGCCCCATGGGAAACTTGCTGATGGGCGGGCGGGCGCACAAAACTTGGACGCCATTTTTAATGATGCTACGCCCCAGAGTTTATTTCTACTTCTCTCATTTTTTTCTTCTCTACTGCGTAGGCTTGCAGCATGCTGCACAAATGCCTTTTTTGCATGCCTTACACGCACACACACACACACTGGAATATACACACACACACAGAGAGAGAGAGAAACACCCGCTGCATAGTTTGTGTTACCGCAAAAACCAAAAGACTTGCCAAGTTTTGCTGTCGAGTGGTTTCTTGTTGAGTTCCTTAGCTCGTCCAAGCAGCTCCCTGCCCAAGTGCAACAAATGTATTTCTTTTTTGTCTTTTGCCAGTTGGGTGTTTTTTTCTCTCTGCTTCTTCTTTTTCCTCTGCTTCTTCATTTGCTCTTTTTGCTGTTTTTGCTGTTGTTGTTGTTGTTGTAGCTGCTGCCGCAAAAGCGAGTCGAGTAGCAAAAATAAGTTGTATGCGGTTTTGCCAGCTCTCGCTCCTCTGATGCGTTGTGAGCATTTTGGGCTTTTGGCTTGGGTGGTTCGCTCTCTAGCACGCAAAACAACAACAGCAACAACAACAGCAGCAACAACAGCAACAGCAACAAATGACGACAACGACAACGTCATGCCATATAAGCCACAAGCAACTGCGTTGCTGTTCGCGTCGGCCATAATGCATTGTTGTTGTTGTTATTCTTGTTGTTGTTGTCGTTGTTGCTGCTGCGGCTCTTATATGCCAACATACATACATACGTATGCATGTATTTATAGACATGTGTGTATATATATACATATGTATGTCTTTATGCACGCGTACCGCACGTACACGCAACATTCAGCAACATGGCGTCGCTGCGCACACACACACACACACACACACACACATACTCACACATACACACATGCAAGTAAATATAGGTGTAGCTATAAGCATACGGATATGAAGACAAAAAAAATGAAAACTACAAGAGAAGCGCTTTCATTGGAATGCCGTTGTAAATTTGTATTTCTTCTTTTATTCGCGTTGCGGTTTAGCGTTTTGTAGGCACTCGACGCTGGGCTTTTAATGACTCTCACTGTTTGCATATCTAATGAAATAGTCAAGCACAAATTGCGTATACGCAGCATTGACCAAGGTAAGCTGTTCTATGCAAAACTGTATAATTACAAGTGTACAATTAATAACGTACTGAAAGTGTAAATAAATTATATGCATGACCTCTCCCACTAATATAATTAATTCTTTCTTCGATTTAAAGTCTATTGTGTTTAATAAAGTATACAATGGTTATTTGTTTTATGTATTGCAATTTTTAATATATAATTTGTGAGTTTCTTATGTTGATATATGTATATTTATATGATTCTGATTCTGAGATATTCTCTTAATTTTTTAAATAATGTCATGTCAATTATTTCTTGGTCAAAACAGTTCTGATTAATAAGTAAAACCTTTTCATTCTGATTACACGCATCAAAATAATAAAGCAATAGTCTCAACAGCAGAAGGTGTTCTCGTTTTAAGAATAATAGGTTTCTAGTTAAACCTTTAGTAATCTTTTCAAATGCTTTCAAGTTGCTAAACAACTACGACGGCACAAAACTCCGCCTTCGCCTTCAACGCTTGTATTGCTTGGGAGGGGGGGCGGGGGCAACTTTGTGGAACTGCAAGTTTGCGATGTTGAAGCAAAATGTAGAGTATTGATGGCTCAGTGCCACTCAGTTGGAATGTCATGTTAGATGGCAACAAACACGCCGCTCGATGGCAAAGCTGGCCAACTAATTGCATATTTGCATAGGCAGAAAGCGAGCGAGTAAGCGAGTTGGCTGAAAAACACTGAACAGTGAACAGTGCACAGTGCACAGTGTGGTGTAAGTAGAACACGGGCTAAAAACTAAGGTAAAACAACACCATGAACTGGCAGCCAAGAGCCAGCGACGAGCAGGCGCCTTGTTGCTAGTTTGCGACTGGATATGGGATTGGAATTGAAAATGGGAATGGGATTGCGACTGCGACTGCGATTGCGATTACGATTGGGGTGTGGCTGACATGGAGGCCATGTCGAATACGTCCACATTGAAGTGAGCAAACCAATTTGCATGTGAGTGCAGCAACAAGAGCAAGCTGCTGCAACGAGTGCAACGCACGACAGCCACAGCAACAGCAAGAGCAACAGCAGCACACAATCACACAATATGCCACCAATCTTGTTGATGTGGTTGTTGTTGTTGCTGTTGTTGTTGTTGTTGTTGTTGTTGGCATAGCTTTTACTCAGCAATGCCAGCAACTAGATGAAAAACAAAGCAAAACAACAAGCAACAAGCAATACCAATCGAATCTATCCAACCAGCCATATATCCATCAATCCAGTCTTACGTATGGCCATCTATCAATGCATCAATGCAAAGCATTCACCAATCCATTCATTTCCATAGAAATGTGCGAAGATTATATGTTTCGTCAAACGCGAAATTGCGCACGAATATGCCAAGCGACGAGTACCCGCTCTCCACTCCCCTTCCTCCCTTCACACATTACACTTCCACCTTCCTCATCAATCCGCCAGCTCCACATTGCCGGAGTTTGCACTGTTTTTTTTGGCTTGGCACAGTTGAAGCTGTTTTGAGGCTGCACACTCCATACACACTCATATGCAGCTGTGTGTGTAAATGTGTGTGTACATTTGTATATAGATGTGAGTACATGTCTGAGTGTCGTTTAGTTGTCGTCGTGAGTTTATGTTATGTGTATAGTAAGTTGTGGCAACAACTGCAGCAAAAAAGCCAGCAGCCAACTAAAACGGGGCGTATGAGTACTGCCAAGTTACCTGCTCTTCCCCCCCTTTTTTATGGTATGGCCATCCACAGAAGGGCTCGCATCTGCCGGGCCATAGTTGGGCGTTTCTCTGCTCTTTTTCTATATGTACACAAATGTACGTATGTAGGCCTGCTCTCAAAGTCACACCGTCAAGTTGTGAAAGCTTCTGGAGTCCCAACATTTCACATTTGCATTTCTTTAGTACACAATGTTTTGTCATCTTCAACTGCTCCTTGGCATTGTGGAGCAGACAGTGGTGAGTTGCGAACTATATATGATATAAAATGAGAGAATTTATAAATATAGAATATTTTAAATTAATAAAACAAAAACTGTAAGAAGCAGACACTATAAAGATAATTAAAAGTGCAAGCAATAAACTATGATAATAATTGTAACTGAATTTTTATTTATAAATATTTATAGTTTATATTAATATTTGTGGTATATGTTTTTATACTCTTTATAAATATATATATATATTATCTATATATTAAAGTATTTAAGGAATAAAGAAACTTTGATTATCTTTGTCTTAGACTAGAATGCAATAAACAAAAATATAATATCCTACAACAATTAATATCTTAACAAATAAATAGGATTTATATTAAATAGATTAACAATAGATCATCAAATAGATTTTGAAATGAATAACCAATTTAAAAATCATATTACAGCTTTCAATCATAGTTAAAGTCTCTAATCAGACTCTCACGCACTTTGATTGTAGCACAACTGCTCGTTGCATTATTAATTAATATAGAAATTTCAAGTGACATATATGCTTACATATAGATAGAGTATCAATTACCAATTTGCAAATGACATACATCAATTATAGCTGGGGGCGAAGCACTTATCACAAGTTCTTAAATATTTGATAACAATATTTTCTAATTGCAGACACTGTGCAAAAATTCTCATATTACATTAGGTATGCATTTGTACTCTTATATATTTAGTTTCTTCTGTGTGTGTGTGTGCGTGGGAGGGTGTGTGTTTGCATGTCCATGTGGGACGTGCTGAAATGTACTTTGCATACCTGCAGAGACGTTGCTCCCCCTCAGGCTAAGCGGGGCAGCCATTGTTGCAAAAGGTAAAAGTCTCTAACGCTTTATATGCCACCCCTGTGCCCCTCTCTATTATCATGCCACACACACACACACATACCTCTTCATTCGTCTCACGTCTAGGCAATGTGCGATGATTGTTCCCCCATGGATGTTACGACCTTTCTCGTCACTTTGTTTTCCGAATTCTTCTTTTTTGCTGCATTTCTCTGCACATCTCTTAGTTTTTTTTTTGTGCTGGCTGTCGACCAACCCACTTTGTAACTGTGTATTTTCCTAGGGTAGCGGCTGCTGGTGTTGGGCTTAGTTACGGGTTCAGTAGTTGCTGGTTTTTTACAATAACAATTATTTCTCAACTGCACTTTAGCAGCACAAAATGTCAGGCTTTCTGGATGTTCATTATAAAATTCCTGCAGCAATTTAGAAGTAGAATGAAATATTCAATTCGAAAATATATATATGTATACTATGCAAAATGCTAAAACGAATAACGAAGCGAATAACGAGTAAACGAAAAACGAATAGAAATTTATGGGCAGCTGGGCTGGCGTTACGTGTCTGTCAGACATTTCCGCATGGAGCATGCAAAAAATCTATAAAATATGAGAAACGCGCCCAAACTAACTATTCCCACTGTGCGAATACTATTGTGTACCAGTATAAGTATATACTACAATACATTCTACTATAAGCAATGTGTGTTTCACGTTTCATGACGTACGCCATCACGATTCCCAATGCGAAAACGAATAAAAAAAAAAAAAAGAGAAAAAAAAAACTTCTTATCTCGCACAAGGAAAAGGAGTGCAAAATCAAACCCCAAAAACTTGGGGCTGTGCAAGGAGTTGGAACTGGAGAGAGAAAGATAGAGAGAGAGAGAGAGGGAGTAAGGAGAGTGGAGCCAAGCTGTCATCGTCATCGTCATCGTCATCGCCATGGCCGCCGTCATTCGCGACCACGTCCAATGCGCGCCGCATTCTGATTCGTTTCGCTTTTTGCATGACTTGAGATCATAAAAAAATATGAATTTGTGTTGTTGCTGTTGCCTTTGGTGGCCGTGCCTTGAGTCTAAAGCAAAAGTGTAGAAACCATGCTAACCAAGTTTATTTCATTTTTTTTTCTTTTTGCGGGCGTTTTTTTTTTTTTTTTGGTGTGTTGGTCATAATATTTAACATGCGAACTTGAGCCTCTTTACATAACGTCTACCTCGACTCTCATCCCTCCTTTGGCACATAAAGCGCGCGCGCACAAGTTTCATTGCTGTTGTTGTTGTTGTTGTTTTTAGGCTTCTTTTCATTAGCCTGTCCTCGGTTCTTAGCGCTTTTTAGCCCTTATATACTCTGCGCGCCATATTGGCCCGCAGCCTGGACATTCACATCGACATCGACATCCACCATCTTTGCCTGGTCTTTGCTGCGCTTCATTTCGTTATTTTGGGCTCACTGCCTGGCAGATTAATGGATGTGATAAGGCTGCTGACGCTGTTGCTGGCTGGTAGGTGTAGCCCTGGCCCAAACCCAGTCCCAGTCCCAGTCACAGGCACATAGCCAGGCCCAGACCCGCACATTGCTGCAAGGCTAAGTCTTCAGTTTCAGCACCAACTCCAATATGGTAGCTTTTGCGTTAACGATATTAAATAAAAATACAAAAAAAAAAAAAAAAACACATCATGGCACCAGCATAAAGAGTAGTTGTGGCTCCCTTTGCTGGTGGAATGCTGTTGGGTTAAAAAGCCAAAGGGCGCAGCTCTGAAAACTGCGGCATTTTTATCAGCAACAGCAAATCTTTAGCCAATGCCGCCCATTTCGAAGAATTTTGAGCATAATATGAAAAGAAATCGCAACGTATTGTAGATACCAATGCTTGGCTTAAGATAAAGTTAATGGAATGAATGTAAGTAGTGAGTTAAATTAACCCAAAAATAGACAATATAATTATAGTTATTTTTCAAAATATATAAAACATAATTGGTAATCAATTTTAATTATAAATATGAATTAATTTCTATATTTAAATTGATGTTTCAACTAAATATTAAAAGCAGAATATTCATAAAACTAATTCAGAATATATATAGTCTCATTTGTCAACTTATTTTATAAGTTTTCTAAGCAACAATTGAATCTATATGCATATACCAGAGTGTACATTAAGTGTTATTAATATTAATAAACATTTAAATATGATTAAATCAGCAGACATTAGAAATTGCCACAGATTGAGAGTCTAATTAGGATCACTAGCGGTTCATCATCCGCTGCTGGCCAATGGACCGGGGCCGTTATGGATACCGTGAGCTGTGAGAGGCTATCAAATGCAAATGCATATTAATTGCAATTGAACTTAAATGGGCTCATTGAGCTGTAATACTTTGTGCTGATGTACAGCCTGAGCATTGCAGCTCAATTGCAATTAAATGGCATATTATACAAATGATCAGATGACCGGGGAGAGAAAGATCCGTACTCTGGTGCCGTTGTCAATTGATTGGAAAGCGGCAAAACAGATCGTTGACCAACATGAGCACGTGTTAAGTGGCATTTTAACTGCATTTAATGCGCCTTAAATTAGATGTAATCACAAGAGAAACACGACGGGATATGAAAGCTTACATAGCAAGCTGAAGAGCGAGGGAGAAACAAACAGAAATGAAAAGAGAGAAGATGCTGACCCGTGCCATGTCGGTGGGCCAGCTTCCTTCCGCTTTTAGCTGCTAGCTGATCACAACAGGAACAGGGCCTAATCAATGCAAATCAAGTTCAAATTAAATGCAAAATTAACGCGCGCCAACAAAGTCAACAAACGGAAGTTGGCACTCATCGATGGGTAAGTGGACAAGGCTCACGATCTTGGCCACACCCTTTTGGTCTATTGCTTGTAATCAAAGAAGCGGCCAAGTTCCAAAGACACTCACTGATATCTTTATTGCACATCAGCTATATCCGGTTATGTACTAAAAGGGCTTCCTTATGGCCCTACTAACAACAGTAAGACAACAACTTGTATACCCTGCAGCCTATCTAGAGAACAAGTGGCTAGTCTTAACTATTTTTAGGATCGGTAATAAATTTACAATATTTGTTTATTTATTAATTTTAATTCGTAATACTTTTGACAATTATTCTTTACAATTTATTTAATATTATTAAGTTTCCTTTTGATTAGAATAACAATGTTTGTAATGAGGGGACAGTTCTAATCTCTATTCACATCTATGCATTCAAATAAATCTATTAACAATTAATCCTGTTAAAACTATAAATAACAGTGCTATATACTATCTTGAACTTGATACAGAGCATCTGTTAGTAGCATACCGCATTTCCACTTACTAATTAATATTTTAAGCACACGTTGCATTAATATCCGGCATCCCACTCAGTTGTTGATGACGCCGTTGATGAAGCTGCGCGCTCGTTGAATACTGGTGTAAATGCCAGGGTAGCGGGCATTGGCACATCCCTGGCCAGCGGAGACGACACCACAGAGTTGGTTGTTATAGATGGCACCGCCACCAGAGTCACCAGTGCAGGCATCCTTGCCACTGCTGCGGGCACAGAAGCTGGAGGCTGGTATGGTGTTTCTGCCGCCATACATACGCTGGCAGACATCCTTGCTGATCAGCTGGAGCTGCACAGTGCGTAGTTGCGTGGGATTATTTCTGTTGCCGTAGCGAGTGGCGCCCCAGCCGGAGACGCGCATATAACTCCCGACACGCCACTGGACGCTGCACAACGGAATTGTGGCAATGTTGTTGCCCTGCATAGCGCTCTCCAGACGTAACACCGCCACATCCATGTTCATAGAATTGCTTCTATATGCGCTGGGCACATTGACTCTGGTCACTTGCCTCACTACGCCCGGCTGGCTGAGCATGGTGACGCCACCCTGAACTGTCAATCGATTCGCACTAATGCCGTAAACACAGTGCGCTGCCGTGACCACATAGAGTGGTGTCACCAGTGATCCACCACAGGTGAATCTGCCATTGTTGCGTAGATTCACCACATAGCCACCCACTGCAGACTGTGTGGTTGCCTGTCCCCCTACAATGCGTGGCTGGACTTTCTGCCCATCAGCCTGGCTGCAACCAAGGATCACGCTGATCAGCAGCAATGTTATGCATAGTACTTGAACCCGGAGGTAACTCATGACAACTAAATGTGGCACTCACTCAAATGCCGCTTTTAACTCGAATATATTATGGATTAAACAGCTGTGCAAATATGAGCATATTCTCAACATTATGGGAGACTTATCTGTCTTAGAAGTGTGGCTAAAATAGACCAAGGCTTAAATGATTTGGCATAAATAAAGCTATTGACCTTGTTGAATATAGAACGCTTTGTCAAGTTTAACAATACAATGTTGATATACTAAATACTAAATATTTAAATATTATTAAATAAATATTTATATATAATTACTAAATATTTAATTAGAAAAAGTTATGTTAACAAATGTCAAGTTTGCTATCAATTGTTATTATTATTTATAGTATGATGTATTACGTCAAATGATTAAAAAGTTTTAATATTTATACTAATATATAGCAAATAATTACATAAAATAACATAATTTATTACACAATATAAAAAATAAAATATTTAAAGTAATTATTTTAGACATTTCTTCTTAAGTATACAAATTTTAAATCAAACTGCGGATCAGTCGAGCGCTCGCGGTAGTATAATACTTTGTGCAGTTTTCTAAATTAAGTATTTTGATTATAATAGAAGTAAGAATATACTAACGACACTTTATATAGTCTTGTGTCGCAGGCGTTCGCTGTCTCGCTCGCACACATGTGCTGCGTGCAAAGCAACATTTATTTTCTGATTATCTTTCTTAGTTATAGACCGATCATAATGAAACTTTCAGGATTGTTTTAATATGATATTCATTACGCAGGTGCCAAGTTAGAAGAGTCTACTCTGAGAAATGCGGTCATAATTCCAGGAAGGGAGGGATGGTATCGAAAATCTAACATAAACTCGATCTGGAGGGGGTATACAGGAACCTTCATGCCAAATTTGGTGTCTCTAGCTCTTATAGTTGCTGAGATCGACGCGTTCATACAGACAGACGGACAGACGGACGGACGGACAGACAGACGGATATGGCTCAATCGACTCGGCTGTTGATACTGATCAAGAATATATATAGTTTATAGGGTCGGAGATGTCTCCTTCTGCCTGTTACAAAAAATTTGTTCACAAAGTTAATATATCCCTGTACAGAGTATAATCACAAAGTTAATATGTCCCTGTACAGGGTATAAAAAGGAATGTATATACAATTCGATAACTATACAACGTAAACAAAATTGATCAAATTTTCTAAAGTATAAAATAAATGTTGTATACAAATTTTAAATCAATAAATAAACAATGTAAAATAAATTTATCATACTTACCAAAACGGAGTCCAACAAATTGTATGTTAGAAAGCAAACGAATAATAAACATATATAATATTTAAGTAGTATCTCTAACTTCATATTGAATTGACACATGTTAATAACAAACATACGTTACTATTTATAATAATATCCAACTATTTAGCATTACAAAAATCTCGCACAGAGTAGTTTTCATTATAGATAAATTAATAAAGAGAAACAGCTAAATTATTATGCTATTCTTAGCCAGTTCTTGATAAAATTTCTATTGTTATACAATGATTATTAACTTAGAGTAATTTTATTTAATTCACTAATAGATATTGAATACTTATGAGTACTCGACAGTATAAAGCACATTTGACATCAGCACAACATCAGCATGCACAGAGGCCGCCTAAAAAATTGAGTGCTAATTGAGGTGTAAGGAAAACTTTGACCAATTACGAAAACTTTTGCCATTGGAGTTGTCAGTCAGTCAGTCAGGCAGCTACAGCAGAAATACAAATTAGTTGATTGAAAGAAAAAAAAAACCAACGATATCTAAACAAAACTACCTGCTGCTAATCAGGCAACAAAATTATTATTATTATTATTAAGCCCATTCGCTGGTGCTGGCCAATTAGATTTGTTGGTGGCACAACTCAGACAGACAGCACATCGAATGCCAATTGAAACTTTGCTGTGAGTTCTATGGAAATTGAAATGCAATTAAGCAGCAGCATGAATTGGTCAATAGAGGAGGGCGGGGTGCGTGTGTATGATGGCTTATTAGTTTATTACATCAACAACAAATCTTAACAAACGCTAATTAAGACACATATAATCGAACGTGCTAACAACGGACAGCGGACAGCGGACAACGGACAATGTACAACAGAAGCCAATAATAAGCCATATTGTATACAAAGCACGGCAGCACATTCTATAGAGAAAGAGAGAGAGAGGAGGGGGCAGGGAGGGTTGGTGGAGTAGGAGGTCAGCCATTTGCAGCCTGGGGGCGGCGCAATGAAGTTGTCGAGGGCAAAGGACACTCGTACAACTCAACAGCTTCGGCGACGAAAACGAAAACGAGCCCCGAACTATGCAAATGTTGCGCTTCGCTGGAGCCTCAACTTTTTTATTTGGGTTTGAGTTTGAATATTTGAATTGGGGTTGGGATTGGGGTTGGGGTTGAGGTTGAGGTCTTGGTTTGGTTTTTGTTTCATAGCGTGTATAAAGGCAGCGCCGCTTGCCACCCACGTCCTGTGGTATTTGAACGACACGCCCAAATTGTACAAGTTGCATGGCAAAGGCAAACTGTTCAAATAGAATAGAAATAAAATGGGGACGTTCGGTGGACAGCTACCCTCCTGGCTGAGAAACCAACCACCGCACAGCGGCCACAACTTTGCAACTGGCAACGGGCAACTGGCAACTGGCAACTGGCAGCTTACAACCCGCAACCTGTAAAAAGTAAACAGCGGCAGGAGGAGACGCGGTGGCATGCGGTGGCGTCGGTGGCGCAAAGCGTGAAAATGTAACCGCAATGTGGCGGTGGCAACGGTAGCAGCAACGGGACACAAATGGCAGACACGGAACAGGAACAGGCGTTTGCTTATGTAGCCAGGCTCAGGTCTGTACGTAAAGGTGAGTGTGTGTGTGTGTGTGTGTGTGTGAGTGTCTGTAGGTGTCTATGCATAATACATAACCTGGTAGTCACTATGAGAAAGCAACGCGTAATGAAAAGGACATTTTTATAACTCACACAGACACATGCATATACGAACACACACACACACACACATACAGACACACACACACATTTAGGGGCGTCCATTGAATCTATTGCCTTTCTTTGGCCCAAACGGAAGTGAATGGCACATTATGTTGCCGCTGCTGCTTGACATGGTCATGTTGCTGCTGTTGTTGTTATTGTTGAGCTGTCGTCATCAACGTTGTTGTTGTTGTTGTTGGCATCCGGGCCGGGGTCGAAAGGGCTCAACATGTATATTCAAGTGCTTGGCTATGTAGCGGCCTAAACTGTGCACCACGATAATTGGGTGGGCAGACAAGCAGCTACGCACACATATACATACATATTTCTTTGTAAGTATACATGTTCACATACATATATATATATTTATATATATATATATATATGTGTGTGTGTGTGTGTGTGTGTGTGCAAGTACTGTGGCTATTATGTACTTGTACGCATTAGAGCGACATAATGCCAGCTGAATAGTTGTAAAAGTTTTTAGCCACAGAAGAAGAAATAATTCCGTATCCTTTCAGTGCGTTCCCATCGATTTACTTGATTTTCCGGGCTTATCCTGCAATTTATCGTGCAACATTTCAATTGATATTCATTACAATTGAATTGAATGCGTCGCAACAGTTCCAAAACCAAAAAAGAAAACGAAGCTCAATGAATGCAACGACATCAACGTCAGCAACAACTAGGAGAAGGAGGGAGAGGGAGAGGGAGAGAGTGAGCGTGGGAGAGGGAGAGCAGCAAGGGCTAAGGCGACAAAAGCAACAGTAACAGCAACAGCAACAGCAACAGCAGAGTCATCATCAAAATCCCATTAGCAACGTATTCAAATGCGTTGGAGTGTAAAACAAGCCACATTCAATGTCCCCACACACACACACACACACACACACACACACACAGAGAGTGTCCACATGCCACACAGCATGTCAAAGAGAGAGAGCTCAGTCTCATTCAGTTACAGTTACGCCTGGCGACATTACGCATCCGTTTGTGCGCGGACACCCCAACAATCCCACCTCCCATCCCAGTCCCAATCCCAATCCCAATCCCATTCCCCATTTGCCAACCCCAGCCGCATTGCCAACAACAGCCCACAATTCATATCAATTTGCATGCACTCGAGAGCCTTTAAAATGAATGCCAATGCTAGCCTACTTATAGACCAATCGCAATCCTTTCGAACCCCTCCTCATCTAACCCCACCCCCACCTGTCAGACAGCAACAGGACACGTCATCCGTAGTTCAATCAAATCATCAGTTCACCGATTCCTAGCCTTTCCCCCCCCTCGTCCAGGCCATTTAGTTGTTGCTCCACATTGGACACCATTTGTGATGTCCTAATTGGCATTTTGTTGCTGTCCTTTTTGCAAAATTAGTGCCAATGGATGCCCAATCTTTCAATGCCTCACTGCATTTAGACAGACCATAGGCTCTCTAATTTGTAAGTGCGTAGGATTCCATTCAGCTAAAAGGACTCGCATTAAGTAACATATTTCAATTTTCAGCTAATTAAAGTGAACGTTTTCGGAGAATTGGGAGTCTGATATCATATTAGTTCATAATTCAGTTAGGGTTAAGATTATGATTCTTCCCGAAGTTAGTTAAGAATATCTTAAATCAATTATTAATGATTCGACATTAGCAGGATGCGTATAAATCTCTATATTTCTGTCGAGATTAAACTATTATTATTGCTACTCTTATTATCATTACTATATAAGGCAACTGTAATTATCACTAACCGTTTTAGCAGAGATTATAACGCATCTTATAAAGATCTCCCTCCCTCACTTCCACTTAATGTAGTGTTAAGATCATGTGTTTAATCTTCACTGTTTACCTAACACAGATTGTCTTTAACTATTTAATAATATATTATTATCGACAATTGATATATTTGATATACTTGAGAATTTGACACCAGAGACCAGAGCGAACATCCCTGAACATCCCTTGAGGGATGCTGAGCACTTTATCAGATTCAAAGTACAATATTTGGATGAAAACATTGCACAATAAGCGCAATTCACATCAGCTTTGAATCAATGAATAAGTGAATGAATGAATGAATGAATAAATGACTTAACGATGCTGATGCTGACGCTGATGATGGGGATCAGCCAACGACCCTGAAATGCCTTTAAAGCGAATTAGCAGACCACACGCGCTAGATGCCGCTGCCCCTGCCCCTGCCCCTGCCCCTGCCACTTCCATCGTTCCTGTCCATGCCACATTGCCGTCTGCCTTCTGGGTAGACGATGTGCGTACGCACTCTCGAATCAGGGAGCATTTGATTGCAGGGGATAGCTAGGAAAGCAGCAGGAGCATCAACATATGCTTAAGTCCTTGAGAGAGGTAGATTGAGAGAGAGAGAGAGAGCGAGCGAGAGCCTATACTCCTCAGACTCTGGCCAGCTTTTGTTGATGGTTGCACGCCCCGTCGCGTCGCGTCGACTTTCCATATGCGTGCGATTTGGATTTGATTTGATTTGATTGCGGCGTCAACTTAATTAAGCGACCAACTACCAACAATGGGCAACAAATTGAAACAGCGTCGAGAGCACATTTGAACTTCAAGACGACAAAAAGCGGCAAACTGTCGACCAAACAGACGTTGCGAATGGTGCGTTGTAATTTTTGCTGTCGCCAAAGTCATTGAAACGTGTAATCTGCAGCACGTGCGATGTGCGCGGCGTCGTCAAAGGCAACAACTTGAAATATTTGGCTAGCGGGAACTTTAAAGGAGACTGCACACATACATTCTTGCATATATTCCATTGTTGAAATACGTAATTAGTTGGCGTTGGCGGCACCGGTTGCCACCTACCGGATGATCACTCTCTCTCTCTCTCTCTCTCTCTCTCACTCTCACTCTCTGTGGGGAGGCGTGTAATTAGTGTCAGTTGCGAAGTCACATTTGGCTGCCGTTGATGTTGCATTGGGCAACGCCTACTGGCCAATGTCGGCGTCTGTTGAAGCGGCCCAAAAAGATGGACGCACGATGCTCGATGCCAATGCCGCAAGGATACTACTACTACAGCCTGCAACATGCACCCTGCAACCTATCTGCACCCTGCTCATTCATGCATCCCTTAAGATAATTATAATAATTACCTGCGTGAGTGCAGGTTTCCATAGACCAACAAAAAAAAATACAAATAAAACTACGAAAAAAGCAGAGACCCATTTCTATGTCATTGTCTGGCAATGTGCTCATCCCAGCCGCTGTCTGCGTGCACTTTGCGTTTCGCATCGACAGATCCGGGCTCAGACCCAGACACAGACATAGACCTATCAAATGTGTGTCGCTGTGTGTAAATGTGCGTGTGTCTCTGTGTGTGTTTGAATATGTGGGTGTGCGTGTCTATAATTATCCGACGTTAATAATATTCAAATAGCCTCTAAATATATCCAAAACGGAACTCGGTCAGCGCCTAGGCCCAGATGCAATTGTCCGATAGGCATTCAACCGAACACACGCATACAGGCTGATAGCTGCTGGCTGATTGTGTTATCATTGATGAACCCGATCCTAAAGCTGAGCTGAACCCAAAGCAGTGCTAGCAAAATTGTTGCAAAAACTAACCTGAGCGAAAGGTTAATAAACCCCGGCAACAAGTGACCCATGTGGAAGGCCAGTTCGTCAGGCCAAATAACTGGCAAGCGAGGCTGAAGCCACAGCCACAGCAACAGCCGCAGCCGCAGCCGCAGCCGGCCGAGAACCGCTAACAAAGCGCTCAGCACAGGCACGAGAAATTCTTATCATACCGTGCGGTAGAGAAACGCCGGCAGCGGCTGCGGCTGCGTTGCGTCTTTGTCTTTGATGTGCTGCCGCCAAAGGCGAAGCGATGCGATGCGACTCGACGCGAAGTGAAGCGTTCGGTTCGCAGTTGTTGAGGATGTCAACGCTGCCTGGACGACAACGACTACGACGGCCAGAACGACAACAACAACAACAACAAGTCGAGGCAACTCTTGCTGGCCGAAATTATTTTTTGATGCAACTGAAAGTTTGCATTCCACTTGTTGTTAACAAAACGCCGAGACGGCCACAAAGGAAATTCTCACAATTCCCCTGCAGAAGCGCAGCAACGTTTGATTGGGATTTGAAGCTGCAGCTGACTTGGAGAATGATGCGATTGAGTGAATGACAATGACATGACTTGGCTTGGCTTGGCAACGCATGGCATCGCTTGGCTTTGCCTTGAAGACTTCAAGCTGTAGCTTCATCTGCCGCTTTGAATGAATGCTGGCAAAATAGCTTTAGACAGGCGTGAGTACATGCGCAGCGACAAACAACAACAACAGCAACAACTACAATAACAAGAGAACAAGAACAGACAACGCTCGATTGCAGCTACAGAAATTGTGACACCGTCGTCTGCCGTCATTGTCATTGACGGGGCTGCATTGCCAAAACTCAATTCGTGTGCGTGAGCCACAACCAGAACAGTTGAAGCTCAGCCGCTGCAAATGTTGCCTGGTCCCGGCTTGGGGCATGTCTGCACGTTTCCCAAGCGCGGAAATGCTGCCCGGCGTGCTACGGAGGCGGCTCGCTGACTTTGTACTTGTCGCCGCTTTTGTTGTTTGGCCCAGCATTTGAAAAATGTCACATACTCCGAGTTCAGCTGCTGCGGCCAAAAGAACTGACCGACAGAGCAACTGCATCAACTGCAACAGCAACTGCAATAGCAACTGCAACAGCAACTGCAATAGCAACTGCATCGCATGCCAGCGGCAACTTGCACCGCTAATGACTTTGTTTTTGCTCAATGCCTCAAGCCTGACTAAGTCCAAGTAACTTCTCTTCCTCAAATTGCTTGCTCAGGGCGACGCTGGTAACAAATTGTTCACACGCCAAAAATCATGGTTAAGTGCCGCTGCTGTTGGTGCTGCTGCTGCTGTTGGTGCTGCCTTTGCTTTGGCTTCTACTGTAATTGTTGGCAGTTGCCTCATACCTGTTGTCAGCTGCTAGTGTCTTCACCCAATTAAATCGCATAATTAATTTATTAGCTGCCCGCAAACAATTGTCGCGTTTTGTTCTCAAATTGCCAGTCAATTAAATTACGTCGATAATGCATATTAAAAATGCAAAATATAAATCAAATCAACATACAAGGAAAACAAAAGCAAACAAACTGAACACAAAATGGTCGTTTAATTTCAGTTACGTTGTGGTTGCGTGCGTCTGAACTGCTTGCCACTGCTTTGAACTACTTGCCTGCTTGAATGGCCTGCTTGTCAGGATATGTGCGAAGCAGTGCAAAACGAGTTTAGGGTGACCAGCCACTGGCGTGTCAACTGTTTTAGCAGCAACAAAATTTGCCAGTCTTGCTGTGCAGCGAAATGATTGAAGAAAACGTTAAATAAAATTAATTATATATATTAATAAATATAGAACATATCAAAATATCAACACTTAACCCATTACAGTCACTTTAACTATTTACACAAAAGTATTTTTGGGTATATGACAATAATAATATATAATATAATTTAATTTACAGAAATGTAGCTATAATTCGCGAGTACCAGCAACCAATACAAGCAATCAATGCATTTTATAGGGCCAATCAATGTAATTCCATTTAATAACAGCAAAATTGTCATTGGACTGTTCTGTTTTATGATAAAATCCTTTTAGTTAAATGTAACATTTAATTATATTGAAATTTCTTGAATGTTATTGAATCACCTTTAGTGTATTCTATTAACAATTCTGCGTTTCACAAATTTCCAGGAATCACAAACCAGTATAACTGATAGTTTCAATAACGATTCCTGGAAATATGCGGAAAAATCAAACAATAATTAGCGATATCCTTGCAAGCTCAAAGCGGACTTGACTATGCAAATTACCATAATTGTAAAAGCCAATATTTGAGCAATGTTAGGGAATATGAGGGGCACTCCTTGAGGCCTATTAGAAATATGACAATAAGCAGGCGAAGGAAACAAACAGTAGGCACATTTGTTTGAATAATTCAAAGTAAATTGAATTTGAATGCAAGACAAGGGTCACGCATGACACGAAAATCGTCTTGACAGTCCAGTTATGACTTCGACTTATGTCACAGCTGAAAACTGCACAATAGCCAATGGGCAAACTAAATAATTCACAAGGGCAGCAAGCAGTTGGCTGGGGAACAACGAGGACACTTGTCCCGTAATTGCAATTGGTAGCAAATGATTATAATGCTCCTCTATCGACTCTTGTCTGTTGACTGTCGACTCGATATGGATATATGCATATGCATAAAGCAAATCGAGTTAAGCCAATTTACTAAATCGCTGTCAGCGAAATTTGTTGACATTCTAATGAGTCGACCAAAAAAAATGCCAAGACCACGACCGCATTAGCTTGGCCTGCCGGCAAATCCGTCTGGCAAAGATCTGGAGGGGAGTGCAGCTTTGACTGCTGTGACAGTTGTACCGTAATAATTGGTGCAATTTAATGGCTTTGGGTCGGGACAACGGTGCGTATGCAAACTAAACCATGAAATGATTGCACAATCGACACAAACTTGAAACAGTAAACGATCCTGAAGATCAACCAGGCAGACCCAAACCACAGTCCACTTTACTTGGCACGGAACAAATACGAATCTCATTGGCCACTTAAGTGTAATCAGTCAGCCAGGCGGATTCAAAGATGGAAGCGGAGACGGGAGCTGGCCAGAATCGTGGCACACTCCAAGCGCAACAATTGCAGCTCATTACGATCGTCATCAGCATTATCATTATATCGTATTCGATCTCAGACACAGACACAGACACAGACACCGAGACGCACAACGAGCCACACAAAGAGAGGCAACTGAGTTAGTGAGCTCCGGCAAAAGAGAGCCATCAATTTGATTGCAACCAAAATTGTAACACCCGCAATGGTTAGGCCTTAGATGAAATTACAACAACAAACTACAACAATATCAGCAACAACAACTAGAGGAGACAACACGAAACGACACTTAAATTACTCTTGGCCTGGGCCTCAGATTGAGCCGCTTCTTCAATTGCCACTTTGCCGCTCCGCTGAGTTTTCACTTTCGTCTCAATTGGCATCAATTTTTGGCTCTTTGCGTATTTTGTGTAGGTTTTTTTTTCATTATTCGGACAGCTCAACTTTTGCTTTCCATGCCATCAGCAATGACCAGGCTTAGTGTGAGTTCAGCTGGTAATTTCCATAACAAATTGTTGCCTAATTGAGTCATTAGCCGGTGGTTTGGGTTTTAGCTACGCCTACACGCGGCACAATAACAACGGCAACAATAGCAACAAGAATTGCTCCCGTTTCTCCGTATGACACACATACATACATACATACATTCTCGCATATCACATAACGATCGTCAGGCAAATCAACACCTCATCCCATCATCAATTGGCCAGTTGTTGGCTTGGCTTGGATGAGGCGGGCGCAGCCAAATGATTTCTCACATCAATTTCTCACGCACTAAGTGAGCCACTTAGCGCACATCAAAAATCAATAATCGATTAAATAATTAGAAAATTGTGAAAATTACTGTAATTTTGAAATCAATTCGTTGCATGCACACACACAGACAGACAGCCGCATCTCCGACGGTGTCGCTGTCCCTGTAGCTGATGTAGCCGTTGCGGATGCGGATTCATCTTCCCATCAGTGTCAAACGTCCAAGAACGGCATCAACATCAGGACCGGCCTGTTGGCCCAGGCATAAATAATCACATTATAATCAAAATAATATTCAACCAATGCCCCGAAACGAAGCTGGACATTGCATACGCGTAGGTTGCTTGGGCACCCGTTCGTTGGATTCAATTTAAATGGAAAACACTTTCCTAAAAGTCGCTTCAATTAATATTCGCGGCGTGCCGCGATCGCCGCGACTTGATAAAGTGCGGCTCATATATTTTGTCATAAATTTCAAACGCGCTCGACAGCTGCGCTGCTCATCAATCAGCCCGTCAGCGTCGCTGTCGGACCAGATTGAGGATTGAGGACCCACAAACCAGACTCGAGCTGGAGCTGGAGCTGGAGCTGGAGCTGGAGCTGGAGCTGTAGCTGGAGCGTGCGGACTTTGGCAAACACTCGATTAAAATCAACTTCAATTTGTAATAAATCAAAAGTCCTATCAAAATATGTTGGGGGCTGTGCGAGAAAATAAAGCCCAAGCAAGGGATGCGCCTTCAGCTTGATCCGATGAAGAAATTTGCCCCAGACCCAATGCCGAGGACTTCTCCTTGTGCTAAACTATATACTTATGATGTATGGTTATTGATTCGATGGAAATGCGCCTGGCTGTGTGCCCTGCACTGCACACAGGCACAGAGGGTCAATTGTAAGTACACAGCTCATGGCAGATCTGCACAGAACCGAGAGAAGATCAGAGCCAAGATGAGCCAATAAAAAATATACTTGCAAAGCCAGACGTTACTTGTATTTACAACGAACAACAAACTGAGTTTTCTTATCGTTATTTTGCTTTGTTAGGCATATCATATATCACTTCACCCATTTGTCTTATCTTTGGGCTTAAGCAAATCAGCTACAAAATTTGATAAGGAGATAAATTACTTATTGACTGAGATGGTCATCCTCATTTAGGACTTTAATAAAATAATAATATTAATAATACTTAATCCATAGCTCTAACTCTATTAGTTTGACAAGAAACCATACACTGGGCTAAGGAGTAATTATGGGATTAATAGACACAGATAAAACCAACACTCTCTTGTTATATAGTTATAACAATATAGTTATTACAAAAGTAATGTAAAGCAATTTGTTTAGCTTTAATAACTAACTCATTAGCTACGTTACTATTTGCAGTTAACATTCAGCTCTATTATATTTTAGAATATGAGAAATTGTCAGTAGGTATTCAGAATCAACTTTGTCAAATTGTTATTGCATTGATGATAGTATTGAGTGAATATAATAAGACTGCCCCGATTGACTTGAGTATATTTTGTTTGATGGAGTCATTGCCAAGGGGCTTGACAGATAGCTGGAATTAACTATGAAGCATAAAACAGTGGAAAAACAAACCTTAAAGCTGGCGTGATGTTCAAGTCCATCAAACAGACACTCAATAAAAATGTCAGTAGTTGGCTTTTGTTTTTCATATAAGCCATTACAAATATATATATATATATATATATATATGTAGATGTATTTGTATATATGAGTATGTGTGTGTGTGTGTGTGTGTGTATGTGTGCATGAGTAGTTTTTTTCTCGCCTGAGTGTTGGCGTTGATTTGCGGACTGACTTGGGGTCGTGCTAGTTGTTTCTGTTGCATGAGTCATGAGCTGGGGCTGGCTTTGGGTTTAGCAATGGCTTGTCGAGATGTCGTGAGTTATTTTACATTTGCCAAAGGTGCTCTGGGCCCCACATGCATGTGCTGTGTAGTCGTAGTCGTAGTTGCAGTCACAGTCGCAGTCGCAGTTGGTTATCGTTGGGTTATCTTGGCACGAAACAACCAGCATGTTGTTGCCGTTGCCGTTGCTGTTGCTGTTGCCGTTGCTGTTGCTGTTGTTGCCGCTGTCGATGCCAATTGCGCTGTGAAATGTGCTTACAAAATGCCGCGCGTCAATATGCAAAATACATGCCACCACAGGCACAACCACAACCACAACCACAACCACAGCCAGAGCCCACAGTATGAGCCACAGAAATGGCGACGGCAACGTCGCGTCGTCAAACGGAGGAGCAATTGGAATGTGACCGCGGGGCATTGGTGGAAACAAGTCAACCAACCAAGACAATGAATTCTTAGCTATATTTGCAGCGGCTAACCGAAAGTGAAAAATGAAGAGAAAAAACTTCAAACTGGCCACGATTCCGTGTGATTTCCTTGGTTGCCGCCAGCGACGCGAGCGATTCCAACGCCAAACGCCAAACGCCAACGCCACATTCAAATCGCTCTTTATATTGTAGTTGCTGTTTGGGTTCTGCTGTTGTTGTTGCTGTTGTTGTTTTTGCTATTTTGGGCTGGCAAATTAACGTTTTTCCTTGAATTTTCCGACACCCGTGGATCATGATTTGCCGCTTTAGCGCAAATCACCAAATATCGGCAACACAAATCAAACTATATAATTAGCCAATGCGGCTTTGTCGAACCTCGCAACCTGGCAACAATATCGATGTCCATGTCCATGTCCATGGCAATAGCGATGCCTTGGCTGATCGTGATGTGATTTACTTCGTGCCAGGGCTTAAATGCAGCCTCAAGTTGCCATCGTCGTCTCTGTTGCCATTTGTGCTGTTCTGGCACTGTGCACGCAGCAACTGGCATTGTCATGTCCCTTTGTCCCATGTCCCTTTCGGATGCAGAAATGCCGGAGACTGCACGAAATTAAAGTGTCTGCTCGCTGTGGAGTGGCCCAAACCGCAAAGACGTCCATCAAGTTGGCGAAGGGCAGCAAAAGCCAATAAAATTGTCATGCATTGACAAATAACATGGCCAGGCTTAGAAATAGACAGCCAAAGAACCCAAGAGTCCAAGTGTCGGAGCCAGGCAATAGCAACAGCAACAGAAACAACAACAACAGCAACAGCAGCAACAACATCAATGGCAACAACTGAAACCAAGTCAAGGGAAAATGGCGTTTAAAGCACCAAAAGGCAAAAAAGGCTGCATTAAAACGTTTCTTTTTTGCCGTTTCCACTTCTTCTCTGGCTTCACTGCTTCACTGCCTCCGTCTGTCTGTCCATCCGTCCGTCTCTCTGTCTGTCTGTCTGTCTGTGCCTGGGCTGCAATGCGGCTCCCACGCCTTCAAAATACAATATGTTAACAAACACGCTGCCAAGTGGCTGACAGCTTGGCCGGCGGGAGCGGGTAAAGGCAATGGGGACGCGGGATTGGCATCGGCATCGGCATCGGCAACGGTGCAACTGACGCTGAAGATTTCTTGTGAAAAAAATAAATAAAAAGCGACAAAAAAAAAAAAAATAATAAGAAAAGAAACGAAACGAAACGAAGAATGAACGTAGCTGCAATGCAGCCATGCTGCCAAGTCCAAGTCAGACAAAACCAGAGATGGCGATGGCGATGGCGAAGGCGAAGACTTCAAGGGCCCCCAGCCAACCAAGTGAAGGAGGTGGTGGCGTCAGAGACGGCGAACAGCAAAACGTGCGCAGATTTCCAGCAGACGATAAAGCACAGAGCAGCAACAGCAACAACAGCAACAGCAACAACCAAAACTAAGATGAAAAATAAGCAGCCGAATGAGGACTGGGCCTGGTCCATGGCTCTGGCAGCCATTTTGGCCGCAACTCGTTGCAGCTGCACACAAAAATAACAAAAGCAAAAACAACAACAACAACAACAAAATAAAAGAAGGTAACTTTAAAAAAGTCTCGGCATGAAACTGGCAACAGAGCAGCAACAACAAATGGCTTGCATGCAAAGCGACAGCAGCTCAAGCCAATTTGAAAATTTCAAGAACACACAGGGTTATGCTAGTGTAAGTGTGTGGTGTGTGGTGTGTGTGTGTGTATAAAGTATCTGTCAGATACAGTCGCTGCATCTGCATGTACGAATGCGATACCTAAGTTTTCTTGCCATTGACTGCTGGCATCGATCAATGTTGTCTTAAAGTTTGTTGCTATTGTTGTTGTTGTTGTTGCTGCTGCAGCAAAAGTTACATTTTTCAGTTTGTCTTTTGACTTTTGCCTCGCCTGACATTGAAAGACACCTTTCGACTTTACGTCTGAACTTTGACTTTAAAATTGACTCGATCGATTCTCACTTGTGTTCAGTTAAAAGTCAGGCAGATGTTTGCTATATAGCTATAAATATATAGCAGTTCTCATATAGAATATCTCTGTGCATTTCCTTACTTAGTTTTAAAGTTTCCATCAGCATTTTCTCTCTATGCATTTATAAATTAGTTGAGCATGGCCGCGAATATCAATTAAGATTATAGTTCTAATTGTTATTGCCTGGGTTTATTCACCCAAACACAATCAAGTCAGGAGCATCAGACAGCAAGCCGAATGAAGCTGTATGCAGCCTGGTCAAGAGCACAGATCAACAAGTGAAATGTGAGGCAAATGGAAGGCGCTTACTAATGATAATGTCCTCGCGGCGTTTACAGTTGCAGCTGTCTTTGATGATGTGGCTCTGGCTTGATGTTGCAAGCAGCATGTGGTAAGCGGCAAGTGGCAAGCGGCAAGCGGCGAACAGCGTCAAACTGCTGCAAGCACACGCCCTCAAAAACTGCGCCCATAACTACACAGATATTAGGTGGCCTACAACTATTACTTAATAGGCATCAGGCACGTATCCTGCGTCCATGTCTCGAAGGCAAATCGGCACGGTTGGGGCACTCCTTTGGCCAAATGCGAAATGCGTGTAATTAGCCACACAGCGTTTCAAATTGCAAACTACAAACTGCAAACTGCAAACTGCAACGCTGTAAGCTGCCAGTTGCCACTTGCAAGTTGCAAGTTGCAAGTTGCAGTTGGCCAAAGATTGCATTAGGCTCTCTGACCATGTCTATGTTTCGTATAATTTCCGCTGGATTTTTAGTGCACCTTAGCTCTAACCGTCTAATGATCAGTCTCTGGTCACTCGACTAGGCCACATGTGTGTGTGTGTCCAGTCTGGAAACTAGTTGCCGCCACTGACCGATACATCAATTAAATTTGCATTTTAATTTGACGTTTCGTTTTGTTTCATACAAACGTGGCGCACTTTGTGATTTTGATTTATATGGGAGCGGAGCATGAAATACGACAAATAAAACAAGTAAAAAAAAAAAAAACACTAAAAAAGCTGTTGATCTTGTTAAGGTTAGCTGGTGATCTGTGTGGAGCTTGTTTTACTGGTGCTCATTGAGTCAATGGAGCAGCCCCAATGCCATGCGCCTGTCAGCATTTCCGTTCAACTTGGTGTGTAGAGTGGCGCCACCAGAGACCCCAGCAATACCACCACCTTGCAGACGCATGCAATTTGAGCTATGGCTATGCACCAAAGTGTTGCATGTTTAAGGTAAGTTAGCCCCAGAGTTCACCTCTCTCCTCATGCCATAAACATTTGCCAAACAACCACAAAAATAAAAAAAAATAAAAACGAAACGTGCGCGCAAAGACGTTTACATAACGGTTGCCAGTTAGTACAGTAGTTTGCCATGGCAGTCAACCGCAGACAGGTCTAACACCCACCCACCCAGATAACCCCACCCACAATCACACCCACACAATGGCTACCCTCTCCCCCCTCCACCAAACTTGGCAGCTCCATCTCTGTCAAAATGCAAGGCGCGAATTGTAAATTTGCAAATGCCGGAAACGCAAATTTTCCAAACTTGTTACCCACCGCAGCCGCAGCCGCAGACACAGTCGCAGTCAACAACAACTACAATAACAAACTTTTTGGCCAAATATCTAGCCACAAAAGTTAAATTCGAAATTGGCCTAGGACATACTGCGTTGGCGTTGCCGTTGCCGTTGCCGTTGCTGTTGCCTGTCGGAATAGAACTTTGCATTACAATTGGCTGCAATTTCTGGCTCTGTGCCTTTGCATTTTGCCTTCTGCCTTTTGCCTTCTGCCTTTTGCGTTTGCCATGTGATGGGTTCCTGGCACGCAATGGCCGGACTATTGCTATTCCATCGGCTTGGGAAAATGGCCGTCGAGGCTGTCGAAAGTGGTTTGTCTGCCAAAAAATAGCCGACGGATGCATAAATTTTGTATGCCTTGCCACATGGAGAAGCGCAATAATTAAAATGCAACCAAATGTTGTATCTAAGTTGAGCATTCCATTTTAGTTGTTTCTCTTCTCTTCTCTTTTTTTTCTCTTTCATTTTTGTTGTTGTTGTTACCCCACGTTGAGGCTGACCTATCATTAACGCTTGCAAATGATGCACTACATCCGCCAGGAGTTCAACAATAATTCTTAACCCCTGCGCACACCAAACCAATCATTAAGCATACGCATGACGGGCCAATGCCAGCCAGACCCCAAGAGCCCCAGACCTCCAGACCCCCAGACTCTCAGACCTGCCAGACTCCAGTCTGGGCAGACGCATATATCACATGTCTCCATGTCCGGCATTGAGGGCGGGAGAACGGGAGAGTGGGGGACAGCGTTTCCCGCAAATTCCAACACGTATCAATCTGAAAATGGTGAAAAATGCGCCTGTCCATCCAGCTGGCCAATGAAGCTATGCCTGAGATCTTGCTCTGACTCTGACTTTGACTCTGACTCTGACTCTGGTTCTCTCTCCTTCGTATTGATCTCTGTGCCATCCCTTTGGAGTTGCTTTATTTATTGGCGATTGGCCTGTCAGTCCAAAGCCTCGATTGACCTCAGCCTTGTCCTTTTGCATACATGTATTTATATTTATTGTGCCATATTGTATCCGCATCGACTGTAGTTAGCCATCCAGCATCTGCTCTGCTCCTTTACAGTCATAAATCAGAATCTGCAGCGCCTGCGGCTCAACACACATGCGTGTGCATATTCATGAGTTTGATTGAAGTTATAAATCAGCCAAAAAAAAAAAAAAAAAAAAGAATAAAACAATAGTGAAGTCAGGAATCAATATATTGTATTAAATGTCATCTATCATTTTGGGTTATACAATAAAATCAATAGCAACGAAATGATAAGGATTAAATTGAATGAAGTTTGTTGCAGATTATAGAGATTAAACTATGAGTTTAAATTTAATGTAATTTATATGTATAAACTGATATTATATCTAGCTTGACACCTTGATAAACAGACAATTTCAGTTACCTCTAAGAAATGCTTAAACACCTGCTGAAAGCCAACGGAGCACTTTCTATGGCCCTGTGTTGAGTTTGACTTGCATCACATCCGCAACGGTTGTGCCACAAAAAACTTAATTAATATGACACATATCGAGAGCTGTTTTGGCCACCAATCGGTGGTTGGTCGATCTGTGTCCGATGGTTGTGGCTGTGTGTGTTTATTTTGTTTTTTTTTTTTTTATATTTTTCATTTTCAAATAAAGAAATGCGCTAATGAACCAAATGCGAAATGCTTATGAATGTATTATGTTTGTGGCTTGGGTTTCTCGACGCTTTTCGCAAAGAGCGCCGAAAAGTCGCCAAAGCATAATTAATCATGCAACATTCTTAGGGCTATGACTACGTCTTCAACTTCAGCTTCAACTTCATCTTCGTCTACGTCTTGGACTTGGACTTGGACTTGTGATTGGAGTTCCGCTTTTTGTTCCTCAGCAGCATTTGGGGCTTTTGCGTTACCTTTTTTGTCGGGTTAACTGAATTTGAACGCAGAAAACGCAGTTAGCTGAGCGCAAAAACAAAAGCAGAATAGTTATAGCTACGAGTGATATTAACATATCATTATTATAGCCATTAGCACTTTTAATTGATGAGTTTTTGCTGCCGTCCTCGTCTTGTCTACTCTTCTACTCTCCTGGCCACTGCAACCTCTCCAGCTTGCCAATCATTTGTCAATGGCAAAAGATAAAACAGAATAAAAACGACAGAAGAAACCGACAGAGTCAACCGTTGAAGATGGCCGCAGGTGAATTGCGAATGGGTGAATACTCGTGAATACTCATGAAGGGGTCACATAAAAAGTATTAAAAAAAAATAAAGAAAAATAACTCATTGGGCTAAAGGCATATGAAATGGTATCACAAGTAATCCATTTCGCAATAGCTTAATCATTTTATTGCCTCTCTGACAGGCATATCACTTTATTAGACTAACTAACTCCAACAATTATTTTTATTTTCACCTCAACTTTATGGGTTTATTGTTAACATTTTTACCATGTTTATTACTCTACCCTTGGGTCTTTTAAATATTTTATGAATTGAGTAAAATATTCACACAACTATCACCTGTCCAATTAAGAAGTATTCCATATAAAGAATATAAAGACAACGAGCTGACAACTTGTCTCATATCCTTGCTTCGTTTGAATCGTAGCAGTTGATTGGATTGCTGCAATAAAAAATTTAAATCTAAATAAATTATGAAAACCTAGAACTTGTGCACTCTATGATGAGTATTATAAATTAATTTCAACATGATTATCTGGGACTCCTTAAGAAGGAAAGGTTTGACATTAATACATTTATTGTGTAAAGTTTTATTTATCAGGAGCTGTAAAATATAATATTATATTTATAACTAATCTTGTAACATCCTTCAACTTCAATTTCAATTTCCAGCTGAATGCATTCAGAGAGAAGCATAGCCCCTGCATATGTGACAGACACCGGTGTGGCCTGCAGATATATTGGATGCCTTGTCGCCTCACACGATCATTTGAGCTTTGCTTAATTAATTGTGTTTTCCTAACTGGACTCCCCGGCGCTGGGGTCAACCGACAACGACGACAAGAGACAACGTTTCTCTCCACAATTCATTGATGAATTTTGACAGGTTTCAAAATTTTGGGTTAATGGTCGGTCTGACTGACCCTATATACAGACTCTATACATATGCATATGTATTTGCGTGTACATAAGCTGAGCTTAACATTCTTTAGCTTTGTCTTCAGCATATTCATTAGTGGACGACGGTGAAAATTCAATTATGGTCTGTTTTTTACACCTCTTCGGTAGAGGAAGTCTTTTTCGCTTTATTTTTTCCATTTTATATATGCAAAAGAGTTAAAAGAGTTAAAAGAGTTCATAATGAAATAGCTTTCCGTGCATGTTTCAATGTGATAAGGATTTTGGACAACCAAAGTCTTGGGTTGTTGCATGACGCATTTAACATTCCTTTTGCTGGCGAATTCCTTTGAAAACCCCTAACAACGATATCTAAAAACCTGCAATTAAACACGCACACTCACATCTAATACCGTTATTTGCCTAGGTGTGTTTCAGGCCCACAGCCCAGAGACTGCCCAGAGCGCATGTCCCTTTTCAAAGGTTTGGGCTTTATAGGGAACACACGCCCTCTGACCGATGGCCGAAGACCAGCTCAGAGAGCACATCCATATCTAAGCCTGGCGCATGTTAGACACAAGTCTGTAGTCGGAGCTACAGAGGGGCACGCCTCCAGACGCCAATTATGTTTGACCAAGCCAAGGATGCGCCGCAAGCGCAGGATATGCTCAAACTGTGGCGCGTTGTAGTTGCCGCCGGCGATTAACACACAGAACAAAACAGCACATGGAAAAGGAAAAATAAAACTGAAAGTTTTGTTAACTTTTGATTTTGTTGTTGATATCGAAGTAATATCAAATACAAGCCGCAAGTGACGATGGCAACAACAGCAGAAGCAGGGGATGGGAGTAGAGATGGGGATGGGGATGGGGACAGCGCTGCAGAGCCGCGACAACTGGCCCGCCGGCCTTAACGGAAATGGAAATGATGCGCGCGGCGAGCAGAATGAGAGAGAGAGCCGAGAGGGGGAGTGTGGAGTGTGGAGCTGAAAGCACCAGCACAGTGGAGCAATTAGGCAGCGCCCCATGGACGTGGGGCATTAAATTGTGAGCTGAAAGTGGCAGATACATCAAAAGTGAATGCAATCCATCATCTTGCGAATCACGGCGTGATGAGTGCCGCCAACAGTTCAGCTACAAGTCCAGAGATTGAAGTCCAAGTCCAGGTCCAGGTCCACATCCAGATAACCTCTTTCTCTTGTCGGCTTCCTTTCGTTTTTGGTCATTATGATGATGATGACTGCAAGTTTGCCTTTTGGCGCGTTCGCCGCACGAGCTAAACTCGGCCAAAATGTTTGGCTAATTTGTGCCTAAGCCGCAGCTCTAAATACCGTTAGACAGGCGCAACTTCAGCTTCAGCTTCAACTCCAGCACCAATCATATATATGTGTGTTTGAGTGTGTGTGAATGGTCAAGGTCACAATTAATTGCTAGCGATGTTGATGTTGATGTCGATGTCGATGGCAACTTCCTCTATAACTGGACGCAGTTTCTAATGCCGCGTGATCTACTTTCGGCCGACCGACTCATTGGCAATTAAAACAATTACCTTTACCTGTCTCCATCTGTATCTGCAGCTGTATCTGTATCTGTATTTGCGGCTACAGAGCCGCAGATGTACCCCTCTGACTGACTGTTTGTCTGTGTTCTGTGGGACGCCAGTTTAGAGGGCTTTTCACTGGAACTGTTCGAGCCGTAGCCACATCACGCCCATTAGCGACAATCAATCTCGGCTACGCTGCAAGAACCACACCAACAGCAACCACAGCAGCAACACTAATAGCAACAACAACAGAAATAACAGCAACACCAACAAATCCACTGATAAACTTTTCTGCGCTTGTTTTGGTTTCATATTTTGCCGCTTTTTGCCGTTTGGCTTTTTTATTTACGAATGCGACTGCCAGATAACCCATAATTATGAAATTATTATTGAGCGCCAAGTTAGACGCAAAGCTTGGCTATAAAAATGCCAAACACAAAGCAAAAGAAAAATATTGTAGATATCTTTATGCTGAGCTTTATTCTCCGATTGCCGTCGGAAAAGTAAAATCATTTCATTTTATTTCTCTTGTTGTCTGTACAGGAAGTCTATTGAGTCAGAAAATCAGTGTGCTGCCGGCGCAGGAAGTTGCATAAAAAAACTATTGAATAAAATATATAATATTAAAAAAAAAGGCTGCTGTTGTTTATTTTTTTTAAATTAATATATAATAACTAAATGTATGTCTACATACATATTTTATATTGAGAAATGTCTCAGCGTTATGCAAAAGTTCACTCTTGTGGCAAGTTGCAAGCCTCAGTTGCTGGCCAGCTACCTCTTCTCTGCATGCAACCGTGAAACCGTGAAACAGCCGAATTTATGCAAAATGCCCGCTAGCCAAAACAAACAAACTGTCCAAAAAGCCAAAAAACTAAACCCAAAACAAATGTGGGGCGTTCTAGGAATTACATAAAGGAAAGGCAAGATACACAGCTACAGGATGCAGCTTGTTATGTTCCGCTTTTTGAATATTTATGAAATGCCACAAGGGCCCTGTGCTGTTTCTCGTCCTGGCAGCACTTCTTTCCCGTGCCACGTTGCACATTGTAAATGCCGTTATGAGTTATTGTACGATAGCGAGAATAAAAAGTCTGCTCATTAGTCAGTGCCTTGAAGGCGCCTAGAATGGCAACAGGTTGTATCTTTACAAGCATAACACATTGCACCCTATTACAATGACAAACTGACAACATAAAAACTGCTCAAAAGATAAAAATAAAATAAAATAAAATAAAATAAAAGATAGCAAGAGCATCGGCAGTGCTTAAGATCTGTGCTGCATCCTGCCTGTGACGGGCCGCAGCAACAAGGACAACCTGTAATTTTCAAATCTGGCGAAACAAATGCAAAACTGAAATGTATCTTATGGATTGCGTATGGGCACAGAAATGGCGCGCACGATGATGTTGATGCCGACTGCTCTGCTGTCCCGGCTGACGATACTTTGAATGCGATCAGGAGCAACAGGAGAGAGAGAAAGAGATGTTCATCGGAACGCATGTTCTTTGAAAATTGCCCATAATTATGCGAACGAACTTCAAACTGATTGTTTCTACCGGCAGCGGCGGCCATGGCTGTCCAAAAACCGCGTCTGTTGCATGCAACATACCCGAGTGGTCCACAGCAACAGGCAGAGGCAGCTACAACCACAGATCGACATTGGCATGGCCTGGTCGGGACGCTACGGAATCGCCCGTTTGCTGCAGTGAAAGAGAATGACTGTAATTACGCATCACTTTTTCTTAATTTTCATGCTGTGCATCTTCCTCGTCTGTGGCTGGTGGTGCTCTTGCCATTGCTGTTGCTCGTGCTTGTGCTGGTGTTTGTGCTGGGGCACTGTGCCCACCATTTTGACTTGGGAAGCTATGGAGGATTTGGGCACTGAACTTGACCCACAAGACAAGTATGTTGTATTGCTGACGGTGCGGCGGCCTCTTGTGAGAAATAAATACGTCTCAGAGTTTTAGAAAATTGCTTGTTGCGTGCATGTTTCCGAAAAGCAGCTCGAAAACATTTTGCGTGTCTTCTGTTTCTCTTTCTTTTTTACTTCCTTCAATGAGAAATCTAATTTAAAAGATACAAAATTTTAAATTATGGGGTTTTCTTTACTGCCAAAAATATTTTGTTGTTTTTTTTTTTTCTTATTTTACGTATGATTGGGGCTACGTGCTGTGAAAAGGTTGGAGGAGCGCATACATTTTAGTCGCCAGAAACGCAATACGCAGACATATGACGGAAGTGCTGAATGCCATAGTTTTTGGGCCAAAATTTAACATTATACATATCATTATGAAACCTAAAGTGCTTTTACACATACATAGATAGAAATAAGTATATATAGATGAATAAGATTAAATATATTCATCCATTGATACTGATATCTGCATATATCTTTAATTTATAACGTTTTTTATGAATTTGTATATTAGTGTTGAATAACGCAAGTCATCAGCAACGTTTTGTCAGGCGATACTCCAGTGCCGATAGTTTTTAGTTCGCGGGCAACATTGAAAACCCATCTGTTAAAAACACCTCTGTTACCACTGGCAGTCAAGCTAATTGAACCACTGTTAGGCTGTTGAATTCAAATTCAAATCACATTTACTGCTTTTCAACTAAATTGGCACAAAAAATATAAGTATTTCAACCATTTACATTTACTTTTACCAAAATGAATTGTAAAAAATATTAAAAACCAATAATCATACATAAATAATTATCACTGCTAATAACAGCTTAGCATAATGTTAAGTGTACTATGCTAAAACATATGGTTTTGTTTTTGTTTAGTCGATTGACTACTGTTGCATACAAATCGTTATTGTTTATTAATGAATTCGAAAATTTTCGAAAATGGAAACAGACGCAAATATAGCGGACTTAACAGCCGTTTCATTTGTAGACTTTGAAACAAAAAGCAGAGATGAGAATACCAGTTTTGATAATTATGTACAGTGTCAACAAAAACATGACATGGCTATGACCCTCGATCTATCGTTGGGCCAGAAGTCAGAGAACCTCTTTGCAACCGACCAAACTCCTACGCCGACTCGCCTTATTAAAAACTGTGATGAAGTTGGGCTCTTTGAAGATCTGCAGCATGTTAACCCATTTGATATTGGGTTTCAGCGAGCTGCCGAGCAAAATGCAGTTGGTGGTCATGCAATACCCGTGACCCCAACACGTTCAGAAGTGCCACAGACCGATGGTGACTCGCTTCACACGCCGCAGGTGTATCCGCTGGATAGCGCAACAGTGTCCGCCGTGGCACCGGCAGTCAGCAACAGCAGCAGCCCGCTGGATGTGCCTGTGCCTCATGTAGAGGATCTCTTGAAAGCTCGCACGCCCACTCCAGTGCCCAGCACTGTCGCAACAGAAAATGGTCCTCCACCGCTGCAGTTATTACAGCCACAAGTAATAACTTGGGTGCTGCCTGCACAGACGTTCTCACTATCTACGGTACCTGCCAGCAATAGCAAACCTTTGAAAAGTGCGATGCCCACACAAAAAGTACGACCGCTACTGTTACCCAAGCCCAGTGCAGCAGCAGTTAATTCTAAAGCTCCATCAGATGTTATAACACCAAGCACAGCGCCCATTCACGAGCCTAGCAGCGCCAGTCTCACACCCACATCACAACTGCCCATCAAGGAACGACTAAAGGCTATTCTTAACAACAGTTACAACAAAAAACAACCGACTTTTGATAAGCCAGCTCTTAAAGCAATGTCAGCGTTAAATCGTAACGAAGATACTATGGTACGACGTCGTGCTGCGGCTTCCCGTTATCGTCACAAGATGCGAAATGAGCATAAGAAGATAAAGGACCATAATGAACAACTCCAAAAGGAGATTCGAGTTCTTCGAGAGAGAATTGCAACTCTAGAGCGAGAACTGCAGCAGCAAAACCATAATAGCATTGCTGGTGGTATGATAATATATAAATAGTAATTAAATTTATCTCAAACTCAACCCGTTCTCTTTGTTGCAGTTATGACCAATCAAATCCAAATGCCATCCTCCAGCATACACCTTGTCATCAATGTACCTAAGATGATAGTGCCTTCGTCTGAATCCAGTCAACGGCTGGATAAAAAATGATTAGCTAGGGAATGTAAATTTAAAAGTGTTTAGTTTAAAAATAGGAAATTATGAATATGATTGTAACTTTAAATACGTTGCAACGTTTTATGTTTAATATAAACCAAATATGTTTTCATTCAAGGCCATTTAAAATGTATTGCAAGCACATAATAAGTTTATTATAATATTTTGCTAATCTTAATGTTGGGTTTGTCCTCAAAACTAAGGTTTCAGCCGTGTATATAAAATAATTAATTATTAATATATATTGTATATATAATAAATAAGTACAATAATTGTTTTGTAAATTCAGACTATATCTTATCTAAATATAAGTATTAATGTAAATATTTATAAAAAATAATGGTATGTATTTATTAATAATGCACATGTTAAAAAATAGTTGATAATTAATCAATAATTACTTTAAACCAATTGTCTCTTATTGGTTCATTGGCTCATTTAAAATGTATTTACCTAGAATAATTACTTAGTATTGCAGTCAGTGTTTAGAATATCTGAGAATTCGCGTTGTATCTCTAGAATTGAACGCTCTATTTCAGACAGGTGTGGCTCCACAGGTGCGGTCGATGTATGCGCTCTTGGCTTGTCCAGATGCTCCAATGTCATCTGTGAATTTAAATTAAGTAAAGATAGTATTATTTGTAATTCCTTGCCGGTTTTCCGATTACCTCGCGTAGTTGTTGCTGTAACTTATCGCGTTCCTGGCACATTTTTTGAATGTTGTTATAGTATTTTTGGGCTAGAGGTGCTCCCGCGGTATCCGAGTAGTATTTTTGGGCCAGCAGCTCCATATTCTGATTGCGTATTTCATCCTCGGCAAAAATCATCTCTTGGTTGTGGCGACGACGCTCGCGTTCAATGGTGTGCATTAGAAGATCGATGTCCTTTTCCATTTCTAATACTTTACGACGTTGCTCCGACTCCTGAAGCTTTGTCATAACTTCACTCTTACGCTGCCGTACTTCCAGTTGATAAGTGAGCAGCATTTTACGGTGGCAAGCGATGCGCTCTTCCTCTCTTTGTATGGTTTCCTGATAGAGCTTTTCCATTTCTTTGATTCTCCTTGTATGTTCCTCTTGCTTAAGACCATTTTCCAAACGGTCCATAATTTGCAATTCCTCCAATTCCAAATGACGTATACGTGCATCAATCTCCTGATGCTGTTTTACCAGTATCAATGTTTGTTGCTCCTGTTCTGCTATCCAATCGCTGGGATACTTAAGAAACTTCGGATAAACGCCTTTGGGTATTGGCGAAAATGGAGGCAAGAAACGCTTAGGATGTAGGTGGGGTGGGCATTTCTTCATTATCTTGCGAGCCCTACTAACCAACTTGGCCACATCAATAGGATTCTGTTCGTGAAAGAATCGTAACACTGCGTCCTTATCCGGCAAACGTAAGATGACTTCTCGATGCAGCACATTGTAGGCAACGATGATAAATATTATAAAATATAGAGGTTCCGTGATGATGTTATCCCATAAAACCAACCATTGCTGCTCCTCCAACACCTCGGCAAAGGCATTGGTTAGGAGCGACCAAGCGTAGTCCTTGGGCATCACTTCCATGGCCTGGTAGAACTTGGACAGCTGTTCGTCAGTGCACTGTAATATATTTTCGCACATGGCAATATAGTTTTCCGGAGGCAAAGGATAAAATTCGAAGCAAAGTTGCAAGTGATTGAGCAACAGCGTTGCAATCAGCTCGAAAACAACCAATCCGTTCTTAAGTAGATGCTTTACAAAGGGAAACAACAGATGTGGCATAAACTCTGCATAGCCAAAAACCTTGCACCAATGCGCCAAGCAACTCCACACCTTAATTACACCACGACGTTGAGCATCGCTTTTGATCTTTAGACCACGCGCCATCTGTTTTATAATTGCTGGCTCCCCAAGCTTAAGCAGGGCCTGGAACTGTATGCCGTTGCAAGGTAGCTCAAGCAGGGAACTCCATATTATAAATCTATACTTTTCAGGATAGCAGCCGTATTCGTGTAAGATAGCCTCCAAACGATCCCGCTTAAGCAGTTGGCGCAGTTCCTGGTTCACGGGGCCGCAAACATGGCCAGGCAGCTTGGGTTGTTTCAGAGCTGCACGCAGCTGCAAGATGCAATGAGTCTTCGCCTGCAGTGCATTGTAAAGTCGGCACGTGGACCACACATTTACTTCGCCACACTTGGAGAGAACGCTGAGCAACTTTCCATCGCGGCTTACATTCAGACTAACGCCATTTGAGCGTTGTACAATCAGCTTGTGATCCGTATTTTCCAGGTCTAGCATAACAGCCTGTCCACGTGCAGTAATACCAAAAAGTATACGCTCCTTGGGTTGTGGCAGCAATGCTATTTGCTTCAGTATAAAATCTCGAAGCCGAAATAGCTTGTCCAAGTCAAATGAGGCGGAGCTGAGTAGCATCAAGTAGCCATCTAATGTGGTGAGGCACAGCTTATTGCCATTTGGTGTGAAGCTATAGGTTAGTAACTTGCCATCGGCAAAATTCCCATCCTGACAATCAAATGTTAAATCATCCTCCGGATTGATATCGTCTTCATCATCTCCACCTAATACAATCTCCGGTATCGAATTCTTAATACGCAGAAGACGCACTTTGCGATCGCGTGCCTTTATAGGCTGCGCAACAAGCACAGGCTCTCGAGAGTGCGAAGACCATATACTGATAGAATCATTGGTGAAGCAAGTGAAGAACTGATCTGAATTTGGTAAAAATCCAGCCAATTTAAGGGTGTGTTGTGACTGATCAAATTCCAGACGATAGGATACTTGTAAATTCTTCAAATTAAGCAGTGCCGCCTCCGGACCGAAGCGCATTAATGTATTGATGGCGGTTGTACTCTGCAGTCGATTTCCCCATGATATTTGATCAACAGCAGCATTACCCACTTCATTGCGTCTGCTCACCAACAACTTTTCCACATTGATTACAAAAACTTGGCCGTTTTCGTTGCCCACAAAATACTCGTTGTGGTGGAATGGCGAGGCGTTCACCAGAGTCGCCTGGGGCAAACGAATAGTAAGACGCCAATAACGCTTGCTAACAAAGTCAAAGACAAAGATGTTGCCGCTGTTGTGGGAGAGGAATTGTAAGGTCTTGCGTATTGTGAGTTCTTATTGCATTGGCAACTTACCGCCTGTCAATGACCACCAGTTTATTGCTCATATCATTAAAGCAGCAGGCGGCAATGCGAACGCGCAAATGTCTATCCACATTTTTGATTGTGTGATGCACGGTTAGTATGTTTCTAAGAGTAAAGTAAAATAGTGCCTTATAGATCTTGTTTGGTTATTAAATAAAACCCTCCTCCGTTTTCTTACCCCGTCTCATTTTGTTGCAGCTTGAAAGGATATTTGTGCATCGGTTTGTCTGCGTTTGCAGTACTAGTGGGTACGCTGAGTGGCAGTGTTTGAAAAGATTCCTCTTCGATGTCTTCAGAATCACGCTCGTCGTCCATGTAAAATTCCATCTCCGACATCATTTCCCATTCGTCTTCGGTATACACTGTGCCCTCCTCTTCTTCTTCGTCCATTTCATTATAATTTGAAGTGGCTAGCGAAATACCTTCGTAGTTCGGATTATTTGTTGAAAATTTTTCCATTTTATTAAACTTTCAAAAAACAATTGACATTGTTTGGTTCCCAAGCGATCTGGTACAGCTGAACCGATAAATATCGATATCGATACTTATTTCAGTCCAGAATAGTATGCAGCTCACTTTTGCTAAAGGAAATTTAGTAAGCAAAAACATTACCTCGAACTATCATTGCTAGACTAATGAAATGAAATACAACGGTCATCGATTAATCGGTTAATAAACTACTGTGTATATTATTATTTGCATTAAATAATTGTTTGAATATATTTATGTGAGATTTACTGTTTTCTGTGATGAAGCAACTGCATATAGCTTCATCCAAAAACCATCGACAGGTGCTTAAAAGATAACTGCCTTCCACTTGAGGCAAATTTACAGATCCCACTTAAAACATGCCTCCATATGGCGCATCAAAGTTGTCGTCACGCATAGCATAGCCAAGCATGGTCGAATAGTTAATAACGTTACCTATGAGGGTTAGCGTGCACGCCATCCAGGTGATCTTTAAGATATATATTTAAGTTAGTGGTATTATGAAAACAATCTTTTCTTATTTCGAAACTTACAACAGCAGTATGTGCTAGGACTATGGGTAGAGCAAAAGCGCTTAGCACCATGCCTGCCGTAAGGAAGAGTGCAAATTCTGTCTTTGGGTTGGTTTCGCTGCCAGGGGTAGAACGCTTTGCTATGAAAACTGGTAGCACTGATAAGACGTAAAAAAGGAGTACGAAGAACGGATAGAATATCTTAGGAGTGGGAACGGCACACGCCAATATCAGGAATGTCATTCCCAGGCACGTCAGTAGTGCACTTATAACCAGCCTGCAATAAAAGGGAGTTATCAATGGTTTTACAAATAATGTATGTACATATAACGGGTGGCGACTCACGCTGCAGGTGTTGGTGGTTTGTTGTTGGTTGCAACCAGATACAGGCAAGACCAAATTGGGAGCGAGATGCGTACAAAATAAATACAAATAGATCAATGGTTATTACTCATGGAATTAATTGCGCATTGCTTACCTTTCATTGCTGCCATTTTATTTGTTTATAATTTTCCTTTGTCGCTTGGCTAAAAAAATGATTCACGAATAACGATTGATTATCGATAACAACAATTTTACAAAAGCAGTATTTTTTAGGTCATTTTCGAAATATCGATCAAATACGTTTTTTCTACTTGCAATGGGGTTTTATTTTCAAAAATACGTATGCTGCATTAGTTTTAAAAACGTCTTCTAATCGATTAAATTTTTTCTGGAATTGACAGTTAACGCAATTATTTTCCCAATAAGAAGTATATTTTAGAAATACTTATCGGAAGCTGAGCAACTATCGATAATGTCTTCGACAAATATCCCACTGTTGATAAGTTAATTTCCCGCGGGTATTGCGACATCCAAATCGAAATAATTAATTGCAAATAAGTAAGCAGAAATGCATTAACTGCGTTCAATTTATTTTCAGACGGTCAAAAGAAATACAAATAAGCAATATAATATTTGATTGGTACCCAGGAAATGGTTGATTATGTAGACAATTGACTTCGCTTGCGAATAGAACATTAATAAATGTTCTGATATTCATAAATTGGATATAATCGATCGCTGATTTATCATTCAACTGAACGAGAATGTATGCAACAGTAATATGTTCCTGTGAATAGGAAGCTTTTAGGTCTTTCGGTTGAAATTTCATTGATAAAAATAAATGTCCTATCCCAAAATGAAAATGGTACAGCGCGTGCCCGCCAAAAGCTGTTGGAGCTGGGGCACGAAGGTACGTGTGTGTGCGTGTGTTTGCAAGTGACTACGTAGCAGCCACCTGCTAGCTGCCAAGAAGACGAGTCTGACATCGGCCTTTTCATGAATGCATGAATGTTTATTCAAAGAATCCCTGCACACACACACACATACACGCACACGAATATACGGGCAGTTAACCTCACGGATAGGCACACACTCGCTTGCGGACGTGTCGAGCTTTTTGTTGGAAGAATAACGCATGCGCTGCTGCTGCTGTTGCTGCTATTTGTTGTTGGTTGCCCCAAAAGCTGCCCGCAACATTTAACAGTGCGGGGGCGGACATAACATTTGCGTCACAGATCCCATTGCTGGTTTTGCTCTTGCTGGTGCTGGTCCCACCGCCGTCAGGCTCATTCAGTATAACGGTATACGTCGTCGACCAAACAACGCAAAGAAAACGAATCGCGCAACATAAAACGCTCAACGGGGGCAACCTAACAAGTTCATTACAATTGGCTGCAACTTGACAGAAAACTGCAACATTTGACATTTCGGGCAACCGGTGCAAGTGCAGTGCCATCCAGGAAACTCATTAATAAAGCGTTCGCTGCGAAAATTCTAATCAGCTAACGGAAATTGCGAAAAATATTGCACGCCTACGTCAAATATTTGAGGTAGAAGCCACCAGCTGCCCGATTTTGTATGTGTGAAAATCAATAAACTCGGTCGACGTTATCGCTGTAGTCTGCCTCCGCTTGAGAAGGGAAGCAGAGGAGCATGTACTGGCCATTTTAACCGGCCATATGGCAACTGTGCTGTGTTAACAAAATAGCTAAATTGAAGTGTGCCAAGGTTCCAAGTGCAACAATATTGAATATTGATCGCTAAATTGACAACAAACTTACCTTACCCAACAATTGAAGAAACAATTAAATCAAGAATCCTTTAAAATATTCAATACAAGAGTCAACAATATGGCCAAGCGAATGGAAATAACCTGCGCACTGATTGCAGTCCTCATGTGCAGCATATTGGGTCACTGCGAAATGTCCGTTTACCCAGGTAAATATGCCTAAAAATAGAACAACCAAGAAACTAAACTACCCACAAGCATACACACCCCTTAACTCACTCACTAACAACTACCGCTTCACACGCACTCGCACACACACAAGTGATTGTCACTATATGTATATTTGTGTGCGTGTGTGTGTGCATGTAATTTGAACTTTTGCGTCGTGAATGGCGCAGGAAAGCGAAGCAGCCGCTTGCCACTTCGTTTTGTGTATACTACTGTATACTAGATGTGCATGAATGTATGTGTATGCATGTGGCTATGTATAAGAATACATATCGAATATCAAATATTCACGAATCAAACCAAAACACCCACGCGCACTCACACTTCTGAGTCGAGGTGCCACAAATACAAGTGAATTGCAGCACTAGAAGATGCCGTGCTTGAATATATTCTCTATCTATGTGTGCGGTTGTGGGTGTGGGTGTGGGTGTGAGTGTGAGTGTGCAGCTCGTGACACCCACATTTCCATTACCAACTAGAGTCGGGTGCTCCTTTAGTTTGAGTTTAAGCTCCTTGCTGCAGTTGAGACTTAGACTACTTTTTATAGCCTACTTTTCAGCGCAAAGCAGCAGCAGCAGCAGCAGCTGCTGCAAAGGAAATGTAATAAAGCTTTTCCAAGCGCGTCACAGCCATGTATATATAAGTGTATGTGTCTGTGTGTGCGTGTGTGTGTGTGTGTGAATGTGGACGCGTGTAGTAATTGGTCTATTTTTAAACATTGGCAATTAAATTGACTTTTGTTTGTCTATTCCGGCGGCTTTTTTTGGGCGGGTTATAAGCATTTCTTATTCTTTCTTTCTTTCGTTATTTTTTCCCTTTTGTTTTCTATTTTGGTCGCTTTTATTTTTGAACAGCAACTTGCACGCAACATTGCTGTGACGGACTTCATTAGCATTGGCATTAGCATAATGAGAGTCCAGCACATGCCAGCTTGCCACACCCAGGTCAGGCCAATTAATCAATTGCATTTTGCTTGCAGGACTACGTCGTCGTCCAATTCAACCGGCGGCATTGGAGACCCAGCAGTATGAGCAGCTCATGGAGGAGCATGCGCGTCGCCGGCTGCAGCAGCAGTTTGAGCAGCAACTGGAGCTGATCAAGCTGAAGATGATGCGGCAGCGGAAGCTGCTGGAAGAGGAACGCTATCGTCAACGGCAGCAGGAGGTGCAGATGGCCGAATCTGAAGATGAATACGAGAATAATAACAACTTTAACAATCAACAATATGATCAATACGATAATGTTGAGGGCGAAGCTGCCTATGGCAGTCCGCTGGAGAACCTGCCCGACGAGCGTCCACAGCCGCCAATTCGTCTGCCGCTGCCCAACTTTAACAGCCTGGACATTGGATACAATCGCAACAGCGTGCCCCGCGAGCGTATTCCCTTCGCCGTAGGTCCCAATGATGCTCGGTTCTTTGAGAACGCCAATGATCCATCAGGCGAGCTGGATTCTCGTGCCTTGGATGATTACGAGGAGTATGCGCCGGTGCCTGAAGCAGCGCCTGAAGTTGTTACGTCCAAGAGCAAGATGGTAACTTCAGTGCCAGCACCAAAGCCAGTGGAGCCACCAAAGCTCCTAGATGCTACCAACGCCAATTTCCATCGCATCAAGCCACAATCTGCGGCTGCCGCAGCCGTTGCAGGCGTCAATCTGTCACAGTCCAAGGAGTCCACCAATGAGATCAGTGCGCTGATTGACAAGCTGCAAAAACAAAGCAAATCTCCACAATTGGCACTTCCTGTTGGCAACAGCGACGCCGCCAACCAAATTGTGATGCGCCAACATATGGGCATGAACAGCGAAATGGGCGTGTATATTGTGGCACTGATTGCGGGCGTCAGTGCGGCAGTTACAGTGGGACTCTTGGCGCTGGGCGTTACCTGGTAAGTTGACTGTGGAATATAGTATAAGTGAACCTGCTCGAGACTATCTTAGAGAATTAGTGCACAGAGCTATCCATTTTTATTTGTTATAGTGTAGAATTATTAAACCAGAATCAAAGACATCTCCACCTTTCCCTATCCCACAATTGAATCTAATAAGTGCGCTTCTTTTCATCTTTACAGGTTCCACAATCGCAGCAAAGCTGCCGCAGATGTGGATTATCCGGCTTATGGCGTGACCGGGCCAAATAAGGACGTGTCGCCTTCGTGTGATCGCAAGCTGGCGCAGAGCGCTCAGATGTATCACTATCAACATCAGAAGCAGCAGATCATCGCCATGGAGAATTGTCAGGCAACCGACGGCAGTTGTGGTCTCTCTGATGTGGAGAGTGACGATGACAACGAGGAGGGTGACTATACCGTCTATGAGTGTCCTGGGTTAGCGCCAACTGGTGAAATGGAAGTGAAGAATCCGCTTTTCCTGGACGAGACGCCGGCTACGCCAGCCACAGGTACAACTGCAGCAACCACCAACAGCACCGCTAGCACCACGGCTGTCGCAACCAACAACAACATTACGCAAGCCACACCACAGCAACCGGCCACGCAGAAGAAGGGCACCGTTAAGCCGAATATGAATCTGTTGAATGCTGCGGCCACGGCTGCTGCAGCTGCAGCTGCCACCGGCAACGCCAACGCCAATGCCAACGTCAACGTCAACAACGCTGAGGAGAAGCAGAAGCGCAAGGGCAAGAAGTAAATTGGAGGCAGATAAAGGAAATTGAATTCTTTTCTCTCGCTCTTCCCCAATTTCTCTTGGCATGCCATGTGCTTAGGCAATTGGTAAAGTTTGACTGATCCATTTTGTCAGCCAACAGACACTAGACACAAGGTACGCGTATGTACATAACACACACACACACAGATACACATACATATATACAAAACAGATACGCGCGCGCATGTATAGATTATGTATTCCTAATGAAAGTCCATGGAATTAAATTCCGCGGCTGCAGGCTCTCGAGTGCAACAAACGAGTAACTTGCTTGATGGCACAACTCTCTTATCTTCCCCTAACTGTAAGCTCTATCATATTATGATGTATCGTAATCGTAATCGTAATCGTATCATAATCTTATTGCTATGATGTAAGACATGCTCTCAGCACACAAAAGTACTCCCGCCCTCTTCCCACACAATCTTGCCTTTCCATTTCCCTATTACCGCCACCGTCACTGTCACTGTCTTTGCTTCCGCCTCCGTGAATCCCGAGACAAGCCAGTAAGACACACATTGCGCAAGAATCCATAAGAACCCATGTGGTGCACATCTGTCAAATGCAGGAACAACGACAATTGCACAATTGCCGTTTGAATTGGTAATATATTCCCCCGCCCTGATAATCCCTGTTACATAATATGCTACTGATTCTATTTACATACAATCCAACATGTGTACTTATTTATTGTATTGTAATTTAACATTTTATTGTAATGTACTTATCTTATATCAAAACAATTTTTGGTGTCTGCAACACGAATCAATTTATATAACAAATATTTTAAAGTCTGCAAGAACAAGAAGAAAACAAATACTATATACGATATGCTATATATGCTATATATATATAATGTATGTATGATGTATATTATATATATTATTAACGTAACATACATAACGTATTTGTGTAATTATTGTAACATTTTACACAAGCCTAAACAAATTAATTATGTACTCTTATAGTATTCCCGTTTATTTTCTAATTTATTGTACTACGCTTTGTGATCTTAAATTATCTGTGTCAATTTAGAAATACAATTCTGGTAACCAACATATACACATACATATACATACAGTCGGATGTATGATGTCTGATGTCTGATGTATGCATGTACTTATCATATATTGAAGCAAAAAAAAACTATAGAAAGCGACGAAAAAAGGAAAGAGGATTATTTACAAGTAAAACTTAACAATAATTTCCTGCACATTCATGTAAAGTAAATGAAAAACGACTGATAACACACAAAAATACACACGTCTATTGTACAAAAAACGAAAGTGACGAAAAATAATGAAATTTATTTATTAAATTAGTGGAATATTATTGAAACGAAATAGTAGATGTTCCAAGTCCCCCCAACAAAATACAACATTAGCGAAACCATTCGATTGTATTCAAACTGCTGTAAATAAAACATAAACATGTATGAGAAATATTTACTAAATCTACAAGAACGTAAACAATTGCGGCCGTAAAAATTACAATACACTGAAGACACAACAGAGAATAAAACTCACGAGTTTAAAAAGAAATGCAAATCTACAATAATAAGTGTAATGACAACTTGAAAAGAAAGTTCGACAACTGCTAAGCACGTTGGACAAACACATTGATCTATTTTATATTGTTTTCAACAAATAACCATTGGAAATGTACTTTGCTACACTACAAATAAAAATGAATGCAAACAAAATGTTTGCAAAATAGGCTTTTCGATTAAAGCGTTGAGTGGAATGTTGAGTTTGAAATATATATATATTTTATGGAGTTTTCGAGAGACCCCGATTAAACCATCTTGAAAGAAATCCAAGAAATACATACTTATATTGTGAATAAAGAGTATAATTTAATTTATTTATGTATTGTATAATAACCATAATAACACAAATTATACAATATGCATACAAAATAAATTAAACTAACCCAAAACCAAATATGTCTTTTCACTTGGAATATCTTAATAGTTCTATTTCAGCAGAGTGTTGGGCTATTTCCATGACACTACATCTTTATTCGGCTAACAAATTGCAAATTCAGACAGATTGGAAGCATTGAAAGATTACTGGGATGCGGAGGTGGGATAATGTTTTAAAGAAACTACTTAATCACCCGCAATAAGACTGATCTCCATCTGCCTGGACATACAACAGTAGAATCGTTGTCCGGAGCCCCATCTTAACTATATTTGTTCTATTTCAGCTAAATAATACTTGGCGCCTACATAACAATAGCCGATAATACGGATGTTCCTTTGGTTTTGTCCTGTCCCTTAATTAAACAAGCGGATCAGTGAAGCGCACGCGACAGTATGATACCCTGTACAGGTTTCTATAATAAAAGTATTTTGATATAGCAGCAAGCTATAGCAGCAATCAAAAGCTGAGTGCTACGACACTTCATTTACATAGTCTTGTGACGCAGTCGTTCGCTGTCTCGCTCGCACACACATACTGCCAGCTGCGCAACGATTGATCAATGGAAAAATAACTTTTAATTCTTTTCTGAATATCTGTCTTAGTTATAAACCGATCTTGATCAAAATTTCAGCACTTCTTCCATATGGTATTATTCAAGCGCCTGTTAAGTTAGAAGTGTCTACGTTCAGAACCGTGGCCATAATGCAAAAGCTACGATGGCTGTTTAACAGAAGGAGCACCTTGCCTCTAAAAGGCAAAAGGGCTGTGTATGTACACTGTATCGTTCCTATATGGCTTTATGGCGTGCAGATTTGGGGGATGCGACAAAATCGAACTATAAAAGAATCCAAGTGCTGCAGAATCGTGCCCTACGGTAGCTGGAGCAGGAAGAGCAGCAGGGGCACGTGCCACACCACCGTAGATCTCAGTAACCATAACAGCTAGAGGCAACAAATTTGGCATGAAGGTTCCTCAATACCCCCTCCAGATCGAGATTGCTTTAGATTTTCGATACCTTGCACCCCTCCCCCACAAAACTCAACTAAAAAAGAAGCTCATAACTCCTACATTTCTCAACGTAGACACTTCTCACTTTGCAGGTATACCAAGATTACTATTTACAGCCAATGCTGAAAGTTTCATCAAGATCGATCCACAGATAAGAAAGAAATTCCGAAAAGAAAAGTGAAAAAAACTGCCGTTACTCATTTTTTTGCCCCGCCCCTTTTCGAAAATTGCTGTTTTTTTAGTGTTTCTTGTTCAGTTTGAAGAGGCGGTTCGAACGGTGAACAAAAAATGTCCTGACGGCGCCTCGTTTTCGCGAAAAACGCGAAATAAAACCGATTTTTAAACAATTTAATTGGCGGGAAGGGTTGCCATTTGCTACGCATGCCTTTGGCTGTAATAGTGCTGCCAGACTGTTTATTTCGATCAAGTCTTATCGAAGTTGTACAACACCATCGCATGGGTATTTATCTGCGGACACTGCTCGGGTCACACTGCAAGAAGCAGCCAATCAGTGCTTGCGACGGTGTTCAATGTGCGTGTGTTGCGCGCGTTTTTATTTCATATTAATTAATTAACAGAAACAATTTTAAGTCTTGCGGGCATTAAAACGTGCGGATAAGTCGGTGTCGCCATCACTGTTGTTGCTGCTGATTCGCCGTGTCTTTTTTTGGCTCGAGTGAAACTGTTCAGCGTTAGAATTAGATACAGCTACTGTGACAGTTAAAAAATGCGTTGGTTCATTAATGCAGATGCTGCTGCCGTTGCTGTTGTTGTTTAGGTAAGTTATTGGGGCGTGAACGGACACACTATAAATAACTGTCTCGTTGCAATTCTATTCTGGGCTGGCACTGGCACTGGGCAGGCCAAATTGTCGCATTTCTATCAAGTGCAATTCGCTTTTATTGTACATATACATTTGGGCGTACTTGTCGATTACGAAACTGGATGGGCGCTGAATGTTGAGGGGCACTGTCTGGTGGGGGTTCTGTTGCCCCTCCTCACTTTGCATGCGATGTGTTTAGCATTAACGACGCGTCGTTGCCGAAGGCATACACAAAATTGCGTGTGACAACCATCAATAGGGGGAAGAGGTAGGGTGTACTTATTCATTGCTATCGATTTGTTAGGGGTGTGTTGTGGTTGTTACTATTTCCGTTATATTGCCGGCAAATGAGTAAACGTGATTCATTGCAAAAACAAATCAATAAAAAAATAAATGTAGAGTCGTCGCTTCCTTAGTGACAGACTCAGGCGTTAGATCATATGATAAGCAAATGTTATCAGACACCCGCAAGAATGCTAAGACATGTTTGTATGTACACACTGCCGTATGTATGCGAGACACACACACACACACATACAACAGAACGCCCCTTGGTAAGAAATTTGAGTTTCACTTCGTTGAAATATTTTCCAGCTGTTGTTTTGGTTACTTGCTAAACAGGATGCGCTCAGTCTGTCAGCCTGTCAGGCAGTCGTGCATGCAGGGAGCGTCATGTCAGGGGTAGACCAGATGTTTTTGCCTGTACTGGCTTGGCTAGGCATGGAATTGGGTAGATGCGATGTCGATTTCAAGGCTCCATCCGTTTGTGCATTGTTGTTACCCAGTTCTTTTGGCACTTCTGCTCTTCAACCATTCGCTGAGTGTTTAGTGTAGCGCAGGCACTCGAAAACTATACGTACTTACATTCGTATGATTGGAAGCGATTCTAGGTACGCTTGCCGCGTTGTGACCCACTTTACAGAGCACGGATCAGAGAAAGAGAACAAATAGAAATCCACAACGCAGCGTGTCAGCAGAAAGAAAACCCAGAGCCAAGCTTATTATTGTATTGCTTGGCCTTCCTTAACTGTTGTTGTTGTTCTTGTTGTTGTTATTGTTTGTCTTTGTTGTTGTTTTATTTAACTAGCCAGCGGCTTTGTTTTTTGCCGTTTTTGTAGTTTCTCTTGTTACCCAGCGACTGTGATTACAATTGCTTATTACACACACACACACAGGCACTTACATACATTTATACATAAGTATGTGCATAGTGATAATGATGCTTAGACATAAATATAGTCATTTGCATGTGCGTGTGTCCATTTATATGCACTTGACTTGCCGTTTACATTGAAATTGCATGCGATTAATTATTGATAGAAGAAAAACCCGCATAGCTGCTATCAATTAAATTCTCAATGAAAGCAGAACGTATTCGTATTGCTGTGTTTGCAGTATTGCACCTCAGTGAGTGCTCTATATACTTGCAAGACAAGTTATAGTAGACATTCCATATGTGCACTGCAGGCATGACAAGTTAGCCATGTCTAGCTGCAATACAATCAGAGATCGTTGTGATTGTAAATATAATTAATAGATCGTGTATTTAAAAGCGTATGCTTGAAAGGAATTTAATTTCTTTATGAGAATAATTTCAATGAATTTTCCCAAGTAAAAATCTTTGTCAAGGCGGTCGCATTTTCATGAAATTTATTTTGAATTTCCAATTCAATCCACATGATAATGCATGTGTAAATGCAAACACCCTTGGGCTTGATCGAATCCACTGTATCAGGCGATCACTGTATACATGTTTATGCACTTTTCACAATCGCACTTCCATCGGTCGAAGGTTAATTTATGTACAGACACACACTTATAACGGTCCGGGGCATTTCCATAATAAAAACAAATCTGTGGCGGTTATTGAACTTGACGCCAACAACAACGATGACAACGAAGACATCGCTGTCAACGCTGGCGACACCAACACTGACCTTGTCCGCCATATACAATTGTACACCTCGCAGCGCCAGTTCTGTGTCAAAATATTCAACCCAAAAGAACATTAAAAAAAGATTTCCATTTCGTAAATATGTAATGAAAGAAAGCTGTTGAAAGATCGCTACGAGGGTCAGCTAGGGCAGGGCTACCCAGTGTTGGCCTAGTGGCAAATTCCAAAGGGGCTGAGGAATGTATCAAAGGAAATTAACGCCAACACACATTTCTAGGGGGATACGCACTACATAAATGTCTACAGACGTATGGAAACATTTGTGTAGGAAGTCACGTTGCAGGCTGATAAACAAGCGGTAGTACAATATGATTTCCGCGAACTTTTGCAGCTGTTTTTGTTTGTTTTTACGAAATTTATGTAAAAACAATAAACATATTTATTGTGTTATATACATACATATGTATATATGTATGTGTCTTTACTTGTTGGCTTGTGGGCGGTGGGAGGCGGTGCGCGATCGTCACGTCGTGGTGGGTGGTGGCCATAAACAAAGCGCGCAGAGACGCCTCCACATTTGCAAGTCCCTGACCACAATCCCAACGGCCAATGCCCAACGTACAATTTGCTGTTATACAAATTAAGCTACTTGTATCAAACTACGCATGTGTGTGTGTAAATATGTTCAGGTGAAGCGATCAAAGCTAAACAAAATTCTTCTGCAAAAAGGCGCAAAAAGCAAGAGGCATAAACAATAAATACTTATTTACATATAGCCCAGATTATAAGGCTTAAACGTGGGAACCGTGTAAATGTGTAAATAAGGCAACAACAACATTTTATTTGCCCATAAATCAGACAGACAACAATACGTACACACACACACACACACACGCACTCGGTTAATTTGCTTTAATTGCATTTGATATCTTTATAAATTGTTTTACGTCTCGAACAGCAACAACAGCAAAACAATGCAAAATATATTGGCAGCTAAATTACATTTGCGAAAATCTATATATGTACGTAAAGCAACATGTTAACATGTATATTTAAATGGGGAATAGTTCAAATAGTCAATAAAATCCATTTGATCAAAACTTGAGGCAGTCTGGAAAATAATTCATTCGCCTTTGTCTTTGCCTTGCCAGAAATGTATTTTCTATATAGACGAGATGTTTCTGGATTCCATATACATATTCATTTGTATAATATACACCGAGACAAGTATACATCTGACTCTGACTGCGCTGTAATTGAAAAGGCATCTTTAGAATTCCGTAATAATTTGCCATAAAATGGAAAAATATATATATTACTAGAGCATGCATTAGATGATCTTTACTTCATATCTATTTCCATATGCGAGATAACCAACAAATGTGGCTTTCATTTAGAGAATGCTATGGGAAATATTTCAATTTAATTTTTAATTGAAAATTATTAAGTGTAGAGCACAGCATCAACTTTTTAAATTAAAGTTATGTTCCATATTTGCTGCATTTAACAAAGATAATCTATTTAAAACTAAAAGGTAATTTCTCATTAATAATTATTATTAATATATGCAATTGTTTTTATAATTTATAACCTTTTGGAATTTTATATGAGTAATTTTGTGGGGTTTACCAACGAACCCAGCTTTGATAATAATAATGGAATACATATGAATATGTAAATAACGCAGATATTAATATTTTTAGATTGTACAACAATCGCTTGGAAACTTTCAAACAAATAAAGCATATTGTGTCTTTGTTATTATTATTTTCTTGCTTTCTTTTATGCACTATATTTGTACACACTAACGCATAAAAATAGTCGATAAGAGTTTGCCTTGAATTTCGCTGCATATGTATGTATAATAAATACTTTCTTGATTGTTTATCGCGCCATTCTTAAATCGAATAATTCCATTTCTTCATTGATTAATCGAAGCAAAAGCAAAAAGGCAATGTCGATGTGAACGTCACATTGCATTTGATCAACATTTGCTTTGGAATGATTATGACTTAATTGAAATTAATTAGACGGGGTCGCGTCAGATAGTCTTTGAGAAATGTATGGCATGTACGTATACAGAGCTGTCTATCTATATGAATATATATAGATAATATATATATGAATATACATATTCCAGCTTATATAGACAGATATTTAATGTGCACATGTGTGTGCTCCTAATAACGCTTGCTCAACTAGATGTGTGCACTATAAATGTACAAGGTTATAAATATTATAGACGAGTAGATGCTGAGATGCTGAATTTGTTGAATATGTTAGCAATAATCAATAAGAGTTCCCTCATTTCCCCCTCTCTCTTTCTCTAACTCTCTAGATGCTCTCTCTCTCTCTCTCTATCACTATGTGTGGTATTGATTCTATGGGTTCATTGACACTTTTGGTGACTTGTTTTTCCTAAAAACTTTCCGCTGACTCCTCTACTCGTATGCATGTCATTAGCATTAGTGCTGGTGTGTTGTTTTACTGTTAACTGTGGTGCATTGGCACCCCCAAAACCCAATCGACAGCTATGCAACGGCTACTCTCTGTTGCTACCATAAAAGACCAGATCCAGGTCTCTTCTTGCTGGTCCCCTCGTGACTCAACATTGGCCACCGTATTCGAAATTGAGCAGCGAAGCGTGCCAGAAGCCAGCGCCGCAGTGGCTGAAGCTTGATGCTTGGCATGTTACTCGTATTGTTGTTCTGCATTGTGGCTTTTGTTGCAGGCCGTCCACCATAAAAACACACACACAAAATGGTTATTCAGTAAACAGAAAGGCTGTCTAGAGTGCGGTGCACGGAACAAAGCCAAAAAGTTTATCACAAAGCGAGCATAATCAAGAGTATTCACACAAGTACTAAGCAGTCGTACATAAATTCGTATACACACAGAAATAACAATAACAAACAATAATATATACTTCTGTGTACATTGCAGATTATTGGTCAAGTGGTTATTGAACGCCAGACGATTGCCATGATGCGCTATTCGGAAATATCGCGAGATCTCTCGACGGATAATCTGCGCTACTCTGAGGTATGTTTGCTTTGCCCTCAACTGAAGCCTTTTTACATGTACATTTCCCCTCCGTAGTTGAGCAGAAAACCAACAACTGACTATGTAGGCTACACTGGACAGACATATGTCACAGCTTCCCCTACAAATCAGTCGCATTATAAACAGAACGCTTCAATAGGACAACAACAACAACAGCAGCAGCAGTCACCACAGCAGCCGCGTCAGTCGAAGCAACGAAGTCCAAATGGGAATGCCCATACAATGGCATGTTTGCGTCAGGATAAAGGTCAGAAGGAGCTTCAAGCAGAGCAGCCGTTGTCACAGCAGTCGGCCAGCAAGACGCTGAACATTAAGAGTACACGGCGTAAGAACTCAATTGGCTGCTTGACGAGCTTCTCCTCCTCGCCAGACTCGCCGGGCTGTTACTATAGCATAGCGTAAGTAGTGCCTATTACTTCCTCAGTTCTTTGGGCATTCAATTTGATAAAACTGTTATCTCAATTGTAGTACAACCGCAGCGCCCGCTAACAAGTCGCAAAGCTTGCCGTCGCATGGCTCGATTAAGCATCTGGATGCGGTCATTTTGAGTGCATTGCGTGTGCCTGCCGATCTGCTGGCCAACCAGATAACCCTATTGGACTTTCCGGTCTTTGCGCTCATTCAGCCGGATGAGCTAAGCAGCTGTGCATGGACAAAGAAGGATAAGCATGTGGTTACGCCCAACATTGTGGCGTTTACTAAGCGCTTTAATCACACCAGCTTCTGGACAGTGCAGGAAATATTAAACGGCGAGCAGCCAAAGCAGCGTGCAGAAATAATGACACACTTCATTAAGGTATCAAGTTCAATTAAGTATTAAGAGTCTTTTAATCCTCATCATGCTTTTACTTTCGATTAGGTGGCAAAGAAACTGCACGAACTGAACAATCTACACTCGCTGTTTGCGATTATATCGGCAATGCAAAGTGCCAGCATTTATCGTTTGAAGAAGACTTGGGCCTGCTTGTCCAAGAAGGATAGACAGTCCTTTGAGCGGCTTAGCGATATATTCAGTGATCAGAATAACTGGGCTAATCTACGTTCATATTTGGAGAGTTTGCGTCTACCCTGCATACCGTACCTAGGTCTATTTCTGACAGATTTGATATACATTGATCTGGCACATCCACACAAAGGCGGATTGGAGCCGGAGCAGCGGCGCAATAAGATGAACAACATACTGCGCGTCATCTCGAACTACCAGCAATCGGATTACAAGCAGATACAGCCGCATGAGTCCACGCAAAAGTATCTGACTTCCATACGCTACATTGAGGAGCTGCAGAACATATTTGAGGAGGATCAGTACAAGTAACTATATTAATTATTGAATTGTATGAGAAGTGCTACAGCTAATCATTATATTGAATATAGACGTTCGCTGAATTTGGAGCCTGCTTCGCCGTCCGGGCCCAGTTCGTCGTCGTGCAGCTCTAAGGAATCGTTTAACGTGGAATCGGTGACTCCAGCACTAGGCTGTTTGAATCTCTCGCCAGCTAAGACCATTGGTTCCATGCGCATGTCAAGTGGCACCAAATTTGTACCCGGCCATCGCAAGTGCCGCAGCCTGGGCACCAAGTAAGTTTGATCTCTGCCTAGCTGTGATTGCAATAAGAGCAGAACAATGCGCGCCTTTCTAATCGCCATAAACACTTTTGTGTCTCGTCCCAAATCTTTCGATTTCGTTTTAACCACCACTCGACACAATCTCACTGCGCTATTGGACTGAACATTGGGGTCCTAATCAAACGTTAACATTACTCTCTTACTATCTCAATATCTATTATTGTTGTTGTTATTATTCATGCTGTTTCTCTTAAATCACTTTTGCTTTTGCTTTCGTTCTGTTCTCTGCATCTGTATCTGCATCTGCATCTGCATCTGTGTCTGTATCCGTATCTGTATCTGTGTATCTGTGTAACTTGTAATTGCAACTTGTAACTACAACTGCAACTGCAACTGCTGTATCTTCGATGCACAGATTTCGCAGCAGCAGCCTACCACGTAACTTTGCACAAAGGTGCCAGTGCTGTATTGTGATGATTGCGCCGGGCATTGGCACAATCTCGAACAAGCGCTGCAGATGTCGTCGGTGAGTGCCACAAACCGTAGCCGTAGCTTGGATATGCCTTATCAAATTGTATCAGTTTATTAGTTATCATTTCATCATTTGCTGCATCATCAATGCATCAGTTTGTGCACGAACCACGTTAAAATGCTTCAATGTAACCGAGACCCAAAAACAACAACAAACACAACACACGCCCACATTTTTAGCAGCTGCTTTGTAACAATTTTGGGCGTAAATTAATTGTATGAAATTATTTAATTCATGATCGTATTTTTTTAATTTTTTTTTCATTGTTTGGCCCCATCTTCCTACACACACACATACAACCACAACACATACACTCACACACGCTCTTTTAGTTGCCTTAAAATTTGATTTGTTTATCCCATATGATCGCTTGCCTGCATGACGCCCCCCAACCGTATAATATTGTCTGTACCTAGCTAAAATCTTCTCCGTCTTTACATTCACAGTATCTTTGGCAAAATTGCGCCGAACAATTACGACGGACATCCGCATCATTTGCACCTGGAGCATGATCTGATTCAACAGCCCCGTCATCATTTGCTCGACGATTCGGTGCTGGAACACAGCGATGCCCTGTCGAATGCGGACTTGACCTCACTTGAGAGTGCCGAGGGCATCATGTGCGATTTCGGTGGCAGCGATTGCGATTTAATGTCACCAGAGGCAGCAGCCGCAATGCAAGGCTGCGTTCGTCGCAAGACCGTGCAGAAGGAGGGACGCAAGCCGGCGGTAGCGTCCTGGCAACGATATTGGCTACAGATCTGGGCCAATTCGCTTGTCTACTTTCCTCCCAAGTCGTTTAAGGGTAGCGAGCGAGGCGACTTCAAACGCGAACCGTGCAAGGTGTGTCCTTTGGAGGGCTGGTATGCCCATGTCAGCGACAACACCAAGCACAAGAACACGTTTGAGCTATACCACCGCACTTTGGGAACCGTTTACAAGTTTCGCACTGATAGCCCACAGATGACTCATCTATGGACAAATGCCATTTGCAAGTTGGCAACAACGCGTGTGCCAAAGCCACTGCCGGCCAATCTGATGTCCTTTGAGTGAGTCAGACACCGACAGCGAAACAACTGAAATGTGGTCGCGGCCTTGTTATGCCGCTTCCCATTACCACTTCCTCGAATCTAATGTACTCATCAAATTAGTTTTAATTAACTGTCCACTTACTCTTATGTCACGAAGCAACCACAGAAACATTCCCGCAGCTCTCTCTGCTTGCTAACAATAACACAACTAAAAGAACAACGTAGGAAGACCACTAGATTAACGAACAAATTGTAATTTGCAAATGAAACGATTTCAAATGGTATTTCAAAAGACTGACAGACCTAGCAGAGATGTAGAAGATGAAGATAAATATGATAATGATAGATAAAGATGATAATGATCATGATCGATAGAACACACACTCAATTACAGAGAGGATAACTAAAACTGATACTGGCATTATCGCAGCTAATTAATCTAATAATTTAAGAGCTTTGACTACAATGCCCAACTATGTATGCTTTTTGCAATGCAATTTCCTTTGTTTGTGCTGTAAAAACGTAATTGTGCATCTTAACGTCGAGCAATGTTAATTGTATTTGTATCTTGTAATGTAATTTAGTAATTAAACAAATCAATTACTACGACATTTAATTTTTTGTATGTTCATATGCGCTAATTGTGCCATATTAATTTTAAATTAATTAAAATAGTTTTACAACGATTTATTGATAAACTGCAACTGTAACTGCAATTGCAACCGCACTTTATGCAACATTTGTATCGCCTTCTCGTAGAATTATTGCAAAACTAATTCGATTGTTAATTCCCAAGGACGTCGACAGGACGTTTGCTTGACTACTGTATAACTAAGAATCAAAACTATCGCATACTCGAACAGGAAACCATAGGCTTTAAATTATAAATGATCAAATGATTAAACGAAATGCTAACAAATTTATATGATGTGTTGCACGCTAGACTTAAGCTTAAGTTGTAAGTAAATAGTTTTATATGTTGCATGTTAAATAGACAATACAGCTTGAATTCTACGAATCGAAAGTTATGTTAACTACAACAAATAGAGACATTTGGAAGCCCACGAAACAAATATAATAATCTACAGTCTAGACATATGTAAATAAACTTACTTTTCCTTTGCAAGTTTTACCTTAAGCATGTAAGAAATGCAACAAACACCGCAAAACAAAAAAAAGTCCATAAAAAGTAACGAAAAATACAAAAAAAAAAATTAAATAAATAAATAAAAATAAAATAACTATCGCAGTTTATTTGTTGTATTATATAACGCAGAGTTGCTACGTTATTTATAACAATTTTCACGCGTTGATCGTGCAAAGTGCGCGAATTTGCAATTCATTTGCGGGACGCGTGGCATACGTTGTGCATTTCAATAAGTGGCGCCACACCGTTGTCAGCTATTTAACATTAAGGGAAATGACTAAAGAGCTGTCAGTCGATTGCGAAACATGAAAGGGTCCACAACCAGTGACAGGATGATGACAGTGCCAACCAAATGGAGCAACTGTGGACGTCTCTGTATGCTAACATTAATGCTGCCTTTGCTATTGCTGCTGTGCCTGGCCATTGAGTCTAGTGTGGGCGGCAAGACAACCACCATGTAAGTGGGACCTTTGAGCATTGAGCATTGTGTAATGCGAGGCTGGCAAAACGACTTTCACTTACTGTGTCTCACACTTCCATGCAGCGTGCGTCATACGGATAGCATAGATCCACAGTTGGATGGCTTTTGGACAAATAGGACCAGTTGGAATGCGCGCTGGGTTAAGTACTGGCGGGCCAAGCGCATCTATGAGCCCGTTTGGAAGAAAGTGTGGACACCCACCATACACACCGAGTGGGTGCCGCTGCCCAATGCACCTGAGCCCGATGCCTGGAAGAAGGAGGATAAGCAGCAACTGCATTCCGATGTAGATTGAAAGACTGAAACCTAACTGTATTAATATTATTATTATTATTAAATGTATTTATTTATTTATTTGTTAATTAGACACTGTTTAAGTATAATAATTATATATAATAATTTAAAGTGACGCCAAGCGTCAATGCAACGAAAGTCCTTAAGTGCTAACGACTGATGTGCAACTATTTACAAGGAGCTTGGAACCGGGTGGGTGGCATATAGTTATAATTAGTGGCTGGAGGCTTCTAAGCGCCCGGAAACTTAAAAGACTGCGATGTGGCGGCAACGGGTGATTTGGCCGCCTCCAGCGTCTTGGCTTGGAAGTCTGTATTTGCCACTGGCTTCAGTTGCGTTGGCCTTGGCGCTGATGCATTGCTGTCATCACGTTTCCAAACAACCTTTTCAGTTTCCTTGGAGGCATCCTTGTCCTTGCGATCCCAATCCCAACCCACGTCATGATGGTGATGATCGTGTTCGTGATCGTGATGTTCGTGATGGTGGTCGGGTGTTGGGAACCATTCAGATATCACCACGGGCTTCCAGATCTTCTTCCAGCCAGGCACCCAGATTTCCTTCCAGCCGGGTACCCAGATTTGCTTCCATGCTTCCTTCCATTCCAGTTTATCATTCCAGATTTGTTTCTTGCCTGGTTTCCAGTACTGCTTCCACGCTTCCTTCCATTCCAGTTTCTTTTCTGGCACCCAGATTTGTTTCTTAGCTGGCTTCCAGATTTTCTTCCAGTGGGACTTCCAGACAACCTTCTTTTTCCACAAATCGTGGCTAGTGTATTCCCAGCCTTCGTGATCCTTACCCAGAAACTTTTCACCGGGAATGCCAACCTACGATAAAAAGAGTTTACTAAGAACTTCAAGTGTTTGCTAAATGATTCGTTATACCTTGACTAATTCTGGTGTCCAATACTGCTTCCAATCGGGAACCTGAATGTCCTTCCAAGCAGGCACTAAGATCTCTTTCCAATGGGGCACCTAAATTAAAGTATAGCAATTTAGTTTTAATTCAAGAAGTCTTTCATCTGTGTCTACTTACCCACACTTGCTTCCAGGCGGGCACCTGAATCTCCTTCCAGCCCGGAACCTTCACCCAATGTGGCTTGTAAATCTGTGAAGTAATTGGAGTCAAGATTGAAGTTTGAACATTTCTAGTAAGATTGGAGTATGAACCTTTTTCCATGATGGATTCCAAATTTGTTTCTTTGCAGGATTCCATATCTTCTTCCAGCCCTCCTTCCACGTGACTTTCTTCTTCCAATAGCCAGGATCGTGATGCTCATGGTGCTCGTGATGTTCATGTATATGTTCATGAACTTCATGCTCTCCAATGCCGATGTCAAAACCAAGACCAAATCCGTGACCGATGCGCTTCTCAGCGACTGCAACATTGGGACTCACTTGGGACTCGGCTGTTTGCTGATCTCCTACGGCTTTGGCATGGCTGCCTCCGATGGCCACAGAGAGCGCGCCGAGCAAACCCAACTAAAAAGTAAATCAAATGTCATTAAGTGTTAGTCAACAGCAAAACAAAAGACTTAGGCAACGAACGTACGCCCGCCCATTTAGGGATCAACCTGAATTCGCAACGATTATGTTGATTAATATAATATTCTTCATATGAAGCGTAAAAGCTTAAACGAGTTTTAACTGGGTCACCGCGTCGTCATCTCTCTGCTTGCCCCATTCTGTCTGTACACATACGAGTGATATTTACAATGGGAGCCGAGTCATTGACTGTCGTTGACTCCCAGGCAAAAGTAACAGCGAAATGTTACGTCAGTTTGGGGGATTGCAGTATAAATATGGCAGATCAACATGATAATGCCTGACCTGGCTGCAGGTCAAAGCCATTTTAGGGGCATGGGCAATATTGTTGTGGTTTTTCTATTTGGCGCTTCGGGCTGTGCCTCTTTCTTTATATGGCCAAAGGTGTCTTGTCATTATGCAAATCTCTCTCGCTTTGGACCCGTTTCATTAGGCGTTGGCGTTTCCCCCACCGCTGTTGTAAGTCTAAGGCTCTGTTTTTGGAATATCTGACGAGGTCAAAGTATTTCGCGTCAATTTGTTGTCTTCTTTTGGCTGGGGAATTTCATAAACCGATTTTAATCTTCCAAATTCAATCAAATCAATTTGCGCTCAAATGTCAACTAGACCCGATTATGAAATGAAAATTAGCGCCGGCAAAAAAATTATCTCATCGCATGCATTGAGGGTGCTAATTGTGAGCAGACGCTGCCGACGACTGCGCTGTCAAAGTCGCAGTCGCTGCTCAAGTCGCAGTCGCAGAGGCAGTGGCAGCTGTGGACTAAGTCGCAGCTTCCGCAGTTTGGTGGGCAGTGAAAGTGGCAAGCAATGCCTGTCTGGAGTGTAATCTTGACGCGACTGGTTTGTCAGTTGGTAGTTGGATCATCGATCGTGAGGGAAAAGAGCTCGACGCCAATGCATTTCATGGCTATGGCGCTAATGAAACCATCTCGCCGTCATATTTGTGCGTTTTTAATTGTTGACAATGCGCCTCAAAGCGATTGAGGGGCAATAAAAAAAAACCAGCAGAAACAGATGAAAACAGAGCCTCAAATGTCGTGCTATTTGCAATGCACAATGCACAATGCCTGGAAAGTGTCCAAGTTGGAAAACCAATTATGGAAATTACTTAAACACGCCTAAATAGTTTTCATGTCGACACAGTGGCGACTATATAAATAAATGCACTGAAAGTGTGGAATTTATTTAATAATAGTACCAAGAAAACTATTCAAATTCAAATTGAAAGCCACTAAAAATAATCTATTATTTAAAATAAATGTTAAAACGAATTAAATTAATTTGTTTTGAAGACATTGTATAGAATAATGTTGTAAATATTAAAATAATTATTGTTGTCATGTAATCTTTAATAGCTTAGTGTAAAATTACTCAGTTCACTTTGCACCACTCCCGCTAAAAACTAAAAGAAATTTCTGAAGCATTTCGAATATGAGTATTAATATGAATATGAATACGAGTGAGTGCTCTTTCTTTCAAGCAGTTTTGTAAACAAATTATACGCATCTATTATAAAATTGCAGTAAACTGTCGAAAATTGTATTCCATTTGTTTCACTTGGCTGATTCCAGACCAAAGACCAAAGACAATATATTTACACGCATTTCACTATCTTAACACTTTTAACGTTTGTTATTGTAATTACCACAAGATGCCGCTGGATCCTCATGGCTCCCGTTAAACGTTGTCTGGGTGCTTGGCCCTAGACCAAAGTATAACACTAATTCACGTGGGCTCTACAGATAATAATGCAATATAGACACTACTTTGGACCACCACTCGCTGGGTGGGCAACGCGCGCAACTCTTTGGGCCACTTTCGTGGTTCAGACTGTCGCCCTGAAGATTGGGAAGCCAGGTTAAATAGACGCCGCACAGGTGCAGCCGCAGTCACAGCCAAAGCCGCAGCAACAGGCAGAGCCGGCGCCAAAAAAAAAAGCGAAAATGAAATGGAAAACGATAACAAAATGAGAGCGAATGCTCTCGAACTAGCGAAGTACCGAACGAAAACGAGAGCGAGAGCCAGAGCGAGTCGAAGCAGAAGCCGAAGACCTTGAATTCTGATAACGGTTTTGTGTGTAAACAATGACACAGCGAGCTTTCGTCTTTGCTTTTTGCTCTTGCTCTGAAAGCTCAGCTTGCGCTCAGTTGGAGCAACGAGCTTGGGCCGGTATTGTCTCTTCTCTTTTGTGCTGTGCATTCGCATCTGTTTGGCGCGACGTGACTGAGAAAGAAACAGACAAAAGAGAGGAGTGGGGGCATCAGCTGCAGGTGCTGCTCCAAATGTTGTAATCGCAGTCGAGCTTATGGCAATAAATGTTATAAATCTTAATAATAAACAATAGCAAAACAACAACAACAACAGTGGCTCAATGCAAATTAATAGCACGAAATGGGAAAACAACAAACTGTATGTAAACGCATATATATAAAAAGATAGTCTGTCTTTGTCGGATTGCTGGATGATTGTATTGTTTGTATGCCGGGTTGTCGTATTGTCATAGTCTTGCTTTGGGGTTTTCGATTATTTGTTGCTGCGTTTTGGGAATTCTTCTTCAATAACAACAATATGAAGGCCATCACGTTCGTGAGGCGCTTGATGTGCACACACTGGCACTGCTGCCAGGGACTGTGGATTGAGGACTGGGGATTGGGGATTGAGGAATGGGGCTGTTGTATCAATTAGCAGTATTTAATGTAATTTATAAGCCAAACTTGGAGCTATAATTCGGTTAAGGGCAGCCACTATAAGTGCGTGCCTAATGGCATCTAAGAAACTGTCCACTGTCCACAGTCCACATTGTCCACAGTCCACATTGTCCACTGTTTGCATTTTTGCATGTGCAACAATGTGGCAACACTTGGCCGGCAATCCCAATTGAAGCCAACTAGTTGCTTTTGTTTTGTTTTGTCTAACTCATTTTTATTTCCTGCATCTGTTGTTGCACTTTTATTCAGTTTACACATATTTGAAAAGTCTGAAAACATGCGGAATTCCACTCGCTCTTTAAATGGTTCGCTTCATTTTCAAAGCCAAATTAATTGCATGTTGATTTAGTTTTTAATAATTCCCCAGGTTTCTTATGAATGAGCAGAGATTTGCCCACTCTGCAACCCAAGTTCCAACTTTCGCATGCGTGCGTCGAAGTTGGCCGCTGGGTTCCGTTATAACTTTAAAAAAACTGTGTATAGTGTGTGTGTGTGTGTGTGTGTGTGTGTGTCTTGGCTTAGTGGGCAGCTCATGGTCAAAATAAAAGCCAGTAAATTATGTAACATAATAAATATAAAACATGGCAGTTGAATTGCTTGATAGAAATTATTAAATTAATTTATTATATGTATGTGAAGTTTCCTGCTGTTGCAATAATCATAAAGTAATTTGCAAATATAAAAGAATTAAAATCATCTATACATATCTATCAGCTAAATTGATATGATAACTTCAATAGGCTTCCTTAAACAATCATAATACTAACTGAAAAGCCGCTAATGCGTTAATAGAGTTGGTCCATAAGGAAATGACAGCATCAGGCAGTTCAACGGACAAGATTCGCACCCAATGAAAACGAAACTAATATTAATATTCATCAAACTAAGATAAATAAAATAAAACCATAGTCGGCCCCTGGAGTGCAGCCGATTCAGGAAGTGCAAATGGAACCCGAATTGGAACTGAAACTGAAACTGAAACTGGAACTGGATCGTGGACTGCGGTGCAAATGAAATGCGTAACGCGATGGTCAACAGCGAGCCAAACACTCGCATTGGCTTCAATAGCCCAGGGCCATGCGAATGAAGTTCGGATTCATGGCTTCCTTGTGGACTGTCTGGCCATATTCATGACTTCCTTTTGCGGCTCAAAGTCAACTGAGGACCGTCTGATGTGTTATGGCAGGTCGACGCATAACGTAGACGACGCTGCCAGCAACCAGCAGCCAGCAGCCGTTGAACCACTTTTACTTTCAGATCGTGTGATGGAGATTTGTTTATTATTTGTTGTTTCTCCTACATATTTGTACTGGCCACTGACTTGCCATATCGTGGCAGTAATCAGTCAATGTGTTAAGTGTTTAAGGGTGTATGTGTGTGTACTGTGTGTGTGTGTGTGTGTGAGTGCGATCGCTTATTTGTATTTGCAATTGGTTCCGGCATGGAAATTGGAGCAACTTTTGGCATGCACTTCCTGCACCACTCCTGATTTGAATAGCCAAAGATTGCAGAGATTTGCCAATCGCTGCAGTGTCATGTGTGGGCGTGTGCCAAGCACATAATATAAATAATTTATTGGACAGTGGAGAGTTGGATAAGTGGCAATTTGGTGGTAAGGGAACAGTTGCAAAAGGGGCAAATTGTTTTACATATGTGAATGAATGAATGGCCAACGAACGGGCACCTGAGTTGAGCCTGCGTCTGGGCCTTTGCCTGTGACAGTGCCAGCGCCTGTGCCTGGGTCTGTGCCTTTTACTTCCGATTGACATATGGCTTCCTGTTTGGACCACCAAAATAAGCAAATGCTGCATTTTATGCTGCCACATTTTGGGCCGCCTTCGTGGAAGCTGGCCGAACCACTTTGTGTTATGCTTTCAGACAGTTGACAACTCCAAAAACACGCACGCACCAAAGGCAATCGGGATCTTGTAGTAGTTTTACTGTTATAGTTACGTCTGCTGTTGTTTTTGTTGTACTTGTATGGCTTGTTGATTGGTTTTGGGCATTTTAATTGCACTCCTGTCGCGCCCACTTCCCCAACTTGCAACAGTTGCAACTGCTTCGAGCTTGAACTTCCCTGAAATTCCACGCAAGTTACAGCTGCGATGGCAGCTTTGGTTGCAGCAGCAGCAGCAACAGCATTCAAGGTCATACAAATGCAATTTCAGCACGACCCCATTTGATGGGGCAACAAAAGACTTAAGACACGAACCCGCCAGTCAAACAATTGAATTGTCATAGAAATTTCGAGTCACGTTGCGTCCATAAGACAAAGACAAGTGCATGAATTATGTCTTTATAGCTTTATTATGGGCCCCTTGCATCGTCCGACGTTCGTCGTTCATCGTTCATCGTTTGTGGCCTGTCATTTGCATAAAACTAATCGGCAATGCCAACTCTGAGGGCTCACACCTCATTTGACAAGAAAATAAATTTAACGAGTGGTCAAATGAGACGCACGGGCGCCAATGTTAAACGGAAATGCAAGCAATACAATGTGAGAGGGGGGGACTGGCCAGTTGACTGATAAAACTGGTTCTTTTGGCGTTCGTTGACCGTTTGGCAATATCTATCTCCCACTTTTGTGCATTGCGCAATCGTTTATGGCCATGACGTTGTGCAGTTTCAAATGCCAGACGGTAACTAGGAAATCGCAATCAGTCTACACTTCTTGCCAGTCATGCGGGTTCTTCAAAGCGCACCACCACCACCACTCAGCCACCGAACCGCCAGGCAATTGGCATTTAGGTCAGTGTACAGCGCAACTCATGCAAATTTTATGTGGAGCTAATTTTTCAGGTATTTGCTTATTGAACTCATTGGGTGTAGCCAATCGTAAATAGCCACACTTTGCACACCCGCACACCCGCAAACCACACCCAAACACATATTTATATATATATGTATATATATATATATGAATAGCTGTACACACGCACGTCAAGTGGTGCTAATCACATGTATCTTTGAGTTGGAAAAGCCAAGCAATCACATTCAGTTGGTCACTCAGTCAGGCAGTTGCAGTCACGCTCGCCAAATAGTGTGGCACATGCAAACTAACAAAAAATTGATTGCATAATTGCAATACGCCGGCATAAGGCTGAGTTGATGAAGAGCCATACGGAAAATGCAGCATTTGTTTCCGTTCAATTTCATTTACATGTTAAACGAACCACGAATTCCATATGCAATTTATTTATGGAGTTTCGGGTCAAATGTCGGCAATATCAATGCCAACGCTTGCACTTAAGTTTGTTGTTTAAGTCTTTTAATTTGCGCTTCAATAACTGCCGTTAATGTTTGCTAGTTTTATAGCTCTGACCACCTGTCGGGTCATAACATTTATTGTATCAGGCAGCTTTCAATTGCATACCGAATGCGCAGCATACTTTTAGGTGCTACTTGTTAATTAAATCACGCTCGACTGCTACCAGTCATTACCATAGATGGCGCTACTCTTCCAGCGATATTTATAGTGCAATCAATTGATGGCGCTTTACAATTGTACAGACTCAGTTGCTATAAAATAATATAATATTAGCTTAATAAATTCCAGGTATAGTTAATATTTGCAGCAACAATAATAAAAACAAACTATTTTTAATATATTCTGACTGCTTTTGACTTGGTTATGGTTTCTTTAACAGTCTTGCTGGTTAGCTAACAAATATTATCATATTGTTTCACATAAAATATTGTCTTTGAACACATATGCAGTTGACATTTTGCTTTTGGGATTAGAACGATGTTATGTTAATAACTACTTTGAGTAAGTACATACTTGATTAAGCACGTTGACTTAAATGTGTCAACAATTTGCGGTCGGTGGCTTTGCATAATTTGATTGCGAAATTAATTTGTCAAACACTGCGCAAGACAGTAATGGCTCGGCATTAAATGTTAGTCCCTAGTGGGCCATTTATATATCATTTATTCAGCATTTAACGATGCTGTGAAAACACCTCGTAAAATGTTAAATTCGCAAAACAATTGCGATTGCTACGCCTAACAATTGCACATTGTCTCCTCCAATACCCAAGAGCTGCATAACAAAAATTACAACATGCAAATATTGAAGAGGGTAGAAAAAAAAAAAAAAAAAACAAAACAAATCAGTCAAACGTTCAAACGACAAACTGCTTGTTGTGGCCAATGGAGTAGAAGGGGTGGGCGGGGGGATCATAACAAAGCTGGCGTCACATATTGGCCATTTAGCGTATCAGCTGCTTCGGCTGAGAGGCGGCCAACTGCTAACTGGTTAATAATAATGCAGCTCGAGGAAGTCGTAAACTGCAATTGCGTTGAAGCGCTGTAATAAATACAGTCCCCTTTTTCCCCCCCCTTCACACGCCCCCACACTCCCGCAGCGAATTCCATTCAAACCAGATCGACAAATAGAGAAATAGAAATAATAAAATTTAAAAAAAAAAAAGACAGCCGCTTTTTAGGCCAACAACACAAATGTAACAAAAAGCAGCAGCAACAATTGATTGACAACAAATTGAATTTGCATATAATGAATGAAAATGGCAGCCAGCAGACAGCAGCTGGCCCAATTTGTGAGCTGAATAGTTGTGGAGCAGCGCGAAATTGGTTAAAACTAGTCAGTTTAGATTCTGCATACAGTTTCTTTTTTTTTTTAGTTTTTATTTTATTTTATTTTATTTTATTTTATCTTTTACTCTCGTTGTTGTCGCGTGACTAAACAAGTTTGTGGCCTAAGTCTTTTGTTGAAACGCCTCTTGATTGAAATGGCTATTAATAGCAAACTGCAGCCATAACCATAAGTACGAGTTGACAATGCAATCTGTGCCTGCCTGCCAGCCTGCCTCTTAATTATTAGAGTGAAGTTGCCACATTGCGCCTGTGTCATGGCTTGACTGTGGCTGTGGCTGTGACTGTGGCTGTGACTGTGGCTGTGGCTGCTGCATACGATTGCTATGATTACCTCATTTCTTTTTGTCGCTGTCGCTGCTTCTTGTGGTGCAACTGGGGGGACGACCTTGCCGCTGCTGCCTTAATGACAAATGTGCCAAAACAGGCTGCCGCTTGGCTGCTCCAGTTCTGTGAACACAAGCACACACACACACACACTCTTTCGTTTTCAACCATTGACCCACATGCGGCAATTGGCAATTGGCAACTGGCAACTTAGACGCGTCATGCAGTCAACACGCGGCACAGATCAAGGCAGTGGCAGCGTCAACTTCATCTGCAGCTGATGCGTGCAACAACCTCTGCAGTGTTGCCATTTCACGCTTGGCAACCAACAGCGGCACACACACACACACACACACACACACACACACACACACACACACACACACACTCAAACACTTCGCCACCTCACGTGCCTCTGGCTGTGCCTCAGTTTTTCTTCATTTTGAACAGTGTGATTTTTTTTTTTTTAACTTATTTCTGCGGTTTGCTGGTTGCTGCTTGAGGCTTTTGCAGCATGTCTGGTTGTCTTGAACCTGAGCAGCGTTTTGTTGTTGTGCCCCAAAAGAAATACAAATAAATAAATATTTCAGGCGTGTTTTTATGTGTGTAAACAAAAGATTTATTACAATAAACATTTCTCGCTCTTTATTATAACATATTTTAATTTTTTTCCCCCGCCTCTCTATAGTTTTTTCTCTTTTGATTCCACAAATTTATTTTTATTACTTCTTTTCAATTTACGTTTTTGATTCGTTGTTGTGTGTGTTGTTTGTTGCTTGTGTAATGTGTGTGGCTTTGTTGTTGTTGTTGTTGCTGTTGCTGTGACTGCTGCAACAATTAAAACAACAACAGTTGACTGCGTCTTGCTTCACTTGTGCGTAGAGTTGTTGCCTTGTTGTTGTGGTGCTTTTGTTTTGTTTACTATAAATGTTGTTGTTGCTGTTAATTTTTTTAATATTAAAATTTGAATTTCGCATGACAGTTGTGTGCATTACATAAAATGCTGAGATGCTGCGATGCGTTTGATTAGTTGCCCATCAAAATAATATTACGCATACGCCGCGTGCTGCGTTGGCGATGCTATTGAGAGATTAGCTGGTTTAACTGGACACTGTCTCATTACCGTCTGAGCAGCGGGTACTCGAATTAATACCCAAACTAAGCAAACACTCAAGACTCAAGCAAGATAAAACAACAAACAACTTGATTACGTGCCGTGTCTTTGTGCAACATCAACAACAGCAACAACAACAGCAACAGCCACAGAAACACAACAACGGCATCAACATCAATTAAAACAAAGACATTTACCATTTTGTAAGAGAGACAAAAGAAAAGCCTAAAACGCAAGAAAATGAATTTTACATTTTATAATGCAACCAACTACTGACAATGCAACTTGTGCGTTTGGAGTTTTCAAGTTTTCAAGTTTTCAAGCTTTTGAGTTTTGAGCTATGGAAATTGATTTGAATACATGGATTTACTCTTTATTGACATTGTGTTGATCTTGATAGGGTTCAATATGGAGACCTTCAGCCAGATTGTCATTGACTTAATTAGGTGTCCAGTTGTGAATGTTTTCCTACATAATTGCTGATAAGTTGCTTATTGTACTCAGGATTCATTACGGGCAGGAAAACAAATTGCACAAGCAGCACCAAATCAATTGGCATCGGAATGGGACTAATGTCTTGATATTTCAAAAGATTTCCTTAACTATATTGATACATACTTATAGACCCGCAGTTCAATTGAGTCTGTTGCAATTGCAAGAGTAATAACTTGATTGTTAATAATTAATCTCAATGCTAAGCTCGTATACATTAGGATCGCATCAATGTGAAATATTTGGCAAAGAAACCTTCGAATATACATATATTTGGAGGGGAGGTGTTACTGCGTTGTTAAGCCACGCCCCCACATAAATTAAAGTCCCACGTATTGATTTGCGAATTTGTTAACCGCACTGAAACATCATTAAACAAAACTCTCAGACGCTCTTAACGGTTTGCTTGAACTCGAACTTTTGGTCTGGCTGCTTTTGTGTGGAACAGTTACCTAATCGTCACAATTTGCAGCCGGTGTCTGGTGTCCAGTTTTGGTGCTGCCATCAGTTGCTTCCTCAGCTGCTGTCGCCGTTGGCTGCTAACTAGGCTGGCATGCAAGTAAGCCGATGGTTGTGGTTGGATTGGGGGTGGCAAGGCGGGAGCGGGTATGTGTTTCAGTGATGTCGGTTTGCATTTTTTAGCACACAGACACAAACAGAGACAGAGACAGAAAGATAGAGAGAGAAAGAGAGAGAGAAAGAGAGAGAGAGAGAGACAGACAGAGAGAAGCGAGCGAGTCAATTAAAGCACCATGTTGCAACATTCGCGACCGACTGACTTGGACTTGTGTTATATGCAACGGCATCTCTGTCCCCAGTCCGCTGTCCGCTATCCGCTATCCGCTATCCCCTGTCCCCGCCCCCAAGCCCTATGCCACAGCTGCATTCAACTTCAACTTGTACAGGAAGTCAGGCGTTATTGTTATTGTTGCTGCTTATCTGGTCGAGATGCTTCCTTGAGATTTATTTGGCATCTGCATCGGATGCCAAGTTGCCGCTTTAGCTGTTGCAAGTTTGCAAGTTGCAGTTGCCATCGCAGTCGCAGTCGCAGTCGCAATCGCAATCGCAGTTGCGGCAAGTTCATATGCATTGGCTTTGGCTCTTGGCTCTTGGCTTTTGGATATTGGCCTCCCGCTGAAGATGATGCTGCCGTCTGATTGCCACAATCGTGCAACAAAAACTTGCCCCTTTTAGTCTTCATTTTTGTGTGTCTTGTATTGGATTGGGCTGTGGCAAGTGGCTGGTGGCTGGTGGCTGGTGGGGAGTAGCAACTTATCTAACTTCAACTTCCGCGTGTCATGAGGCCTGCAACTTTATGAGTTGCATCTTCAGCCTAATGGCCATCTAATGCCAAAATGGGAATGTGAATGGAAATGCGAATGCGAATGCGAAGGCGATGGCGAAGACGAATGGCATTGAAGTTACAGTTGAAGTTGAAGATGCTCTTGCGCAATCGATGCCACGGCGCGGTCAATGAAAGTAAAAGGAGAATTTGGAGGCAGCACTTGATCCCATCATCGCATCATCATAACCATCCCATCATCATCACTTTGGGTGGCATCCCAAATACCATTTCCAAGTGCTCTTTAAACTGCCTCGCACTTATTATTTTATATATGTGCGGATTCGTGATTAAAAATGAATTTATTTACCTTTTTTATGTTATTTTTTTTAATAATTTTTTTTATTTCCTTTTTTGTTTTTTTGCTTGAAATTTTGTACAATTGTTTATGATTATGTTTATGATTTTCGTTTACGTACATACATATTTACAAACATTTAACGCACAATTTTCATAAGTTTTCTTTTCTTTTTTCTCCTTTGTTGTTGTTTGTGTTTGAATTTCTTTTTATTTTTTTTGTTTTTGTTTTGTGTTTTTGAGCTTCATTCTTCATTGAAGTTGAATTTCAATGGCAAATCCAAAAGGCCAATTAATAAATTGTTTCATGAAATATGAAATATGTTCATAACTTAAAGACAAACGCGCGCATGACTAATTTGTACACTTAAGATACAGATACAGGTACAAGAGAGAGAGAGAGAGAGACAGAAGGCGAGGGGGACGGAGGGTTTGTTTGGTAAGAGACACATAGAGTAGAACAGAAAGGAAACGAAGTTTGTATACAAAATGCATTCGGTGTGTGGATGCGGATGTGGATGTGGATGTGGATGCAGAGGGTGATGATTTAGGCCAAAAACGCTGACTTAAGTATTAACAATTTGAGAATGGTCATTTAGGGTTTAAACTGGGGGCTGGGCTTGGATCTGGGACCAAAGGCAGTTATCAGATAATATCAGTGCTGTCGCATAGTTTTGCGAAATGTTAGCCCACATATGGGGAAGCGATGTGGGTTCAATTTAATCCCAACCATGTCCGTGTCCATGGCTAATTGGTACCCAGACCTTTTCCCATACTGGTTTCCACACCTTTTTCCATTCCTGTACCTTGACCTCCTTCCAGACGGGCACCTGCACCGATTTCCATTCGTCCTTCCACGCCTGCTTCTTCTCGGTGGCCCAGACTTGTTTCTTTTCAGTGCGCCAGATCTGTACCTTCTCCTCTACCCACGTCTCACGCTTCTCCTTGATCCAGATTTGTTTCTTTGATGGCTTCCACACCTGAATCCATTCGTCTTTCCATTCCAGTTTCTTGTCCTCTTTCCATTCTTGTACCTTTTCGGTCTTCCACTCTTGTACCTTCTCAGTGCGCCATTCCTGCTTCTTCTCGGTGCGCCATTCCTGTTTCTTCTCTGTGCGCCAGATCTTCTTCCACACTGGCTTCCAGATGAGCTTCTTGCGCCACAGATCGTGACTGGTGTACTCCCAGCCCTCGTGATCCTTGCCCAAGAACTTTTCACCAGGAATGCCCATTTTCACCTAATTGGAAAGTGTTTAGCAGTTGCATTGATGAAAAGTCTCATGCTGAATGATTTCCTTTCTTACCCATTGTGGCTCGAACATTTGCTTCCAGTCTGCAACCTGTACTTCCTTCCACACTGGCACCTGGATTTCCTTCCAGAACGGCACTTGGATTTCTTTCCAGACTGGAACTTTAATTTCCTTCCAGACGGCCACCTTTGTGGGCACCCAAATGGGTTTCGTTATCTTCTTCCAGTCGGGCACCTTAATATCCTTCCAGGCGGGCACCTCACGTTCCTCAATCTTGGGCTTCTTCACAATCTTCCAGTCTGGCACTTGCTCCTCCTTCCAGACTGGCACCTATTTGTATGTTGCATTTGTAATCGAATCCATGTTTCCATCCAGAGCTCTCTTAGCTTACCTGAACTTCCTTCCAAATTGGAACGGAAACCTTTTTCCATTTCGTTTCCCAAGCTTCCTTTTTAATAGTCTTCCAGACCTGCACCCAATCCTCCTTCCAGGTTAGCTTCTTCTTCCACACACCCTCCGGCGGATGTGCGTAGGCTATGCTAAGGATTAGCGCGCAGCTGGCGCTGAGTAGCTGTGGACACCATCAGAGAATCAATTAGAAAAGCATCCAAAATAATTCACGTAATTCGTAATTAAAGTTAAGTTATCACTTCAATCGATTGATACACAAACATTTGAACATTTTAGATCTTTTCACAGTTCAGAGATGCACTTGGCATCTTTCAGGATATTTATAGATCACAATTCACCGTTAGATTTAATGACTTGTCTGATCATGCACAACACTAACCAACAAACTGAGGGATCTCATGCTTGGAATCCCTGTACCACCAACAGCGCGTCAAAACAAAAGAGCTGAAATGTGCCTCCGCTGAGGTCTTCTATGAACACTATTCGCATTTCCCTACATGCACATCTATTTATATTTTGAATGAGACGCGCCAAAAGAAACGCAGCGACGCCGTCGTCGACGTTAACGTCAACGTAAACAGCGGCATAGCAGCATAGCAGCGATAGCAAAAACAGCAACAATTTTTGGCCAAACAGTAAAAACCGACCAACAGCTATGTATGTGTGTGGGGACACGCTCGAGCCGCCGCCGCCGCCGACGCCGACGCCGACGCTGCTGCTGCGGCTGCGGCTGCTACTGCAAAGCTCTCAGGCTCAATCACAGCTTCAGCTTCAGCTTTTGTCTCGGCTGAAAGCGTTCGCTTTGTCGCCCAATGTGCAAAATGCACGCAACCACCGAGTACACGACGTCGACGTCAACGCTGGCGTCGCTGCCAGCTTCAATGAAAGCGAAAAGCCCACGAAAGAGAGTGAGAGTGAAGCGTGGAGAGTATTGCTCTGCTCAGCAGTAAGCGTTGGTTTCTGTGACGACCCCAGCTGACTGATGCTCTCCACTCGGACAGACGATGACTGCTCGGATTTTCCCAAGGTAAAGCAGTCGCTGGCGTCGCTGTAGACGTCGCAGCAGCCGTCGCAGCAGCGCAATCTTCAAACTAATGTTTGCCTCTTCGGTCTTGAAGCTGAAGTGTGCGTTGGCGCCTTAGGCTGATCTCAAGCACGGCTGGCCAAGAGCTAGAATGTGTCGACGCTTCCAAATGCTTGACTGACAGACGGACTAATAATTATGTTATTAATTATGATGTACAAGAGATTAAGTGGCCCGCAGGCAACTTTATAAGGTCAGCGGAGTGGGCTGTGGGCGTCGTTGGGTGCTCCAATAAATGGTTAAGTGTCTACGTGCGTGCATTTCATATGACATGTTTAACTTGGCTAACTGAACTTGAGTGACAAACAATTAGCACAGTTTGGTTTTGTGCTTGCAATTCGCCAATACGGCCAAAAGGCATTTTGTGTAAACAATAACAGAGACAAACGACCTTCACAACGGGACGCAGCATGAAGACGTAAACGTAAACCTATGACGAAGGCAATGACAACACTTAGCCGGCGGTGGTGCTAGTGGTGCTCCGCTTCAGTGGCTCTGGGGGCCATCGGGGTCTAACACTAAATGGCATTTAACAATTTTTTAGCATGGTAATAAGACGTGCGTTTTATGACGGACCCCCAAACAATATAACACAAATGGCCATTTATAGTTTAATAAATGCACAATTAACACTCTTGGCCAAATAGTGGGGGCTAATACGTGTCCATCAGCAGCTGGAGCTGCACTTTTGGGTTGGGCGGTTGTTGCATTGTTGACGCTTTGTCGGAATCGTAAATAATATGCAAAATTCAAATTAACTGTGTCCCCAGTTACAACCACTGTGCAGCGGTTACATCATAAGCTAAGCCACTGCATAAAGGCCTAAAAGAGAGGCAGCAGAAACAAGAAGAAGGGTAAGCAGAAGGAGGAGGAGGAGAAGGAGGAGGTGGAGCTAGAGGGGGAGCCAGGAGTTGCATGAAATTGCAGTTGCGGCCTTCAATGCAAAACAAAACAACGACAAATAAAGAAAAGAAGCGCACAACAGACACAACAACCAGACAATCAGACAACAAAGACAACACACACAACAACAACGACGACCACAACAACGACAACACCAATTTACAAAATGAAACTTGAAATTAGGTAAAAAGACACAGGAAAATGAAACAGAAACACAAAATAATGAAGAATGTGCAACGTCAGCAGCAGCAGCAACAGCAACAGCAACAGCAGCAGCAGCGGTAACAGCCAAAGCTTAATTTGGTGCTGAAACCTGGCACAGAGCAGGCTTTTTGGCCTGGCTAAGAGTAACCAGAGTGTGCATGCGCAGTGGGTCCACTTGACTTGGTTTTGTTTCGGTTTTCGGGTTTCGGCTCAAGTCCCACAAATGAAATGCGAAATGAAAATGGAAATGAAATTGAAATTGAAATTCCTGCAACGTACACGAAGTTTGACAACGACAATAACGAGTCGTGGTTCAAGTTTTGCTTTAGCCTTTTGGATTTCTTATATTTGGTTACAGTAACTGTTACTGGTACTGTTTCAGTTACTGTATAAGTTTCATTTGGCGCGCAGTTAACGTGCTTGCGGATGGAGATGGCGCTGCAGGCGCCGTAAACACCTTTCGCCGCATGTTGATTGAGGCTGTTGGAATCCCTGCCGGTTGCATAATTTACTGCATCTCTTCATTGATCTCGACGTTTATTTAGGTTATGCATGGCTACAGTCTGCCATATGAAGTGGAACAAGTTTTGGTAATGACAACGTGCAGCGTGCAGCGTGCAGCGTGCGAAACTAAAGGAGCCAACTGAAGGACTGCTCTTTCTGGCCATGGACAAAAGCCAAGCCATTAAATGGTAATGTATGGCTTTAGTTGTTTAACAAATATGACAAACTCGTTGTGGCATTGATTGACAACATTTTGCATAACTTACACAGATGATGAAGACAACTTACTTCTATTGCATGCAGTTAATCAACTGCAACTTCAGCTACAAAGTTTATGCACATTTTGTCTGCGTTTTTACACATTTGCTTCCATTATTTCAAATGTAGATTTATTTCCAAATGTACAGCTAGCAAATAAAAATATATATACAAATTTAAAAATTAAAGAAATTTAGAAAAATGTACATAAAGAATGAAAGTTTCCTTTACAATATAATTTCTACAATATAATTTCTTTGTTGAACTACAATAATTATTCAAAATTGCAGATTTTATGAGATTAACATTTCAAAATACATTTTGTCATAGTTATAACTATTTTTTAAGTAAATATAAGATGATTGCCAATGTTTAAGTATTAATTAATTATATGTATTTTATTAATTAAATGATAACAATTTTGTATAATTGGAAATTTAAATAAAAAGTAAATACAAAAATATATATAAATTAAAATAAATGAAATAATTTAATTATTAATTAATATAAATATGAACACAATTATATATAAATTTAAAATAAAGTCAAATATGTATTTAAATTAAGATAAATAAAGGATTTTAAATATCTTCAATAAAGAAACCTTTAAAAATTTATGGTAATTTATTTGCTTATATAATTCAACTATAAATTATTTAAATATTCAACAATTAGTTAAACTGCTTAGTCAAATTGAAGTAATTTTCATAGATAAAACACTTTATAAATAGTTAAAATTAAAAACTTATTAAAACGCGTACTGATGTTAACTAATGGGATTTGCCCTGGAATGCTGCAATAACAATAAATACAACTACAATAATAACAACAATAACAACAATAACCACAACTACTTCAATAACAACAATAACAACAACACAGTGGCTCGTACTTAACACACATTTTGGCCTTCAATCAGCGACTTTTAATAGGCACTAATCCCAATGTGTTTGCAATGCTGAGCTGTAATCCCCCTCTTCCCTCTCTCTCTCTCTATCTCTCACTCTCTCTCTCACACACATTCTCTCTCTCTCTTCCTTAGCGCCATTGTCGCTGGGTAAGCGCATTTGACATATTGGAACTGTAAGTGATTATTGCTTTGACTTGGCTTGCGGCAACATTTGCTGCTCCGATTCGTTACGTGGTTGCGCTTCAACATCCAGATGGCATCCATGTTGGAGCTACAGGTGCGCACCTGATGATGCCGCGTCGTCGCGGTCTCTCGGCTCAAGTGTTGACGGTAATGTTATTGTTACCACTCTTGCAGTTGACCCACATAGAGCGTAAATGAAATTACAGCTGATTGCAGCGCACCCAAAATTGATTTCTTACCCGTTGTCCGTTGCCCGTTGCCCGTTACCCAGTTGCATCATCAGCCAGCTGTTCGTATGCCTCTGTCTTCCAGACGAAGTGCAGCCAATTAGGCACGTCGTTTTGTCAGTGTAATTGTAATTAAACGCAGCATTAATTGCTCAGGCGCACACACACAAACAATGTTACACTCGGACAGTTGAGGCTGGAAGAAGCTATCGCCACAGGTGGCCATTGCAGAGCTTGGCCAGTTTCATGTGAGGCAGCTCACATGGGTTTGTTGCTGTTGTTGCTGTTGTTAAGTGGTAAATGAAATCGAAATCCAAAAAGATCTTCAGCAATGTGAGTTGCGAGTGCTTGTTTCTGCGAAGGTCGCCCGGACGACAAAGAGCAGGTTAACAGCATGTTATACGTATGATCGTACAGGTAGATGCAAGTATTAACGGTTATTTATGCCATCAGCGGCAGCAAGAAGCGACTTATTGCAACATGCAATCATTTTGTGGCAATAAATAAATCCGAATCAGAGGATTGGCTAAGCTTTGCGGCTTATACTTATTGGCAAATATTGAGGCGTTGTCCTTTGAATACACAACAACAACAACAGCAACAGCAACAATGTATAACTGTGGTAGCTTCAGCTGGTCGTTAAACCGGCTCAGGGTAGTGTCTGCCCCACAGGTTCGGTGGTTCGGTGGTTTGGTGGCTTGGTAGCTCGGTGGCTTGATTACGCAACTGGGCAAAAGTAAACGAAGCCAAGCGAAGTGAAGTCAAGTCAAGCATTTATTCGCACTGTCAGAGGTCTCACATTCCAATTTGCGTAGCGCCGCCAGCGTCTGCTCCTCCTCCTGGTCAGCTACTCATCTTCATGTGGCCTGCAGCTGCTGTTGCTGTTGCAGTTGCCGTTGCCGTTGCCGTTGCCGCTGCAAATTTCCTTATGTGCAAGCGGCTCAGCGATGAAGACACCTGAAACCAGACTGTGGCTATAATATTTAATAGCCTCTCTGACAAATATTGTTAATTGAAACTGCATTTGCAATTGCCCATACGGTATACGGCATTCGGCATTTGGCATTTGGCAACAGACGCCCACAATAACCGCGTTGCCCATGCTGGTCAGGCCAGGCTCTTGGGCCAAGCGGAAGTACATTGATACCATCTTCCTATTGCCAGAGACACAATTAGCCATTGCGCAGTCGGAGTGGCCTAACGTGACTAACTAACACACATCGATATGTGGCATACGGCAGCTGAGGCAGTTGAAGATGCAACCGTGTTACGTCACAGACTTGCCAAGACTTTCACAAGTAGCGCGTGACACTCTCTTTTTACTGGCTAAAGTAACACTCAAATAAGTTGCCAACTTCTGCTCTATCTCTGAATATTAATAAATAGAATTATAAATATAAATTATAATTGAAATACGACATTAGTTTAATTAACGTCTTTATTTTACAGATAACCCAGCTTCGTAGAACCGGATTTAAGCTTCCGACTCTCACAAATGTTTATGAATACTTAACAGATTTTTATGTGTAATGTCAATTTGTTTATGGTTTGGTCTCTACTCGCCACTCTGTCTCCACTGCAAAGTATATGTAATTTTAACTTAATTTTAACACTTATTTTCCATTATTGGGAAATGTACAAATGTAAAATGTAAAAACAAGTTTTAAATTAAACAAAAATATACATGAACTGTATAGTGTTAAGTAGGGAATAAATTGGAATTTAAATTACTTCAAATGAATCACATTAATTATATTAATCCTGCATTTGCATTTCTCCTTATTTGTTAATTTAAATAGTTTGCAAATATTATCAATTATTATCACTTTCATTTATTGAACTTTCGATTAAATGAAAGAAAATTTGCAGCAGTGTAGAATGTCTGATTGACTGACTGATTAAGTGTCTAGTACTTAGCTACTTGGGGGAAGCAACTGCATAATCAGTTGCAGTAGCAGGAACAGCAACAAGTAGCAACAACAACAACAACTTTAATGCAAATGAAGCTACAAGTATTTTATGTGCGTGCGAATCTTCTTCATCAGCGGCAGGCCAAGCGTCATGGGGCAGCAACAAAAGCAACAACAATAGCAACAGCAACAACAGCAGCAACAACAACAGCAGCAACAACAGCAGCAGCAGCAGCAGCAGCAGCAGCGGCAGCAGCAGCAGCGGTTTTGCTCATTAACACGTATGTTAATTCATTCATTTGTTGTTTTGTGTTATTGTTGTTGTTGCACTTGTTTTATGTCATTTATTCATGTGTAGTTAGGCGTTTGTGTGTCTGTTGCAACTGCAACATTAGCGTTGCATTTTGTCGTGTACTTTTTGTACAATTTTAAAGCGTTTCACTGCTCTGTTCCGCTTGTTGTGGCATCCACCAAATAGCCAAGCTGGCCGAGCACAGTGGAGCACACCAACTGATGCCTATCGCATGGAAGGTCTTCGCATGCAGACCGCAAACCACCATTTTCCTTCAAGTTTTCCACGCCAATTAACTCACATTCCCATCAGATCTTTTTTTATATAATAGCGCCAAGAGATCTGGCGCTGACTTTCATGACCAAGCGAATTGCTTTTTAAGTGGTTTGAGACACTTTATATGTTGCTGCAAAGACTTGTTTTAAGCTTTAGTGTAAAATAGTCAAAATATGAAATAAATAAGACATATATATGCGGGAAATTATCTGGATTTATAGTTAAATAGATCAGTATAATCTTAAGAACTAGGAGAACTACTCTAACTTCCAGCTGTAGCTAGGCAATCTAGGGTCGCTCGTCTCTGAATTGTAGTTTCAGGTTGGTGGCACATTTAAAAACCAAAGGCAAAAAAGAAAAGTAAGTTGTCTCTGCTTTGTTTGTTCAACGTTTTTTTGTTTTTGTCGACTTTGCTCATTTGCCACACATTGACAGGCGGTGACAATAGTAATGGCAACAAGGAAGTTGGAAGCGCATCTTCCACGCGCGTCCAATTATGACAAACGACAACAGCACTCGCCCTCTGACGACTGTTAGTCATGTTGCATGTCACGAGCACGAGGAACTGAGCACCATGCTATGAATTATGGCTTGCAACACCTGCAACAACTGTCTGTGGTTTCCCGACAACGACAGCAACAACAACAACAGCAACATCGACTTCGACTTCGACTTCGACTTCGACTTTGGCTTCGACATTGTCATTGTCGCCGCCAAGAGACGTTGCAACAATGTAACTGGAACAGAAAGCCAAAGCAAAGCAGCGGCAACAGGGGCAACAGGGGTAGGGTACACAGTGAGTGCGAAATGTGTTTATGACTTTGGTTTTATACTTTTACGATGTCTTGTTGCAATTCTCAGCGCATTATCGCGTATACGCCCTCAATTCCTAGTGTTGGCTTCATCGTGATGATGTTGATGTTGGTTAACCCAATGGCCATTGCTCCTGCTGCTGCTGCCGTGAAGGCCAATCTTACCAATCTAACAATAATAACAGTTACATACGCTTGGGTGACATAATGTGGCCCAATAATGAGAGCAATTTGGCAAAGGCTAACAATGCGGGGCATCAATTTAATTGGCAATTTACAAGTGTGTGATGCGATTCGATGTGTATATCGTTTGTTTAAATGGCACAGCACGAGTCTCACGTTTACGTTTACGTGATCTGCGTTATAGTATTTATGTTGGACACGCCCCCGCTTTATTTGTACGCCCCTTGCCAAACGCTGTCGCAATGGACTCCTCGAAGATAGCAGCGTCATGGTATAAATTGAATTACATTTGGGTCAACATCAATATAATAACAAACAAATCAAAATCAAAAGCAAAACCAAAAGCAATCTAATAAAATCATCTTTGAATTGTGAGCAATATACAATTATCGGTTGCTTTTATTTTATTTTATTTTTGATAATTATGAAATAGGCGCTATTAACGCCATCATGAACATCGCGACCTTTTGGACTTTCAATTGCTTGCTCTAAGCGGTTTTACCTTAAGCTTCAGCTTCAGGTTCAGCTTCAGCTTTAGCTTTAGCTCAGCGAAGGTGTCGATTAATTAGTCGATGTCGAAGCCGCCGCTTTGATGCCTTCAATGGCATTGAACTTCAAACGCATCAAGAAAACCCAACATTAGCCAGCTAATGATCAGCATTTGATTTGAAATATATTTGATGGATTTCATGTGATGATTGAACGTGTTGATCTGCCGATAATGCGGGAGTTTTGACAGGCCACCCGCCGTAGAAGAATGAACTAGAGAATGGAAACTGTGGTGTGTGAGACTGTGAGACTGTGGACTGTGCACTGCAGGCAACATCATTAAAAATGGTGCACGTTGAGGTCAAGATTTGTGCACGCTCATTGTTTATGAGCATGCCAGTTACCAGTTACCACCTGTGCGAGACCACTTCAACTCTTATGTTGCATAAGACGCGCCCGCAACACTCGTAAACCAAGAGTACCACCTCCACCACCAAGCAGCGGTCAGTCGCAGTCTCATAACACGCAAACGAAACTTAAATACACGCACAACATACACACTCCACTTCTCATTTTCATTTTCTAATAATTTTAATTTATTTATGCGTGTGAACCAAAGCAACAACCGCATTGGGCGACACTCATAACTCAATCTCGCCTTTTTTTTTCACAAAAAGAAAAGTGAAATTGTCATAAATACTCAAAAAAAAATGCAGATGATACTATTGATCTTCAACTATGGTCAACACTATGCCTATAAACATATGTTAGATAATTCAAATGCCAAGGAATTGTCTGTAAAATATTTTTAGTACTGTAATTAAAATTGGCAGCTATTAAATTTTTGAATTTATTGCAAAGCGCGCCGAATTTAACGAAAGTGAAGCTCCATAGCAGTTGTACAACACTGGTGGAAACATAATATAGCTGTTGTCTCACTTACACAACTTGAAGTCCAAATTATATGCCACATTGATGGCCACTAAGTAACAAAGCGAGATAGCTATACTGTTGGCCGTACAATTTGAGAAGCATTGAGATCACACGATCGACGGTTACTTTTTAAATTGGAAATGTAAGTAAAATTATAAATTATAATATTGTATATAACAAATAAGAAGTAGACAAGTTAGAAAATGAGTGCAACGGATTTCATGTTATAAAGAAAGCCAAATAATTAAACACTTTTATTGTTAATTTACATTAAAATATTTATTTATTTATTTATTTCTATTTACACTCACACATATTTGAACTTAAGTAATCGATAGATCGGTGAATACTAAGGCTCGTTTTGTTTGACTTTTAATTGAAGTGTAATTATAACTAAAGTGAAAATAATTTAAATAGTTTTTAATATTAAAATTAATGATTAGTGATCGTTTACATTGCATTAAACTATTCTCATACTCGTACATTTAACTCTGTGATGTTTATAAGCTAACTCTTCAATTTGTGGGATGCACAAAAACGCGTCTCAGCTGCAGTCGCATATACGAAAAGGGGAATCCCCTCCTTGCAGAGGAGACTGCAGTGGAAAAGTGTTTTAGGCTTCTACTTAACTAACCTAATCGATAGATTGCATATTTACAGGCTCTGTGTAGAACTAAGGCAGGGATAGAACAGCAGAGGCGTCTCACTTCATGTAGTAACTGCTGGGCGCACGGCCCGAGGTGTAGGTGCTCATGGGAATACCCTGTGGTCCGGGTATATGATTGTTACCCGACGAGTGCGTCACCGACTGATTCTGTGAGCCATAGAGATGATCGACACTGGTGTTGCCGATGCCATTGCCGGAGGGCTCGTAGTCCACATCGTAGTAGATGCCCGACTGGTTCTACAGTTGCAATAAATAGGAGATGAGTGATTGAATGGAAGAGGAAGGGGAAGATTCAACTTACCGCAATGCTGCCATTACTGCGACTCTTTGGGCGTGGCACTTGAAAGTTACGACCCAGCAGATCGGCGCGATCCTCCTCCTCACTGGAGCTGGAGTTCTCCAGAGTGCGCATTCCATTTGCACGCGGACCCAGGCCAAGTCTTCTGAGTGCACATAAAAACAGAGTCAACAATTTGTAGAAATAATAACAGAGTCTGAGTCTATACCTGGGTAATGGCACTGGAGGCGCCAGACTGGCGCTTGGATGCATTTGCATGGTACTCTGCAGCGACATGCCACCAATTGTGCCCATTCCTATGGCACCAAGATTCGGATAGGCAAACATGGCCGACGACGGCCGAGTGGGTCCAATAGGTTCCGCCTGCCAAACAATAAACAGTTAATACTCAATGCCAACTAATTGATCGTGCATTGAACTCACCCCGTAGTGATTTGTCTGTGCCATGACGTCTGCAATCTGTGCCCAGCGCATGCGATCCTCCAGTGTCACTTGATAACCAGCTTGCGGCAGACCAGCCGACTTCAGTGGTGCCGTATTCATATAGCCAAACACAGGTGATCCCATTGCATTCTTCTGTTCCCGTTGCCAGCGACGTGACCACATGATGAGGCACACCAGGGTCAGCACAATGATGATCACCGCTGCCACTGAGGCGCCAATAGCCACGCCCAATACCTCACCATCGATCTCACACTGGGCGCCATAATGGCTGGAATCGCAGGCACAACTCTGGGTGCCCTCCTCATTGTAGCTGCAGATGCCTCTATTGTTGCAATAGGCATCCGGACAGGTCTGACACTCGCGTCCCGCACGCTGTGGCTGATCCGCCCAGGGATCGCGTAGACCCGCCTCACAAACGCAATGGAAGGTGCCCCAACTGTTGATGCACGTGGCACTCGCATGGCAATCGTTCAATTCCGTGGATTGGCATTCATCCAGATCGTGCAACGCAGAGACGGCGCCCTCCGGAGAGCTTACAAAGAGCACGGAGTTGCCAATGTTATTGTTGCGACGATGGAGCACGCCCAGCAGATGCTTCTGCACATCGCTGCGCAGATTAGGACGCAGTGTTTCCACGCTCTCATCCAGCTGAAAGAGATACCCAAAGTTGAAAGATTCCTGCCAAATCAAGCTGGTTTCCGACTCACCTTCAGTGTCAGGTTGACGTAGACGCCATTGCCGCCCAGATTGAGATCACCACGATATATATTATTCACCTTGGCCTCCATGAACTCATCCGAGTAAGGTGTCATCGACATGGCAGAGTCCAGCTGGAGAAGTAGGTGTATGGTATTAGTATAATGAGCAATTAGTTACTTCTGAAGCTGCTTACCGCGCGAACCGATTCGTAGCTCAGTTGTCCATAGGGTTCGCTGTTGCGATCCATTAATTTGTTGTCCCAGACGATGCGATGCTCATAGATGCGATCCACACGCATGCCCAGGTGGAAGGAGATCACACGGCGACAGGGTTCACGATGCTTGCGACGCGAGTAACCTGGAAGTAGAAACATGGAAATTGATTTACATATATTTGGGAGCAGAAGGATTCTAGTTTCCTGTGTGACTTGTTCTTCTACCAACTCACCTGGTCGACAATGACAACTGGAGACGCCGTTGTCCGTCTTGCAGCGTTCATGCTGAGCCTGATCACAGGTGGAATCGTCGCCGACAATGCAGGTGTCAATCCTCACGGGTGGTTGTGTGGTTCGTTGGCGATAGTGTGGTCTTGTGGGTCCCGCATTGGTTGTAGAGGCTGTTGCTGGCTTACTCTGACCCTGTCCTGATCCGTGTCCTGCGCCATGTCCCTGACTTGTGCCTGGCTGTGGCTGCAGCTCGACAATCTCCGTTTCGGGCACCACATATCCCCCCGCTGCTTTGTGTGACTGCATGACTGGGTATAGCTGCACCACTAACACTACCACCACCAGTATTGCCTGTTGTCGCCTGTCCCGGCAGCTGGGGCAATCGTGTGGATGGCGTTGTGACGCCTGCGGGCGGATCTGTGGGATCACCAAATAGATTGATGTAAGTGCGTTTGCCATCGATTGAGACGAAGCCTTCGTCACCTGATGCCGACACAATGATGTCCGCTTGTGGGCCAACACCCGCAACACCTCCACCTGCTCCATAAGATCCATAGGGCTTGATATTGATCGTCTGCTGCGAGCCACTACCCTTTGGTCCAGGTCCCTGAATCGCCGACAGAGTTACGTCAAAGATCTCACCATAGCCGGGAGGCAGATGCTGTCTGGTTGGCTGTATGGGCTGCTGTGGGGCTGCTGGCCTCTGGACGGGACGTGGTCGGCCGCCTGGCTTGAATTCGGGATCATCCAGCACAATGCCGGGGCGGGGATGATAGGAAGCGGGCGGAGCAGATGGATTGGGCGTCGGGGCATTGGCAGTTAGCGCTTTTTCAGTGGTGGTAGTCGAGGTGGTGGTGGTGGTGGATGAGGTAGTAGTGGTACTTGAGGTAGTGCTAGTACTAGTAGTGGTTGTGGTGGTCATGGGTAGATTAGACGTGGGCGCAATGGCATTCACAGCTGGCAAATCGCTCAGCGGCAACGTTTGAATGCTGCTCGAAGTGGTTACGGTGGTTGTTCTGGTTGTATCTAATCCAGGCGTGCGATTTGCTGTCATAAAGATCACCTCTTCGGTGGAGGGGTCCAAATCGTGGCTGATACTCTCTCCACTGTCCATGGACATGGGCACATAGCTGGACGGCACGCCCATGACTGTGTTAACCACCGAACTGGTCTCAATGATGGTGGTGTAGCCCTCGTGTTCCGCCTGTGGTTTCCGCTTTTCGCTATTGGGTTTTGGCTTGTGCTTTTTCTTCGGCGCTTGCTCTTTGGCTGGTGAACTGGACGTGGACGTCGGTTCTGCTGGCGGCTGTAGTTCATCTTCAATCTCGCCACCGCTGTCTTCAGAGTTGATCTGATCTGAGACTTCAATGTACTGCGCATTGGCATCCTCATTGGAGAACTCAGAATCGTAAGTGGTGTCTGTCGGCTGCACTGCATCCAGCATATCTCCAGTTATCTCCGGCTCCTGATCCGGCTGCTTTGGGTCCTCCGACTGCGCTGGCTCTGGCTCTGGCTCAGGTGGCCGTGAAGGCAGCAACTGTGGTGCAGGCTGTGGATGATACTGAGGCAGAGGGCGTCGACTACCGTTGACACTCGTTGTAATCGGTGGACGCGGCTTGTTGCGATACCAAGGCGGCCGATTGCTTACGAATCCCGGACGAACGGGCACAATCTGCTCTGGGATGGGCACGCCCGTGATAAAGGGTCGCTCGGGTCGGTCAAAGGGATACGGCGGAGGTCTCATTGAGGTGCCCGGCTTCTGGGCCTCGTAATCAATGGGCATGGGTTGCACATCAGAGATCCTTGGCGGTCCTCGATTGTTAATGCGACTTGCCGATGGGCGACGAACTCCTTGGGTATTTGCATGTACATTGACATTGCCATTCAGCAGCTTCACAATGCCCGTAATGATGTCCTGGATGTCCGGATTGCCGTTCTGGCGTGCACTATGTGGCGCCTGTGTCGCACTGGCCACTGCCATCGAGGTGACAGTACTGCTCGGACTCGGGCTGATAGGGGACCCCGACGTAGGCGGTCGCAGGTCCCCTTGCACTAAAAAAGGCTGCTCTGTGCTGGAGCTGCCTTTGCTGGCCGTGCTGATGCCGCTGCTGCTGCCACTGCTACTGCTCCCATTCTCACTTAAGGTTTTGCCTGCTCTGATGCGCTGTGTGCGCTCCGGCTGCTGTTGCTCCTCCTGGTTGTCATAGGTGCCAGTTGGTTTGATGTTGTAATGGAAATAACGTCCAGCTGAGACATCCTTATCGCTGTTCCCGCCATAGTTCACATCGTTTGGTCCAGGCAGATGCTGTTCATGAAGAATGGGCGAGGCAGAGCGTTCCACGCGTGCTCGCGTCTCATTCTCCACCTGTGCCTGGGAATATTCCTTGCCTGGAATCGTATTCGTGTCCGTCATGGTGCTCTCGATAATCAGACGCAGGGCCGAGTTATAGCTGCTGGACTTTGGCGAGATCTGTGAGATGCCATCGTGTTGGGCAACTGCAATGAGAGAAGCAGCAGCAGAGGAATAAGGTGAAATTCTTGAAATTTATATGCTACAACTCTGCTAATTATTGTTACGGTTGTCAGTGAAAAGAATCAGATGCGTTTCAATTGTAAATGCGCTGCCAAAACAAAAGCGACGTAGTTTCACTTTTCAGTTGTGCCCCACCTGCCGCATGCCACATGTGGCTCTGCCCCTGTGCTTTGTCTTTGTCATTGTCACACACAAACACAACTGTCTGATTGTGGACTGCTATCCATATAATATGCACATTTGCATTTCTTAGACATCCAAACCAAAGCATCGAGATCTCAGTTTCAGTCTTCCATCTCAGTCTCAGTCTCGGTCTCAGCTGGCAGGCATCATTTATTTTCGATGTCAAGTTTGTGTCTTAAGTCTTTTGTATTCTTTTCACTCTCGCACATAGCACACACACTCACTACTACGTGTGTAATTGTATTTGTTTTTTTGCGTCCAACCATATACCTGGCGACATCTAAAATTACTGGTTGTGCCTTTTTGAAGCCAAGGCTGAAGCAAACAAACCTCTTGCATCTCTCTGTGTATCTGTCACAATTGTAATGCGTTATTACTTATTACTTATTTCTTTCACTTCTTCTCCCTCCCAGCCACAACTACTCGCACAATTGCACAGCTAACTCCCACTTTGGAGGCCGGCGGAGCCTAAAGACTGAGAATTTCACAAATTGCTACGTGAAGCGTTGAAAATATGCCAAGTTATTCGCATTGCTGGAAAATAAGACTCTTTGCTTGCATGCAAGAGCTGAGCTACTTATAAGATACTCACGCATACACACACACACACACACACACTTTCCGATTCAAGTGGGATGTGCTTGTCTGCGCAGCCTAATCATTGGAAATCATATAAAGATATACTAATCAAATAACATGATCAGTAAGTGAAAATTAGATAACAAAGCAGCGCAATGATAATAGAAATGTTGGTGAAAATAAATAAATATTGTAAATACTACAGCAAAGTAATACAATGGATTAACTTTAGTTTAAATTAGATAAGATAATGACAAAAGAGATCAAAAGTTAGCAAACAGTCCAAAGTAATAGATATTTAAGAGAGTTAAGAAATATATAATGAGTTGGAAAATAAATAAATTATTATTAAAGTTTGAAGAAAATTAGATTCTAATCTAAATACAGACGATATAGAGTCGCTTGAATCGTTAACATAGAGTGAAATATTGCGAAATATATATATACTAATATGAAGTAAGAAGTAATGACAATAATGTAAAGAGAAACATAAGTAATATTAAACTTTAATTGTCAACTAACTGCGTAAGTTAACGCTTAATACAACAACTGAAATATAATTAATACAATTATTATTTTTAGTTTAAAATAATAATAAATGAAAGGCACACACAGAGCTGGGTCTTTGCACTTTAGCTACACTTGACGCTCAGGAATTTGAGATAATTATTATACTTATAAGTTCAAATAAGTGTATTTACTTTCTATGCATAATTTCCAGTTATTTGAAGATGTTTTCTTTTCGAAACGAAGACTGTTTAGCTAGAGAATGCTTAATGTAAATGACATCAGCTGATCTGCTTTAACTTTGACCCACTCCAACTCAATTATGTCTCAGTTTTGAGTTTAAGTTCTGTGTGAAATCATTCAATATAATGTTTTACCAATTTTCTTACCACACACACACACACACACACACACACAATACACTCTCACACTCGTAAAGAGGTTTCTGAGTCTTAGTCTGTGTCTGGCTTTGTTACTTTCTTTCTTTTGCTCTGGGGCTCTCGTGATTTATGGCTGCGATCGTTGACTTGCCCCCCGGCAACATACAACGAACCTAGAGTGCACCACCAACTCCAACTCCAACTTCAACTCCAACTGGGACTCTCTTGCAGTGAGTCGCACAGGTGTTAAGAGCATGTGTCAGACTGCCAGACAATGGCAAATGTTTAGCTGACATATTAGCGCGATGCTTGTGGTATTTGAGGGCTTTAACGCTCGAGCACTGGAAGACTGTGGTAGGCAACCAGTTTAATATGATTTCAGATTTTAGGTTTATTATGAACCGCTCATAATTCACACGACACAAGCAAACACGTTTAGTTATTGAGTTTAACCCAAATACGTTGCGGTTTTTTTGTGCGTTTCTGATTAAAATTTGGCCCACATTTTACTTTCACCTTCACGCGATAAAAATGAGATGAAGGCGAAAAAAAAAGTGGAGCAAACTTTGTTGATTGATAACTGAAATATTATTTGTTATACATTTCACTTTCTACATAAACAACTTCGTTTGTTACAATTAGCGCTTCCTTTAAAGCAAGACTTAGAAAGAGGCAAAAAAAAAAACCAACTTAGCCCATAAATATTGTATGATTGAGCATTGCATTTTCACTTTCCATGCAATTTCCACTTGTTTTTCAACATATTTTTCGCTATTATTGATACAAAATTGAATTTGTGGCAAGGTAAAAGTGTCTGCCACAAGCCGAAAACGTTGTAGCCGACTCTTCAATTACCAGCAGAGACAACAGCAACAGCAAGAGCAACAGCTTGAACAACTACAATGGCAACATGGAGTGGTAAGTGTAACACAATTTCAAAATTGAATCTGTGGCATGCAACACTTTCACGGACAACGAAAGTAAAACTTTAATTTGCTGTCTTTATAAAGCGGGCAACTCCCAAACGCTTGACCAGATAACTACAGAGTTCAATGCACCAAATCGAAGACATGACTCCAACTCTTGACATCGACAACGACAGCAGCAACAGCAACAACAACGATGACAACTTCGACGACAAGAGAGTCATTAGTTCCAGCGCTTGCCTACACTAATTTAAACGCTACTTGAGCCCACGACGAGGACAGGACAGAAGGCGCACGACTCACAGCCCTCCATCTCAGCCAGTTGGAGTCGCAATCTCAGTCTGAGTCTCGATACCAAGACTGAGACTCAACACAGACTGCAAGCAGCCACTCGTAACCCACACGCGGCACCAAATTGCCAATTTCAGCGCCTCCAAATTGCCGGCAGTCGCCCGACAAGCAATCACTTTCTATTTCTAAGCCGTTGCACTCCTCAGGTCTTGTCAAAGCATAAGCATACGACTCCACAGTGTTTCACAATCACAGCACAAGCAGAAACATACTTGTAGTACACAAAAAATAAAAAGCTAGCGATAATAATTACATTTGCCATGGTTATGAAATGCAAGAAAATTTGATTTCGATATTTAAGACATGTACGCAAGCATTACGCATACGCCGTGTGTGACGTGTGGCTGCTCGAGCTGTCAACTGACTTAATTTGGCAGCTGTTTAAGCCGGGCCAGTAAATGCCTCGTAATGACTGCCTAATGTCTATGATTACGCAACCCACAAGTTAGCTGAGATTGGAGAGGGCGATAATGCGACACAAGTGAGCTGCAATTTCACTTTGTTAATTAAACATATTATTTAACAATTAAATAAATTAAATAATATGAATAACAAAATATAAATATGCAACACTTATGTAAGCTGAATAATAAAAACGGAACCAAATGCATTTATATTTTAAAATTAAACTAGAATAGCTAAGCGAAGACAACATTTAGTCAATTTTTAATTGACTTCGTTAATTAAACATATTACTTAATGATTAAATAATAAATTAAAAAAATTAAATAATATGAATAACAAAATATAAATATGCAACATTTTTGTAAGCTAAATAAGAAAAACAAAGATAAATGCATTTATATATGAAAATTAAACTAGAATAGCTAAGCGAAGACAACATTTAGACAATTTTTAATTGACTTCGTTAATTAAACATATTACTTAATGATTAAATAATAAATTTAAAAAATTAAATAATATGAATAACAAAATATAAATATGCAACATTTATGTAAGCTAACTAAGAAATGCTTTTATATTTGAAAATTAAACTAGAAAAGCTAAAGCTAAATTTACTAAAGTTTTCATAGATTTTTCAGCTCATAAGTTGTTTAATTTAATTTAGAATGTAATGCTAGAAATAACTTAAGTTCTTATAAACGGCAACCATTTAGATGTTATTTGCTGGAATAATATCTTTCATTTTATTTGCTGCATTGCAATAAAAAGTTTCGTAGCTTGGCCACATCAATTCTATTTTATGGGGCTTAAGAGGGGTCTCTCTCTCTGTCAGATTTCTATTTAAGATGCTGTCCATTGGCCCCGAGGCGCAACGTGGGCTTATGTATGTCCAACTGCAGACACACACAGAGCCATTTCAAAGTCAAGGAACTGAAGGCAACGCCTCAGATCTTACAAGTTATCTTGGCACGTCTCTTTTCATTTCAAATATCGCTAGGGTCGAGTCTTTATAAGCCGAGGAGGGGCGTGTCCGTTCAGCTGCCTTCAAACTGTAGCATTAACATTTTGATTTAATGCTAATTGATTCTGGCATCGCTTGGCTAACGCTGGTGGGCGGCGTTTTATGGCCAACCAAAGAAAGTTTGTGTAATAAATATTTGTGTGTGGTTTGTTGTTGTATGTTGTTGTTTGTTTGTTTGTTTGTCGCAAAGTCATGCATAGACCAAGTGCGAGCCGAAAGATATTCATTAACAACACAAACAATTCACTTTGACTGCACTTGAGCAATCAAAGCGTTTTTTTCTTCACCTAGTATTTTGGTCTGCTGAAAGAACCTAAAGTGCCGCTCATTGTGGCCCTGTCAGTTGGCCAAGGTAGAAAAAACACAAGCCAAGGTGTTTGCAGTTAACAACGTGACGTTGTCGTTGCGGCGGACAGAGATCTCTGTTGGTTTTTTGTTGTTCAAGTCAAGTGAAATTGAAGAATGGATGCTGGGTATTTGAAGAGCATGACCATAAGGTTTGTCATATGAAATTGTTGCCAGCATTTGCCGCGCGTGTCATGCAATTAGATATGTTAATTTTCCAAACAATGCAATGCAATTTTACAGAACTCACACCGATTCCAACTGGAATGGCGACTGCAACTGCAACCATTGTGTTGGCAGAAGCGAATGACCTTAATCAAGGTCTCTGGGCTCTCTGGCTCCAACAGGCAGACTCTGCAGTTTGCAGTTTATGTTGGGGCCACGTCTAGCCCTGGCGGCTTTTTTTCTTTCTTTCTCTCCTCTTTTACGTGTCTAAGCCGAAAAATTTATTAGCCGCCGTCTTGGCCAGGCTTGGCTTGGCTTGGCTTGGCACGAACCGTGGAAAGTTACGGACATCCACATCCGCGACTGAGCGCCTGCAAAACTGCCTAAATAATAGACACACTTAACAGCCTAATTGTCTGATATTTATAATTAAAGCCCTGGCAACTTGGATTGCAACTTGCAACTGGCAACTATAACAGATTCCAGGGGGAAAACAAAGCAGCCACTAATAAGCAGCAAATGCCAGGCAGATGCAACCAAATGCCTTTAAGTGGCTTGCCAAGAACACACAACAACAACGACAACAACAAGAGCAACAATCGTGGCTTGTAAATTGAACTTGCTGCAATTCTGTGTAGATCGCTTATCTTCTTAGCAAGCCAGCTAGAGTCGCAGGGAGTAATGCCAGAATGGGAGGAGATTGCAAACAGGAATAGTTGAAATATTTGCTTTTCATATGAAACACGCAAAGCGAATATTTGTGTTGCGTCAAAGGGTTGGCAGTTCAATAACCTAAAGTCGCAGTTGATCGAACCATTCGAACCAAACGATTGCAACAACATGTTATTTTGTAAGTATCTATCAAAGTTGACTGCGCTCCATATGCTGACCACTAATTGAACAATTAAAGCTGATTAAATGCTAGCAAAATGGAGCAAATACATTGCACAGAATGGGCACAACAAGCGGCAGCAGCAACAACAACAAGAACAACAACAAGAACAACAACAGCAACAACAACAGCAACAACAACAGCTGCTGCGTCACAGACGCCCCTTTGACGCAAGCAAATCCGCAACTGGCCGCAAATTGTTGTCGTTATTGTTGTTGTTGCCGCTGGATGTTGGTGTGACCAACATACAGACTAAGTCGAGTCTCTGGCCAAGTTCAATGCTTAAAGAACGTAAAATTTATTGATTGAAAATTGTAACTCTGTCTCGCTCACACTCAGAGCGAAACTGTGTCAAGAAAACGGAACAAGTTGCGTCCAATATGGACAAACGGGTGACTCTCAATGGCCAGTGACAAGTTCAAAAGCAATCTGTATGTGTGTGTGTGAGAGTGTGTATGTGTGTTGGCTGTCAAGCCTAAAGTTAAAAGATGAAGAAACAACAAAAACGCTTACGTTTTACAAATGGTCCACAGAACCGGCTTATATATTAGCCAAAGACGCAGTCAGTCAGTCAGTCAGTCAGTCAAACAGCTTTTTATTAGGCTATCTCTATGTGTATTCGTGTGTGTGTGTGTGCGTGTGTGTGACTGTGACTGTGTGTATATGTATAACTGCACGTATTTAACGGCATTCTATTTCAAGTTTTACACATTTTATATGTCGACGTCGCAGCTGAAGTTCAACTTGCAACTTCTCAGTCAGCCAATTGTGCTTCATGCCACACACACACATACACACACAATTTCATGCCTTCGGATAGCAGGTGTAGCACCTACACAATATACATTCGTACAACTATTGTTGTGCTTGCCATTCGCATAGACTCAATAGATAATTTGATTTAATCAGAACAAGCCAAATACTCAAGTTCGTTGTTTGTGTTGCGCAGAATCTTTTGATTTCTGTTTGAGGGAAAAGAAAGCCTTTGGCACAAACCAATTTGGGCACAGCACAGCCAAATATGTAAATGACGGTCAAATTAAATTGGCATATTTAAAATGCTAAAAACAAGCGAATCAGTCGAGCGCACGCGACAGCTAAATACCCTGTGTTAGTCTGTATAAAGATACAGATAAGTATAAATTGCATAAATGATCTGTAGAATTTACCGTTCTCTATCAGCAAGCCTATGCATACATACACATATGTATCTACATATACTTTAAATACCTCTCTACCAAAACTCTTTCTGAATGTTGCATACTTTTGCACAACGTTAATATACTGCTGTACAGGGTATACATATAATAATCAAAAATAGAGTTACAACTCAACCGGTTTCTCAGTTCACAAAAAATATAGCAGACAGCGAAATGTTTTCATTGATTACCATTCAATTGTATCACACACGCATACACACACACACACATGTACACACACATTCAGGCATTTTATATACCTGAGAGTTGCAGCTTCATCAACAACAACTTGAAGCACAGACACAACAGAAAGGTGAACGTCGCGGTTTTCGCTGCCTTTGTGCAGTTTTTGCGCGCGGCTCAAGAGTCCTCAGTTGAAACGTGTTGTGGTCAGGGCCAAGAACGAACTTGACCAACCGAAATCAAGATAAATTGTGGGTTCGGGCTGCTGTGTGTGCTGGGTGTGTGTTTATGGTTATGTGGCTGGCAACTTTCGTTGTGCTGAATTTCATTGTACAATTTTGGCTTTGGCTGTAGCTGTGGCTGTCTCTGTCTCTCTGCCTGAGTCTGTCTCTGTGGCTGTATCTGTATCTGCGGCATGGGAAAGGGAAAGTACGAGTATGCGCATGCAGTTATTGATACGACTTCGACAACAGCCACAGCTCTAATTGAATGAAAAGGGTGGAGAAACGTTTAACTTAATTGGATATGAGAGTAACGTATATACGTTACCTGACTTTGATCTGATCTTTGCCATGAAATTGCAATTTACCCATAAAACTAATGGTAAGTGTAATAAAGTGTGAACAATTGGCAGCTAGATATGCTACTTAATAAATGTAAATAAATGTTACATTAGTTATTAAATAAATAACTTTACTTTATTTCAATTAATTCGATTTAATTTATTGATTAATTCTGTGCATTTACAGCTTTCTTTGAGCAGCTGTCATTAATCTCAAGCAAGGCACCTGTTCTGCGGCATACGTAAAAATTTTATAATTAATTGCATCAACATGCCTGGCCTCATGTGGCCCACCAGGAATGCAACAACCACAACAACAACAACAACAACAACACAAAGAGCAACAGCAACAAATGAAACCTGCCGCTTGACCCAATAAAAAGAAACGCGATAAATTGAAGCGTCGCATCGCGGCAGTTGAAACGACAGCGGCATCTTCAGTCCCTCGCCAAGTAACAAACTTTTTTTCTTATAATTTTTGTCCCCCCCCCCAACCCCTCTACCATGCTCTTTCTTCGCTATCTCCGTCATCTTTCACTCGACACTGCAAGTGGGCCATGTAACCGAAATGTGCCAAAAAAAAAAGAAAGAAATAAAAGTGTGGAATAAGCACAGCTAATCTGAAAATTTAAGCAGCTTAAGCAGCAGCAGAGAGCAGCAAATAGAAAACAAGGGAAACAAATGAAAAGACATGAGGAAAAATGTGTAAATGCAACAGGTTATTGTTGTCAATGCAACTCGTGACTTTATTCCGACCCATCGATCGTATCAAATCGCAGCGAATGATGAATTGCACTCATCTTACACCCCGCGGGTAACTGTTTGCTTGGGATTTCTTTATAGATTTTTGGTACACACACTCACATACATGCAGACATGCATACACACACATACAGGCAAGCTTATTCAAACTCATCACGCTTTCTAATGGCGTTACCTTGATGATGTTACTGTTGTTGTTGTGGTTGTTGCTGCTGCTGCTGCTGCTGCTGTCGATGCCTCGCTTCGTCGAGCGACACTTTTCCAATGCACACCAAACGAATTTCAATTCTTTGGCGTTAACATTTCGAAAGCCCAAGCAGATCCCCGTTATTAACGTTTGTTACCTGGCAAACAGCCTAAGCTACCTGAGCTACTCAAGAATCTCAATTGGTCGACGCCATCGTTTGAATTTTGTTTTTTTTAATTAAGCGGCTGTAGAAATTATTTTTATTTCACCTAATTTTTGCGATCCATGAAGAATGCATCTGCGTTTGTGTTTATATTTTATGTAAATTGTGTAGTTGTATGCGCAGTCAACGCTTTTATGTTAATAAGGCTTATTAACTGCATGAAAGGTTTGCTTTGAAAATGCCAACATATTTGCTTTAAATGGCCCAGTAAACAGTAATGCAGTTAGCTTTAATTAATTCAGCGGTATCTGCTGAGAACCACTGCAGCGGTGGTTGCTCATGTGCTGCAGTTTAACGGGCTCTCGCCAGTGCTTGAGTGTTGATTTATAATTGAAATGCCTACACATGATGTTAAGTGTTGTTTCCCTAGCGTGAACTCAGTTACACAATTTCTAACTCAGTTAGAACTGATAGAAAAGAAAGCATTCTCTTTTCATGCAATTAATCAAAGACTCTATTTTGATTAGCAATTATTGCACAATAATTTAATCGATTATTCAAGCCAACTATTATCAAGCTGAAAAAGAGACAAACAAAGAATATTAATGTCTTTAATTAACAACAATTCACGCACGTCACGCACTTTGCATTGGCACACAGTCACAGTTACATATTAACAATACTAAAAAAGGGTAAGGCCCAGGCCAATGAATCCGGTATGAATAATCACATATTACAAAATTATGCAACACAAGTAAACGAATAAAACGAATGTGAAAGACAAATACAAGAATGTGCAGAGCTGATGTCGAAGCAATGACGCACATCTTATACAGAGTTCAGCCATGTTGCCATGTCCCAGATGACACAGAGTTGGGATTAGTTCATCAAAAACTCAGACAGAAACGACGAGAAGAGCCTTGAGATAGAGATGTGTGTAGATCAAGCAGAATTGAGTCATAAAATGAGTTGTAATTAACCATAACTTAGATCTGTAACATAGAAGAGAGCCATGGTGTACACTAACTTAGAAGCTACATAAATGATTCATCCCTTAAAAGCTACTTAAATAAGTCACAAGCTACACCTACTCATGTGTGCCACGCATAAACACCTGTAAAAATGTCTAAGAATGTCAGATCAGACTCTGTTTTTTTAGGTCAAACCCGTATATGAAGGCAATACAAAATTAGCATAACTTTGGTATGCGAAAACGAAGGCGAAGATTGTCCCGGACTACGCGGGCTTTGGGTGCTGTCTATCAGTCAGAAAGTCAGACAATCAGACAGTCAAAACTCACAGACAACCTGCGTGCAGGTTGGCACACTTTGTGGCAAGCAAACAAACAAACTCAACAAGTACGAGTGTACTCATTCAAAAGTGTGACTATGTACATGAACATGAGCTTCCAGCTATCTACTTTATGTATCTATTCATTCTGAGTAACGCCCAATAAATTATGTACCAAAAGTAAGCTTTCTAAAAAGTAAGAAACCATGTGCAACACACGGCATTTTCCTGCTCAGCTTAATAATGCAATTTTTATGCTAATGACAGTTGAAAATAATAATATTTTTTAATTGAAATTCCTTTAGTAATTGACGTGGCTTAGAAGTGAATTACTTTTGTCGAATGTTATTAGCCATAAATAACTTAATTTCCGTTTACTTTTACAGAGTATTACAAAGACTATTTCTATATTATTTTTTGGTGCTAACTTGTTGGTTTTCTAACTGTGAAAGCGGCGGTTGTACAATGTCAACAATTAAAATTCGCATTATGTTTTCTATGTGAAATTCTTTGTAGGTCTCCCTTGTCTCCCTTGTCTCTACCAACTACTTCACTTACCCGCAGTGTGGACGTGGAGCAGCAGCAGCAGCAGCATTGAAATTGACAGCAGCGTCGCTGACAAGTGCCAAATGTGCCGCTGGTAACTTGGCATTTTTGTGTTAGAGTTGTTGTACTTGTTGTTGCTGTTAGAATGCACAGAGTTGCCACCTCTACTTGATTGTTTATTGTGTTGGGTTACGTTTTGTGGCTTTCGTCGCATTTTTGCATAAATCTCTTTTGTCTGTGGCACTGTACAAAAGCCTCACTGTATTCTATGCTTTAGTTATGTATTTCTTGATTTGGTATTTTCGATATTTTGTTTTGAACTGAGTTATATATCCAACTCAACTATACGCTCCACGGCCAATGTCCAATGTCTTGATGCTGCTCGGACATTTTTGCTTTTTTATTTGCAGAACAATATGTCAAGATTTACATAATTTAAGCAGCTGCAAAGAAATTGAGATAGAGAAAAAGGTTGTTAGCTTTGGTCAATAAAGTAGAAAAAAGTAATAAAAGAGTTTTGTTTTCAAGAGATTGAATGATCGAGTTTGCTGCCTAAGTCTTTTGTTTGACAGTCTACCAATTCCAGGGTTGACAATCAGCTTTTCTGCTCTCACATTCGCGTGAGAATGAATATTACAGCGGACTTAAAGAGGGAGCACTGTCCACTTAAGTGGCAAGAGAAAAATGTTGCATTACGTCAGCTAAAAAAAAGGTAGAGGCCAAAGAAATATGCTTATAAATCAGAGTGTGCTCCATAAATTGCCCAAGAAAAATACTTGTCAAGTGGCTTTCTAAGTCACCTTTGTGTAAGTCAAAAGGTAACATATGACACCTGCCTATGAACGAGCAACTGTTGAAGACAAACCGAAAAGTGATTGAAATGCTAATTTTGATTGATGTTAAAAAATACAAATAGTTTCGGCTGCTGCAGCGAAAGTTTAAGCACTATTTTGGGTGAGGTGTAAAAAGGAAAAGTGAAACTCGAACAAAACACAACCACAACCGATAAATCAACTCTAAGTATATTAGCAAACTTAACAAACTGATTGCCTGACTCTGACTGACTCGCTGATCAGAATGGTAACATTAACATTCGATTACCCAATAGTTGTAACAACAATAGCAGCAACAACAAATGCGACCTGCAATTGTCGATTATCGGCTAATCAGAAGCCAAACAACGATCGTTAAAAAGACCAAAACAATTGCGAGTTCAGCCTTAGCGGAAAGTGAAAGCACTCAGAAAGTACAAGAGGCAGAGAGCGACACAGAGGGAGAGAAAGAAAGAGAGAGAGAAATGGAGAGATGGAAAGATGTAGAGTAAAGTTTGCTACGTGAGTCGAACCGCAGACTCGAAACTTGAAACATGATTACGATTACATGCTTAAAAGCGAAAGACACAACATACAAACTCCGGCTTCGACTTGAGCTCAAGCCCAGAGACTCGGACATGTGTAGCCCAAGTTGAGTGAGGAAAAAACATTTTGGCAGGGCTGCTGTCGTTGTTGTTGTTGTTGCTATTGTTGCTGTTGCTGTTGTTGTTGTTTACACTTTGAGTGCAGGAAGTTTTTTCCATATGCCAAACCTTGAAAATTTGGCGGCTCAAAGTGAAATAGAAAGTTTTAATAACAACAAGAGCAACCACAACAAACACTTTTCAATGTGGGCGTCTGTTGTTATTGTTGTTGTTGTTGTCGTTGTTGTTGTTGCTGCTGCTGTCATTAAACGACTCCATTTTGTTTCCAATGACTGATTGCCAGGCAATGTTGTTGCTGCCCACGCACCGACAAAAGGCGCCTGTCAACATGGCCAACGAGTTAAGCTCTGTCTGCAGCTGCGATTGTTTATATTCTGTGCGGTGTCGCTTTTGGGATTGTATACTCCACTCCGACTCTGCCTTTTGAACGGAAGTGTTGCATTGGCTCATAATTAGTTGAGCCGTCTTCCAAGTTAAATGACTCATATGATTTTTGGCCGCCTGTTTGCCTGTTGTCTTTGCATTGCGTAACTTAAACGAAATCGAAACGAACCCGAAACACCGTTGCATGTGCGGGCCAAATCACTGGCAACGGTAAGGGAGTTTTGTTGGTTGTGATATATTGGCGAAATGCGCAGTTAAAAGGCATTAACAAAAGAAAGACAGAGACTGGAATTGCATAAGTCTGTTGGCGACTGCTTTATGTTTCCTTTAATTTGGCAATCGCAGTTGGGTCTTCACCAGGCAGTCCATTTCGCCATTCTAAACTCACAGCGAAGCAAAAGACTTAAGCAGCAAACTTGTTATTATTATTGTAGAAACTTTCATTAGAAATTAGTAATCATTGTTAGTGCTTACCTCAAAAATAATCAATATCAATCATTAATCCAAATGCATTACAAGTTTTTTATATTGATTTATGATGGATTTGTTGTTTTTTATTTACTCTCAGTAATTTCTTCTGTCTATCACAAGTTATTTTCAATTACATTTTGCACAGATTTCACCGAAAAAAAAAAACCAAACTGTGAAAAGAAGCGAACGCAACGAATTGAAATTTCTATAAGCATTATGGCCAGGCGAAAGACTCCGACTTCGACTCAGTCTCAGACTTGGACAGCGGGACGCGATCTGAAGCCGTTTGACAGCCAACGACAGACAGAGACGGTGATGGAGGCGGAGACGGAGACGGAGACGGCGACGAAGCAGATGGAGACGGATGCAAAAAATGCGGTTTTGTGGCTTCAAGGAATGCAGCTAAACTTTAAATTATCGAAAACCAAAATCTACAGATAGCGATAGCCACGACAAGAAGCATAAGAGAAAGAGGGGGGAGCAGCAGTGTCAGTGCTGCCAGTGTTGTACAACTGCAGAGGCTAAGCATAAAAAAATTGGCACAAATGCGCAACGTCGCCAAAATGGAACAACTAACAGTACAAAGTGAAGCTGGAGCTGGAGCTGATGCTGATGGTGGAGCTGCAGCTGAAGCTGGAGCAATTTAGCTCCCGATCCCATTGCAATAGCGAACATGTGTAGGCTGTATGACCGGCATTACCTGGTCAACTGGCATTGGATTGGGAGACAGGTTGTTGGAGACAGCAAGAAATTTGGTAAGTGAATGAATCTGTTGATGCTCGCCTGCTGGCAGATTAATGGCCAAGTTTATTACAGCGTCTTGGCTCGCATTCGGCACGGATACAAAGTTGCAGCTCTAGCGGGTCGTTGTCTGCGTCTGCGACTGAGTCGGAGTCGGAGTTGGATGGACCGGATCGGTTGGCCAATTAGTAAAGTCTGCCCTTGTGCAGTTATGTTATTAAATTTAATCAACGTTTTGTTTGTTTTGCTTTGAATGCAGCGCCATTTATTTTAATTAACAGTGAAAATATGTGCATGAATACAAATTAAAAATGCTTGCAACAAATTTCACAGCGCGAAAATCACATAATTTGCAACAATAGCAACAGCAACAGGAACAACAAGAGCAACAACAACAGCGACAATAACGAAAAACGGCAACAACAAAGGCAAATGCAAAGATAGAGACGAAGACGATAACTAAGTTTAATACAGTGGCAAAAGGTAGCGCAAAAAAGAAAGTTTTGTTTTTGTTTGCTGTTGTTGTTGTTGCTGCTGCTGTTGTTATTATTGTTGTTACTGTATTTTTGCTTTTCTACACACAACTGAACACACACTCAGAGACACAGACACACGCACGCTGAGACAACGCGCACAAATATCATTCATTCGAATTCCGTTTACATTTCGCCTTTTGTGGCTGCTTCTTCTTTCAATTTTTTAATTTATATGGCAACAGCAACGTCCATGGCAGCTTTGAGCTCGTTTTAGTTATTCACTTTTCATAGATTAAAGCACACACACACAAGCACACGCACGCACTCACGAGTAAGCTGACCGGCTTGGCTTTGTATGTTGTTGTTGTTGCTGTTTCTGCAGCGGCTTCTTTTACTTCTTGCGTTTCTTATTTCACCAACTTTTTACTTTTACCGCAAACAGGTGTTCACCGCACGAAAGCCAAACGAAAACTGAAAACCGAACGCTTCGTGTTAAGTCAAATTGCACATAGCTCGTGGTGAATTTGATCATCGCTGCTTGAGCCAAGCTGTCGTGCAATGTGGTGAGTTTGCCTTTGACTTTGACATCGACACTAGCAACAACAATTGAAAGTGCCAAGTTATCGAATATGTCCATTGAGCCGGTGAACTTCCAAGTTGCAAGTTTTGCAACCAGATCTTGCAGGTAAAGTACCAAATTAAAAACAAAAATTATTATACCCTTTTTTGCCCTTTGGGCACAGGGTATAACTAGCAACTTTATAAATGTTCCATTATTCCTTTGTACTTTAAACAAGATCCTTTAGTGATATGTAATTTAAACATTTTTGTAAAAAATAAGGTCTATTCATCACGATTAAATTAAAATCAAATATAATTAATGCATATTTTTAATCAATAAAAGTAGTAGTAGTAGAAGTAGTAGTAGAAGTAGTAGTAGCAGTAGTAGTAGAAGTAGTGGTAGAAGTAGTAGTAGAAGCACGGTTGCCACATTTGGTACTTTACTACCAAAACTGGTACCTGATTTCTTCATTGGTACTTTAGTTGGTACTATTTTTATGAAAAGAATGCGTTATTACTACTAATTCAACTACTACTTCTACTACTATTTCTACTACTCTTTCTACTACTATTTCTACTACTATTTCAACTACTACTATTTCTACTACTATTTTAACTACTAGTATTTCTACTACTATTTCTACTACTATTTCTACTACTATTTCAAAGACTACTATTTCTACTACTATTTAAACTACCAATATTTCTACTTCTATTTATACTACTATTTTTTTGTACTAAAGTACCAAGTGTGGTTGCAACTGTTATTAGGCAAATCACAGAATAAGGAGCGCATTTAAATTGTAGGCCCACTAGCAATGGACGCCTTCAGCAATAAGAGTACATTAGTCACTAATAGCTTCAGATTCAGTTGCCCAATGGGCACTAACAAGCCAATCATTTAAATAGCAGTTCTCTACACCCATCTGCCGTATAGATGGGGCAGTCAAAACGAAGTCCAATCAGCGGCGGCCAGTCAACAATTACCCAGAAAATTGCAAACGCACGAGATCAAGATTAGGCATAGGCAAAGACAAAGGCTGCAAAGCAATTGAAAATGAAAACTACGATGCGATAAGCTCAATGCGGCACCGAACCTGAGATACCCTGCTAGAGTTTCAAAATAATAGTTCATTAAATCAACTGCTTATATTGTATCATTTCGATAACTAATGTTGGCTCAGCTAAATTGTTTATTTGGTAATGCAAACGTAGGTAAACAAACGCATAAATGTATATTTAAGTGGTATCTATTTTTGAATCACTTGAATTAAGTACGCTAATAGCTCTGCGCATTTTTTTAGTACATATTAGGATGGCTTATGTTTAGCAAACATCGTGACAAAGTCGTAAGGCCAATGCATTCCACAAGCATGTTTAGGCCCTGTCTATATGCTGATTTCCATTTCTATGAGAGCTTCTATCGGCAATTCGCCTTCATTACACGAGCTACAATTGCGTTTGCGGCTTACCACGAGTATTCAATTGCATTTTCTATACCCTCGCCCAACCCCTTTCCCCGCTATGTATAACTGCAGCCACAACAGGCGGCAATCACGAAGCGTTGGCGGTATTCGTTTTTCATGTCACCTCATTTGGCAGCGAAGCGCTCCGCTGGCAAACGCAAGAAAATCTCGTCGACCAGACCAAAGAGAAGCTGTCGAAATCGAAGTGCAGCCCATGACAGAAAACCATGGGCCATGACCAGTGAAATTTTGTTTACTTATCTTCTCACTTATTCTACTCGTATTTATTTCTTTTTATTATTATTATCATTGTTTGGCACCTGTTAATGGGAAACCTGGCCATAATTGAGCACGTTGGCGGCTTTAATAGTTCTAAGCACTTGGGTATTAATGTCAAAACTATAAGCTGAATCTATGACTGATTGCGGTACTTCTTAACCCATTGACCAGGCACTTGACCAATGCATTTTGCGGTCAGTGTTTGTGCTTCTGTTTATGTTTATTATTCGTATATTCTCATAATTTATTTATTATTGAATACAAATATAATGAAAACTTACGGCATTTGCCAATAAACAATGTGGATTGTGAATCTTGTGAATTGCTAATAGATTGCTGATTAATAATAAAACGTAAGACTTTAATATTTCGGCAGCTCAGAGTAACGCGGTGGCGTGGACCACAGAACGCTTGAGTTGCGCTTCAAATGGCTGGGATCTATATTCGGGAAGATTAGCTTCAGATCCGGTGTAGTTGGCGCCACCGAGAAGAAGCTGTCAATGACATCCGTGGGGCAATGGCTTTGCATAACGATCGCGGCGCCGCGTACATGAGCTGTAAAATAATCGGAATTAGCAAATGATATTTATGGCATTCATTTGGTTAGCTTACAGCGACTCCAGTTGGGTACAGGGGGCCGCTTGTGGGACACCTTGCCTTCGTCATCGGTTGAATCATCTTCGTGCAACATTTCGAACGTGTATTTGGACTTCGGTGGTGGTGGCATCATATGTTTGGCCTTGGCTGAATTTTGTTGCTGTATCTTCATTTGCTGCAGCAGTTCGCGTTCCTGTTCCTTGGCCTTCGCCTTCTTAAGACGTTCAGCCTCCTCCTGTTGGTATAATTTACGCTGCAGTTCCTCCATTTCCTGTCTCTTGCGCTCTTCCAGTTTCTCCTTTTTCAGACGCTTCTCCTCTCGCTCCTTGGCCACTCTTGCCATGCGCTCAGCCCTTTCGCGCTCCCTGGCCTCACGTTGCTGAGCCGCTTGCAGATGCTTCTGTTCACGCTGCTTCTTCCTTTCCTCAGCCAGCTGATGAAGTCCCTTACGAAAATCATCCCCACTGTTCTCCCTCGACAGCGTTTTGTTGGAACTCGAATTCGTGGACTTAAGATTGGTTCCTGTGCTCGATTTCGTGAGAACTGTGGCCTTGCTAGCGCTCATTGGTGCCTTCTTGGCCACCGCCGAGTTAATACCCAATGCACTGGCGCTCTGTGTGGGAGTAAGAAAACGTCCCAATGTGGGCCCCGTTAATTTGCCAATAACAGGAGTTGTGCTGGTACCGCTTGTTCCCTTCGTGGAGATATCAAAATAGTTTATTTTGATTGTTTGAGTTAATCATCACGTAGTAGACTTACCACCTCCTTGACCCGCTTTGAACGCAGATTGGTTTGTGCATTGGCCGCATTTTCGAAGGCCTCGACACGCATTTTAACTGGACTTTGCAGCAGGGGACTGGACAAATGGAAGGACAACACGATTAGAAAAGATGTAAAGAGCATTAGCTAGCTTAACTTACTTGAACAGTTCGTGAGTTCGCGCTGGCATCTTGCTCTTTATGGATGTGGGCTGCTTTTGTGGTGGTAGTTGTTTGCTGGTTTGTGTCTTTCCCACATCCACAAGCGACTCATCCTCAGTCATTAAACTACTTTCTTGCCCTGCCTTTGGCATGCTGCCCTGTCGAGCTGTTTCCATTGATTCCTCCTTGTCGTCGTCGCCACCGCCCGCTTCTACTTGGAACGTTGCATTGGCCACCATATGATCATTCAATGTTATTGTGGCATTACCTGTTGGTATATTGAACGTGGTCTCTCCGGTTGCTACATTCGGCAACACTGTCACCGTCTTATTAACGGCCCCCTGATCCACTTCAGCATTGGGCAGCGCTTCGATGGCATCCTCGTAAATGGAGCGCTGTGGCGGCGCCTGTGATTCGTGGGAGTTACGTGTAACATTGCTTCCTTGACGTGTACGTGATGACACAGGCAGATTCTTGTCGAGATCGCTAAACCGCTCCACTTTAATGGGTTTATGGCCCTCCTTCTTCTTGCGGCCCTTCTTTGCAGGTGCTGCAGTTGTATTGCTTGCTGAAGTTGTGTTGTTCACTGAAGTGCTGTTTACAGCAGTTGTAGAGAGCACGTTAGTTTCATCAGTGAGGGTTGTTTTTGTTGCTTCCAGGGTGGCTGTTGTTGTTGTTGTTGCTGTAGAATCGCAGCTCAGTTTCTCGCGCTTAACCATAACTCGCAAGTTTGGAGCCTTTGTAATGCTTTCATCTGGCTTGGCTTGTTCGGTAGAAATATTGCTTTTTACGGGAACAGCTTCGGGTTGGGTCGTGCTTTTCTTGCTTGAGATGTGAGCTTGAGAGGCGCGCTGCTCGCTTTCCACTTTGACCTTGATCATTTCATCGTGGCTAGGTCGTCGTAATTTTGAGTTTAGTGTAGGTTCCTTAAGATTCTTTTCAGAGCGTAGTTTCGCAGCACGCTGAGGCCGTCCGGAACTTATGCTGGTTTCAGCTGCAATCGCAACTGCAACCGGTGCTGGAGGCGGTGGCATCAGCGCTCCTGTAGTATTAATTTCATCCTCTTCTTCCAGAGCCGCTGCCAGCAATTGAGAATTACTCATGCGAGCGCTCTGTTGTGAAGCGTCGCTGTTGGCGACAGATACATCTATAGAGCCAATATAATTAGTTTTAGTTTAGTTTTTATCTCATGTGTTAACACGCAAATTTCACAACTCACCATCGTCTTCATCTTCAGCCAAGGATGTCAGGCGCTTTGGTCGTTTTTTCGTCTGCTGCGGAGTTATTGCGCTGCTGGTTTGCTTAGGTGCCACAATTTCAGGCGCTTTGACTGGAGTTTCTGTTGGAGCTATGCCAAAAAACAATTGGTCCAATTCCTCAAAATGAGTCTGCATCCGGAATGAAAAGAGTGAAGGAGACGGGATTACGATGGATCTCAGTTACTGTCGATGCCGTCTTCAGGAAATTATACATACCTGGCGTAGCAAATTTAATTCTTCATTAAGTTTGGCCGCATTTCGTAATATATCTAGCAGATCTTCCATTTTCACAATGCACAAAACACAAATTTTAATTGTTTTACCGTTTATTTCAAATGGCGGCAATGGGAAGCGCGTCACCAACCAAACACAAGCGCAAGATAAAATGAAAAGCATCGATATACCCGCACGATATATCGATGGACTAATGGTGACAACTCTACTGTGATAATATGACGTTGCCTAACACTTCCTACAGCTGTTTTCCCGCGCAAATATATTTTTAGTTGTAATTTTCTATGCAGTTCCTTACTATTAAGTTATTTAAATTCTGTTTTTGAGCAGAATTAACATTTTTTATTCAATTTAATGGCATATAATTGCCGGCAACCATGTTTATATCAAACGTGCTCATTGCAGCTGCTGTTGTTTTGAGTGTTGCACAACAGAAAACATATGTCCGATCAATGAGTGTTTCTGTACAAATTGGCAATTTAATTGCTACGTAAATATTAATTTGTTAATTGCAATATTTATTACAATATTTGTAATGCGTAAATTACGAAGTATTTGTTATATTTTTTCTTACGATGTTTTTATATCGAGTTAATCGAATGCTTTTCGTAGTGTTGTTGGCTTGCTTACTGGCATGCTGGGCCTAACCGGTGCTGCAAAATACTCAAATACATTGTTAAAATTCGCCAGAAATTCGCAAGCCAGCGAAAATTTAGGAATAACAAGGTAAACAAGCCAACTGCGCGGGTTGCGTTAACAACAATAAGATGTATATATGAGAAACTGCACACCGCACGCAGACACTTGTCACCAGTAACCAATACCAACGCGTATACCACACACACACGCAGCAATGGGACTCGACTTTGATGTCGTGGAGTACTGCAGAGGTGTGAAATCAAAACAGTCCCAGCCGCCGTTTGCCTGTCCGGTCCGCGATTGTGACCGCAGCTACAAAACACTGGTCGGCCTGCAGGGCCATCTCACCAACTACGACCACGACAATCCGCAGCCGCTGACGCCAGTTCTGAAGCCCAATAGAAAAAAGGCGCGCTCCTCTCGCGCTCTGCACTCAACGCCCAAAGACAATGGAAGTGGCGGTGGCTGTAATTCCGAAGGTGAGAATGGATCCGCGGCGGGTAGAAGCACCGTCAATCCGGAGTCGCTAGTCTCCTACAACGAGCAGGAAGAGACAGTTACATTCAACATCGATGGCAAGAGCGTTCGCTTGGGCATCGAGGATCCACTGCCGATGGTTGATGAGGAGGAGTTTGCGCAGCTGGTGGAACGTGGGTGTATTTTGAATGCGGACGCGCCACCGCTAGAGGAGAAGGCGTCGTGGGCCCTGGTGCAGGTGCCCGTGGCGAATGTGCGCGAGATAGATGACTACCATGTGCCTGATGCGCCGCCCAGGCCCTTGGCCTACTATCGCTTCATTGAGAAGTCTGCCGAGGAGCTGGATGGTGAGATAGAATACGATGTGGACGAAGAGGACTCCGCCTGGCTGGAGCACATGAACGAGCAGCGTGCGAAGCAGAACCTCAACCCCATTAGCATTGATACCATGGAACTTCTCATGGATCGCCTCGAAAAGGAATCTCACTTCCAAGCAGCGGCCAATGGTACTCCCACTGGCGTCGAGGTGGATGATGATGCTGTTTGCTGCATTTGCCTCGACGGTGAATGTCAAAACACCAACGTGATACTCTTCTGCGACATGTGCAACCTGGCTGTGCATCAGGACTGCTATGGTGTGCCCTACATCCCAGAGGGCCAGTGGCTGTGCCGGCGTTGTCTGCAGTCGCCCAGCAAAGCGGTTAACTGTGTGCTTTGTCCGAATGCCGGCGGCGCGTTTAAACAAACGGATCACGGACAATGGGCCCATGTCGTCTGCGCGTTATGGATACCAGAGGTGCGCTTTGCCAACACCGTGTTCCTTGAGCCAATTGGTAAGTGATCCATGATATAGTTGTAACTATAAACTGATGATCTCTATTCCATTTTGTAGATTCTATTGAGACCATACCGCCAGCCCGCTGGCGCCTCACCTGCTACGTGTGCAAGGAGAAGGGTTTGGGCGCGTGCATACAGTGTCATCGGAACAGTTGCTATGCCGCCTTCCATGTGACCTGTGCGCAGCAGGCGGGCCTCTATATGACCATGGATACAGTCAAGGATGGCCACAACGACAGCTCGGTGCATGTGCAGAAATTTGCATACTGCCACGCCCATACACCTGCAGATGCCAAGCTGAAGACAAACGTTCCCGACTTTGAAGACACGCGCATGAAGATGCGGGAGGCACGCAAGGCGTTAGCTAAGAAACGATCGACGGCGCCGGTGGTGCTGATACCCACAATACCCCAAGATCGTGTCCAGGAGATCGCAAGCATGGTGCACATGCAGAAGAAGAAGGAGTTCCTTGATCGTATCATTGCCTATTGGACGCTTAAGCGACACTATCGCAACGGAGTGCCGCTCCTACGCCGGCTGCAAAGCCAAGGCAACAACCATGGTGTGATTCAGCGCAATGGCATCGAGGGCTCACCGGATACGAAAGAGTTGTACCGGCAGCTCAAGTACTGGCAATGCCTGCGCCAGGATCTTGAACGGGCGCGTCTGTTATGCGAGCTGGTACGGAAGAGAGAGAAGCTTAAGGTGGCATTTGTAAAAATATCGGAGGAAGTGGTGATGCTGCAGCTCAATCCGCTTGAGTCTGCGTTGGGTAAGCTACTGGATGCGCTGGAAACGCGTGATACCATGGAGATCTTTCGGGAGCCAGTTGATACCAGCGAGGTGCCCGACTATATGGATATTGTAAAGCAGCCTATGGATTTGGGTACCATGCGGACCAAGCTTAAGGATTGCAAGTACACATCACTGGAACAGCTCGAGGCGGACTTTGATCTGATGATTCAGAACTGTCTGGCGTATAACAACAAGGATACGGTGTTTTATCGGGCCGGAATACGGATGCGTGACCAGGCGGCGCCGTTATTTGTCCAGCTACGTAAGGAATTGCAGAGAGATGGCCTGCTGGAGCGCAATCAGCGCACCCATGTGGATCATGTTGAGGGTGAGGTGGAGCAGGAATTGCGCCAGTTGCTGGCGGCGCCGCCTAGCGAGGATGTTGTTCAAAAGCTGCTCATATTAGCGGACAAGTCGCAGGTGCTTAAGAATCCCAGCTATCGCACTAAGAAGATTAAGCAAATTCGCTTGGAAATCACCCGAATGCGTAAGAGTCTCCAAAAGGCACGCTTTACGACGGTAAGTAGTCGATTGTTTCACCTGAATCCCATCAAGTATTAAATGCGAACTCATTGCAGCGACACTCCACGCATGCGCATTCCCAGAGCGACGACGATGACGAGGAGACGGGCGTTACGCCCTCCAAGAAGCGGACGCGCAAGCGTCAGAATAGCAGCGCCATGGACTTGGAAGAGTCACAGGAACTGCAGGCGCATCAAAACGATGACGAAGATGACGATGATGATGACTCTGAAGATGATTCAATGGCTGAAGATGGCGCCAGTAAGGATACTGGCCACTTGGCCCAAACGCCGCCTTGCAGTCCCGTAAAGAGTCTTAACAACAGCAGCTCACCTGTGGGCATAAATCGAAGGTGCGTTTGTTGATTTCCATCAGTCCTGCATCATTATTTATATTAATCTTTATGCAGAACGGCAATTTTGTTGACGCGCAAGGCGCAGGCAGCGCTAAAGCGACCCTCGGAGCCACTGACAACGCCTGTCAAGGAGGAGCACCACAATTCCCAGTCATCTAGCACACAGTCAACTAGCGCCAGCTCCAGTTCTACGACCACGGCGGCCACAGCTGCGTCCAGTACGCTGAATGCAACGCTTGCAACTGCCACGCCCACAGCCACCAGCAACTTTGCGTTGACGCTCAACAGTACGGGAGTTGCAGGAGTGACAGCTGCTGCTAGTCTGACGCCAACTTCGATGACTGTCAACAATAAACTGAGCCTAAGCCTTGGCTCAAGTCTTGCGCTGGCCAAGTCGCCTAAGCGGCCAGCGCGTTATCGCCGTTTGCCTTCGATGTCGCCCAAGAAGTCACCGAATCCATCGGCAACTTCTAGTGGCGCACAGACAGCTGCTGCTGTTGTTGCCGCTGCTGCTGCTGCTGCTATAGTGCCAGCGGAACCTCTGCCTTTTGAGCGCATCCCCGACAGCTTTCGTGTCTACAGGGCTAACAATCAGCGAGACGTCAGTGATAGCGATGATGCGCCATCGCAATCTAGCAGCCCCTGCAGCAGCTGCTCCGACTTCAGCATGTCCGGCAGCTGCTCCGACTTTGACAGCGATGAGGCAAGTGATGGCGATGCGCACAGCGATGATGGGGATTCGGATAGCGTGAAGGGGAATGTTATGAATGATGACTCGCAGGGAGAATGCACCACGGATGCGATGGACCTGCAGCATGCCACGCTTAACAACACGCAAGGCAATGGCAACATGGCCATCAGCAGCAGTGATAGCAGCACCGATAGCGAGGATGATAACAGTGCCGATATGCTGGATGCCAAGCAGCGTGTGACCCGCAGCACGCCCACACCGCTGCTGGGGCGTGGTGGTGCCATGGCCGCAGCCCGAGGTCGTGGCAAGCGGCGTAGTAATCTCAGCGAATCCACCAGCTCGACAGCGACACCGCCACCGCTCATCCGCAAGGCGGGTAAGTTGCGTTCAGCCACGCCCAATGCGTCGCCGCTTGTAAATAACATTAAAGCGCGACGAAGTACAACCACCAGCCACAGCAATGTGAATAGCATCACAATGACGGCGTCGGCAACAGCAACGTTAACGAACAACAACAGGAGCAAGCTGCACCACGAACTGGAGGAGACGGGGCGAACGGGTGGTGAGTTGCTGGTGCGGCACAGTAGCTCACAGAAGGCGTCGCTGGAGCCCCTGCAGCTGGTGTGGGCGAAATGCCGTGGCTACCCTTGGTATCCGGCGCTCATCTTGGATCCCAAGACACCCAAGGGTTTTGTCTACAATGGAGTGCCACTGCCAGCGCCTCCAACGGATGTGCTGGCATTGCGCAAGAATTGCATGGACGATGTTGTCTTCCTGGTGCTGTTCTTCGATGTGAAACGGACGTGGCAATGGTTGCCCGCCAATAAGCTGGACATACTGGGCATTGACAAGCAGCTGGACCAGCAGAAACTCGTCGAGTCGCGCAAACCCGCCGAACGCAAGGCCGTGAAGAAGGCCTACCAGGATGCATTGCTTTATCAGAGTCAGGTATCCGATCTAGAGGGTCAGGGCCCCGATCCCATCATGTGAAAGCTGTTTGCCCAATTGCATTTAACTGTCAACTGTTAAATGCGCCCCCGCCCCGCCCCCGCCTTGTAATTATGTTAATGATGAATATACGATATATATATATCGATTCGTTCTCGAAATAGTCCAGCCATATGCAGAGTTAGGAGCTGGGGATTGTCGTGTTGCCCTGCTGCTTGTATTGTTACTGAGAAGGCCCTCCATTAGAGTATTTCGTTTACATATTTACTTACATCTACATCTATTTTGGGATCTTTGATCCTCGCTCTTCTAAGTATCTTTCGACTTCGAATTCGATCTTTCCAACTTTCGAATTTTCAATTTACACTGCAAGTGGCAAATATTTTGTTTGTTTTTTTTTCTTTTTACCTGCTCCAAAAAAAAAAAAAAAAAAAAATTAAAAATAAGAGTTGAAAAACTCTTTAATTAGTTATTAATTTAAATTGTAAAATTTTGTAAAGTTGAATTCTATTTCCCCCTCCCCACAGACCTATTGCACAATAGCAACAACAAGAACAACAACAACAAATGGAATTTATAACCTCAAGACGTTTCACGAAAAATCAAATCAATGTATAAGTTAAATAGTTTTAAGCATAAACAAAATCAAGAGAAAAATAGAAAATAGTTAAGCGTATATTAAATTGAAATGTGTAAAAAAAAAAACAATAACAACAACATTTACAAATAGCATTAAATTGTGTGTGTGTGCATGTGTGTGTGAATGTGAGTGTGTGTAAATGTCTATGAAGTGTGTTCCGTTTTTAATTTCCGTATGAAAAAATATGCAAAAGTTTGATTATTATTACGATGTATTACGATGATGATGATGATTATTATTATTATTATTATTATTATAATTACGGTGTGTAATTAATGCAAATTATTAGAGAATAAGTGAAAAGCTTAGACAATTAAGTATTGTAGTAGTTGCCCATAACAAGATTGAATATTGTTTAAATTTAACGGTAAAGTAAAGTGCAGAAAATAAATGTTTTAAACAAAAATTTAACAATGCATTTCATTCACTACACTCAACGACTCTACAGTTTGACATTCGCCACAGCTGGCAAACAGTTTGAGAGCCACTGCGCGGACGCCGTCACAATAACTCGATTTAAGCCAATTAAATTGGACAGAAAACGTGTTAAATGAGCGAATAAAAATACAAAATGATAAAAAACAAATACAAGTACAGATCCACATGCCAGATGACAGATTGGACAACTGGCAAGGCAGCAGTCGTAAATACGCAAATATACGAAAGAAAAATACAAATAAAAAATGCTTTTTAATTAATTAAACCAAGAGAGAGAGACGCGTCATTATTTGCGTGTGTGCTTAGGCTGACAAAATGCGAATACGCGTAATCGAATTGCATTTGTCAAACACGGCTTAAAGCTGGTAAATGATTGGCAACAGGTGACTGAATCGCTGTCTCTGTTCATAGACAACATCTTAATAGAACGCCCAAAATCCCAGCATCATTTGGCCTTAATTACTAATGCAAATTAATTTGCGACTGTCTGCGATTGAAGTTTATTGATGTCGATGTTAAGTAGTTGTTGTTAATCGTTGTTGTCGTTGTTACTGTTCACTTGACAGCGTCGTGTAGGTCATTGTGCGTTGGCGCTCTAATTGATGTATTTATTTAATAATTGCTTGTACGGCGCAACATGAAACGGAACTTGCGTCTTGGCCAGGCAAACATTGAGCAATTCATTGCTTGGCCAGGCCAGGCCAAGTGCGTCTCTGGCAATTGGAGCACGCTTCAATGTTCGTATCGGCAACTGGAACTTCCCAATTGGCCGACAACACAAATGAAACGCGTTCGCTGACAATTTCAGTTTTGGCCATATGACGTAAATACTACTACCAATTGGCCAAAACAACAAAGGTTTATAAAAAGAATATTTTGTGCATGAAAATAAATGGCCTTGGCTTGCGCTTTGTTTTTATATGTTTATTTTTAAATAAAAAATGCCAACTGATTAAGAACGGCTTTTGTATTATTAATATATAATATTTAAGGCATGAGTGTGCCAGTTCTCCTCTCCCAATTCCCTGCCTCCCTACCCACTGTACCCCAACAGTTTATTAGCAAATTTACCCAATTTTTTTTTAGTAAAATCCTAAATAAGCTGCTTAGTATATTTTGTTTGTGGAAAAAGATTTTTGCTGACGCCGCTTTTTTAACCATTCACAAATATTCATTGAAGCGCAGTTATTGTTGTTGCTTTTGTTGCTGTTTGTTTTTATTGAATTGAGTTGGGGGTTAAATGTTTAAATTAATTTGCACGCAGCTGCGGCCCAGCAAGTTCCGTACTATGACGTCGTGTGTCGTGTCATGTCAGTAGCTTCAAACTGAGATTGAAAATGAATCTGGAACTGTGATTGGGTTTTTTTTCCTTTTCACGGTTTATTTTAGGTATTTAATAAGCTACGCTGATCGCACGTGATGGTTGCAACGTGGCGCGCACAACAACAGCAGCAAAAATGCGAATCAAATCTGTGAAATATATTTTGGAATTTTGAAATTTTGCAGTTCAAGTCCGTTTATTGGCCATTAGCTTTTGCCTTGTCTCGAAATTCGCCAGAGATTCATTTACATAAATTGGTAGTCACTCTCAGAGTCTGTGTGTGTGTGAGTATGTTTGTGTGTGCAGAGGGAGGTGTGTTGTTGCCTTACAAGGTTCAGCAACAAAAACAGGAAAAGCATCTCAAATATCGACCGTTGACAGTTTCTTTTTTTGTTTGAACCTCTGGCGTGGTTTTTATATATGTGACACGACAGCAGACATCTTAATGAACTCGATGAGTGCGCTAATTAAATGTAATTAGCATTTGAATCGTGCAAAAGCTCACCAAATTTATATACCTCGTACGCCGCATGTCAACCGTCAGCTAAGCGAAATTCTCCATTCCAGATTAGATAAGGAGCAACGTGCATATCACTCCGTATCCCACAACTGCTGTCCTAATTAAACGGACGTGCCTCCGTTTCCATTTCTCCATCAACTTGGGGTCTTAATAGAGCGCGTGGACAACAGAAAAATTAAAATAAATTACGCATCTGACGCACAACATCCGAAAATTCTCACCCATTTGCCGCATCTCTCCAAGTTTCCAAGTCCAGACGATCGAGCATGTGACGTCGCAGTCAGCGTCGACGTTGACGTCGCTATTGGCGTGACTGTGGTCAGTTCAAGAAAGCTACAAATATGCTTATAAATAAAATCTATACTAGATACCGCGGACTCAGCCACTTGGCAACAAGATTTCTACATCGTTTGCAATTCCCTTGAATTATTATGAAATTTTCGACAACCTGAGAAAGTGGCTCAGCTGAAAAGTAAGCATTGTATTGTGTTGATTACTTTAAGAGGTGAAATAAATGCTATTCCAATGACAATACACGAACCCTTGTCATGTGAGAGGGAGATCTCACAAGTGTTAAGATTGAGTGAGGAAGAAGAAACATTCCTATTAGTCGCAGGGAATAGAAACTCATTTAAATATATGTACATATAAACTCTGTTATTATTATATAATTATTATATTATATATTATATTTTATGTTATTTCTTATATGCACACACACTTGAAATCAATTTATAATAGAGGAAGAGAGAATTGTACTGTAGATAAGTTCGATTTATATGTAAACTCAAATCATACGTATTATATCTAACATTAATATTGGGCCACTGAATTTACACTTCTATTACACGTTTAGCACTTGACTGTCAATTAACTGTGTCATGTAATTAGCATGTAAATTGACGCAGGCCTTCTTTATTCTTGAAAAATGGTGAGAGAAAAACAAAACAAGCGAATCAGGCGAGCGCATGCGACTATACAATACCCTACCAATATTTATAAGAAAAGAAAGTCTAAATAAAATTATGACATTATGTATAAATACACAATATAAAATATAAAAATATAAACTATATACAAATATTATTCTATACAACACGCAGCATACTTATAATGTACTTGCACTTATGCATGTTTTTACATAGATGAACAGCGTTGGTCAAGGGTATTTACAGAACGATCAGTTTCTAACACGTTCCACTAAATACTCTATTTGTAGTTGTTTTTGGGAGTGAGATGCGAAAGAGAGTGTCACTCATAGTTTGATCTATGCAGAAGCAAATTAAAGAAGAATGGCAAAACATAACGGTTATTATGCTAAAAATAAACGCATGTGAACTGATGCTTATCAGTTGGCAGAAGTATTTACATACTTTTTGAGCGCATGCGTTCGCAATTCATTACATCTGTGTACATATATACATATGTATGTATCTACGCATTTTATTTACACATACATAGTAAATCTATATATGTATGTGCATGAAGTCACTTGCTGGCGTTCGCTCTGCCTCGCTCGCTCACATGTTGACACAGCAAGGCTATGTAATGCAAAATTGGTTCTCTGTCTTCTTTATATTCTGAATAGCTTTCTCATTTCTGTAACAATTTTAATGAAACTTTAATAAAGGATTATTTTACTGGAGTATTTATTTGATTATTGGAAGTGTGTACGCTTAGAATTACAGGCTATAATTAGCTTGCGCTGGCAGTTGGACGGCCAAGTAAATAAATTCCTTACAGAGTCTGTCAAGCCTCCTTTTGCCTGTTACATACTCTTTACACAAAGTTTATATTTTTCCTGGCACAGTGTATAATACAAATAAATAATAAATAAATGAGAATAATATATGCAAATGCGTTAAGCAGCTGCTGTCAGTTGTCGACTAAAGTCACCAAAATTTCCAATTGATTTTCACATTATTATGCCAGGCAATTTAATTTAATTTGCATATTTTTATTGCCTACCCTTTGGGCAAATTTCCTTCGGAGATGCCGACAGCTGTCATATATAGTATATCAAAAAATATATAATACATATATGATATGTATATATGTATATAAAACCAGTCGAAAAGGCTACAGTCGACCGCGTTCGACAGTATAATACCCTGTACAGGCTTCTATATTAAAAGTATTTTGATAATAGGTACTTTGATTAAAATAAAAGTAAGAACATAACAGGTGTTTAAAGAATACTCTTTTCAGACTGTCATTTAGCATATGAATTCGTTGTATGCTTATATCAGCAAGATGAAAAGCTTAGTGCTACGTTATTTCATATACGTCTGCACGTTCGCTGTCTCGTTCGCACACATGTGCTGCTTGACGCAACCGCAACGATTAAATGGAAAAAAAACATCTCCGTTTTTTCATGGACTTCACTTACTCGCCAATATTTAAAATGCAAATGATCATTAGAATAATCAATTCTTGAAAGACAAAATCTAATATTACAAATATCATACTAATTATTATTCTTACAAATCTCTGCATACATTACGTTTTGACTTGCAATATAATTTTCGGCAAGCAGTACGACATTTGAAGTAACACAACTCAGCAACGGCGAGAATGTGCTCACTTGCAAAAGCTAGCTGCTATAAGCATGCAATGAATTCTAATTGTTGACAAAGCAGTGCGATTCGTTGCAAAATGTTCTAGTCTTTTCCATCTACTTTCTTTTCTAAATTTCTTCCTTATTCCTGGACCGATCTTTATGAAACTTTCACATATGTTTCAGAACAGTATTTTTTAAACACCTGTTAAGTTAGAAATATGTATGTTCAGAAATACATGCTGTTAACAGGGTATAAAGAGTTTTGGAGTTATTCAAAATTTGAAACAAACTTGATCTGCGGACGGTATAGAGGAACCTTCATGCCAAATTTGGAGTCTCTAGCTCTTATAGTTGCTGAGATCGACGCGTTCATACAGACGGACAGACAGACAGACAGACAGACAGACAGACGGACATTTTTGCACAAAGTTAATATATCCCTGTACAGGGTATAAATATGTGTAAGTCTGTGAATTGCCCATATAACGGCGCCAGATGAAATTAAGTTGAATTTATTATTAAATGCCACAAAAGTTGGAAACCGGTTGAGTCCTGAGTGACTTTTGCTTGCAACTTACCTCCCAACCTGATTCCCAACCCAAAACAGAGCAGAGGATCTTCTTCTTCTTCGTCTGACCGTCAGCGTCATTCAGGCGCGTCCCAACGGCGACTGTACAACAGTTCCGGCTAAAATTGTACCCTGGCCATATTTGGGTCTCATCTTGTGAACGGGACAATGTAATCTGTGGGTTTCGAATTGATATTTTGACAAATGTCAGTCGCACTTAAACGATGTGATATGGAGATGGTGATGGAGATGGCAAGCAGTTCATAAAGAGGAGGAGCAGCTGGCTGCCCTTCGCATCGTTTAATTTATGGATGGAACTTGTGGCTATAAATTGACAGGGCTGTAACTAAAAATATCCCAGACTTGACCTTCAAACGAGATGCTAGTGAATGGAACGCGCTGCATAACGGAAGAACAAACAGGATAAATACGACAGCTCCCCCTCCAGCTAAAATAAATGCTGATGCCAATGAAATGGATGGGCAGCCAATTAACTGCCTGGGATGTTCAGTTGGCTATCAGGAGGTAAAAGCCACAATCCAAGCAAGAACTCGCCGCATGTAAGCGATAACTGGCTGGTCGAACGACCCGACACGACACGCGAAACTGAGACTTGAGATGTGAGACTTGAGTTGGACCTAGGGTAAGAAGATATTTATTGGCGCATCCTATGTGCCAACTGACTGAACGGGTCGGCTCAAGGACAACGACAGGCTTGCGGTTCTTTTGCCCAAAGACGACTATAAAAGCCCTCTACTAAATGCCAACAAGGCAACAGTCTTCCTCGAGAGCGACTTGTCAGCAAGTCATCGAAGTTGTAGCGAAGTTTTGGTTGTATTCACACACCAAAAGTCCTACAAGTCGCTTGGAGAATTAATTCCGTGAATCATCCATTGAAGATGCGTCTGCTGATCCTCAGCCTGTTGGCGTTGGGTGCGCAAGCCCATTCCATTAGCTATCGGAACAATCTGTTAGCCTATTCCCCGGCACGCGGTGAGTTTCCTGTTCAGGGTGAGCTGGCGCAGGGTTATCTGCGATATTTGGACAATACGGGAGCGGAACGTCTGGTCGGTTTCAACTATCCGGAGCCACTGTACGGCATTCGCAGCGAACAATTGAATCCACAGCTTTACTCCAATAAACTCGATACACAACAGCAGCATCTGGCTCTCTTCCGTGCCTGGTGCGAGCAGCGTTACAATGCCCTGAGAATTGAGCTGGAGCGTTTGCGTGCCGAGGGTAAACAGCCCTCAGCGAATATTCTGGCACAGCTCGAGCCCCTGGAACAGATAATCAAGACAAATGCCTTTGAGCCTGTGCCTGGTCTGAGTCCGGAACTGCAGCGAATTCGTGATGAGCATCTGCGCATCTGGAACGAGGGACGCCTCCAAGTGCTGCAAGCCGAGTTGGCTCAAGGTGGTCTGCCTCAGTCGGCGGATCAACAGATATCACAAGAAGCTATTCTACTGAAGACAACTCAGGCACAGCCACAGGCCCAGCTACAGGCACAACCACAGGCGCAGCCCGCCACAGCGAAGCTGCCTCAGGATAAACTCCAATTCAAGCAAACTCCTAACAACATTGTGCCTCAGTTTTATGTGCCCTTGGAATCCCCAAAGCCAGTGCAGGAAACAGACGAAGTGTTGCGAGCTCGGGAGGAGCACTTAAAGCGCTTTAATGAAGCTTTGCAGGCACAGATAAAGGCGCCAGCCGAAGCTCCGATTCTTAAGACCAACGTTCAACCACAGCAGACAGCGCAACAAACACCTCAGCCCGTGGAGGAAACGCCTGAAGTGAAACGAGCACGTGAGGAGCATCTGAAGCAATACAACGAAGAGATTATGCGTCAATCCATTGAGGCACAACAACAGCCCCTCGCCCCACTGCCCACAGCCGCCGTGAAGATCACAAAGAGCGAACCTTATGCTCCATTGCCCTTGGCCATCAAAGAAACTCAACCCATTGCTCTCCTGCCTGCTGTCACCATTAAGAGTTCAGTTCCACTCCCAACGAAGCAGAATATCCATGAGCAGAAGATTCAGCTTCTCAATCAGTCCAAGATAAAAGCCGAGGACAAAGTAGCCGACATTGAGGACAGAATTCGTCTCGAGGAACGTGAACGGGATGCTGAACGCTTTAGGGAGCAGGAACTGCGACGCGAGGAAGAGAAACAAGCCGAGTTGGAACGGGAACGCGAACAGCTGCGACAGATAGAGGAGAAACAATTACAAGAAGCCGAGCGCATTTCCCTACAGATGCAGGAGCAGCAGAGGATTGCAAATGAACGCTTGCAGGAGTCAAAGCGTCTCCAGGCCGAGCAGCAGATCATCTTTAGCTTTGAGAACACACCCGCCCAGCCGAGCAACAGTTACAAATTGATTGCCCCAACGCCAGTGAAGCCCCAGACACAACAACAAGTCACACAACCCCAAGCCCAGCCTCAAACTATTGCCCAGCAGCAACAGGTGCAGAATGGATTCTTTCTGCGCATCCAGTCAGGACAGCCGAGTACGGAACCCATTCCTGAAAGCGTTGCCCAGAATCCGTTCCTCATCCGCTACATTCAGCAACCGCACGTAAAGGCAGCTCCAAGCTTCGCTTTCAGTTCTCCTGCGAGTGCCAGTTCCACTGCTAGTTCCCTTTCCAGTTCGAATTCCGTTTCCACGGGCTTCAGTGAACTGGAGAAAGCGACTAGGGAGCACTTCAAGGCGCATGAGATTGCACTGGAGCAGCTGCGTCTGGCCAATCTGAAGAATCCAAATGTGAATGAAGCTCCCTGCCAACACGACCATTGATCCTTGATACGGAAATACACACACACAGAAACACAAACACTCACATACACACACACGCACAGACTCAACGATTTGTATTTGCACAATTCATCAAAATTCGATTCCAATTCATATGCATTCATTATTTTACATAGGCTTAAAATACTCGTACTCATTCACGTTCACGTTCACACTCATACTCGTACACCTGTAGCGATTAAGCGATTCATGAATATAAGTTTTAAATGCATTCAGTTGAGAAACAACGCAAAAAGCAAAGTCAATTATCATTGTATCATTGTATCTCCTATTTTTGTCATGATTTTCCTTATCAGCTTTGCCACGAAGACAAAGGAAGTTGGACCCAATGAACAGTTATATTCGTAACAGAATTGTTCTCTTATGTAAATGAATGGACTGTCGCCAGTTTGGCGGCTACTCCTCGCGCTTCCTCGCCAATAAATCCATTTGAAATGCGCATACTAAGTTAACTAGAGCAACCAGCAGATGAATCTGTTATTCAATTGATGCCAAAAAAAAAAAAAAAACGAAAGAATCCGCTATGCGGCGGATCCACTTGCCACAGATGTGGAGGTGGAGGTGGACGTGCCAACGAACGTGCTGCGGGGCAGGTACCACAAATGGACAGTATGCAGTATGAAGGTATGCAAAGTGTGTGCAAATTTCGAACTGCGACACCTACAAATTGTACCAATTAGCATATAGAGTCAATGCTTAACTGACCTAGCTCAACATCAACATCGACGAACAGCTATGGCAAAAAAAACAACCGTTAGCCACAAATAGTAACATATAATTTGGTTTCACGAAATCTGGAACGATAGGCAACTAGGCGATTACGTGGCGTATGAGTAATCAGCTTTGAAGCGCGTGCTTGTCCGTCGCTTGCTGACTAATTGCTGAAGTGCCTCAGATGTCAGTTCCCTATTGCCATATATGGGCATAGGTGGGCTTTAAAACAAGATGCAGCAGATCAGTCAGCTGATAAGGCAAACATCTTTATCAATCGCTCTGATGGGGCGGAAGTGGGTATTTCCTGTGTTGCTGTCTTAGCATCTGAAAGCTCAAAGTTCTGGCCAAATGATTCATTACTGTTTAAACCTTTGATACCGTGTTGAAAGACGCATCAGTAGCTGGCAATAATTGCCGCAAATTGTTGCCCCACACCATGGCTAATCAACAGCTGGCCAAAACTGGCTAATCAAATGCCAATTTGATATGTAATACGATTCGATTTGCACACATTGATACATTTGATTCACGGTGATAGACTAAAAAAGAACAAAAACTAAATTGGCTGATGAAAGAGTGAAACCAAAATCCACAACATGTCTGGTGTCTGCAGCAAATGGGGTTATGTCTGATAAGTTGGCCTTAACATTGCAAAGTGCGCAGTTTAATGCTAGACTACACTATCGAACAGATCTAAAATAGAATGCAATAAATCAGTTATATCATTAGCAATTAGATAAAAGTTTTTTGCATGAAATGTGGCACAAAAGAGACATAAATATTGGCAGATGAAACTGTGCAGCTGCCACTCTTACTTGCCACTTGAATGATGACCCCGACTCAGTTGTTGACACAGAGTTCATGAACTTACTTAAGTATTGCATAGTTGAACTCGTAATATTTATCAATAAATACTGCAGTCTTGTTATGCACGAGCAGATAAATTGCGCTAATGCCATGAGTTTTTATTTATTTAATTACATTTCGAGTTACCGCTCTGTGTTAATTACTTTTTAATTGGCTGCCTCATACACTGATAACATCCTGATAGAATGAGAAATGTACATTTGTAGTAAACTGCAGCTTCTTGTCGAACATCCAAGACAGAAACAGGATGTAATCTCCGCTCGGTATGGGCAGTGTCAGATTTGTGGGATCATAGTAGAAGTCCTTAATGAGCTGCATCCCCTATAAATCAATTATTAATTTAATTTATATTTCTTTATATATTAATTATAAACTAATATATTCAACTCTTACCTCATACGGACACGTATGGTTAATGTTTGAAAATTCCTTAATGATGTGCCAAAACATTTTGAATACCCGATGTTGGCGCCTTCGTATAAAGACACAAGCATCGATGGTATAGTCAAAGATCGAGGACCTGTAGCCAAAGGTCTTTGTCTTTAGTACTAGCCTTAAGTCAATCACATTGGCGGGTTGCAGTATGTTGACCTCAATAGTTAATCTGGTCAAATTGCGGCTTATTGCGCGCAGGCGACACTGATCGATTAACACCCAAGATTTGTTCAACGACTCACAGACAGCATTTGTCATCTTACAGAACGTTGTCATCTGCATAGAAATTGAACTATTATTAACCAAATATAATTATAAATTATTCAATTGCATACGTAGCAACTTCTGATGAACATCAACGTTAGTATAAACACACAAATTGTTAGCTTTAGTTTAGGTTTCATGACTTCAACGATTCTCGATTAACTGAGTGAAAATGTATATTCAAATTTAGTACTAATAATAATTATATACAGTTGAAGTGGCTGCGATACATTAATAAGAGATTAAGCCATAATATGTGGCTTATTGATAGATTTAATCAGCTCATTAACTTGTCATTGCTCAATACAATTATAATAACAGAATGGGCTAAGTATTTCAACCCTTTCAAATATAATATAATATATAGTTTTTATTGGTAATTCAATGTACTTTAAGCAGCAAGGAGAGTAAGGAGAGAGCTCTTCGTAGTTATTCAGTAAGCTGAATAGAAGATAGGCAATAGTTTGTTTAAATAATCTTGGCTATAATCGATCATATTTTTGATCCCACAGTTATACTCTTTACTTTTTAGACGACTGTCTTCCTTTCAGTAGATAATTTTACTTGATTTAAATAAACATTCTGTTATCATATAAATTAAAATTAACATCATTTTTAATGACAACTTCTAATGATACAATTTCGGCATTCATTAAATTTGTACTCGTATTGCCAGGTAATTAGCATATGTACTACGAAATGCAATAATTAATTTTTAATAGCGCTGAAGATAAAACATGCATTATAAATATATATATATATATATATATATACATATATATATCGTTATTCAAATACATTTGAATCACAATCACTCAAAGTATTTCACAAGCTCAATAAATATTTAATTTAACTTAGTTTATTTTTAACTTGGCCATAAGAGAAAACGCCGCTCAGGTGATTCCCCCACTGCGAAATGCAAACAATGGCGCTCTCGGCTGGGCTTTAGTTCCACCTTCCACTCTCCACTCTGCACACTTTACTCCACACTCCACACTCTTCACTCTCCAATCTCCACTCTTTACTCTTCACTCTCTGCACTTGGAAGTTTGTTTTTCTTAGGAACTGCGTCGTCCGTTTGATAAGAAGTAATTAATATATGTGAGTTCATATGCGTAGACAAATTTCCCGCGATTTCTTTTTGTTGTTTTCAATTACTTTGTTGTGCCTATTATTTATATTTATTGTTGTTATTGTGCGCTTATTTGCTTTGATATTTATGCAGAAGCCAGAAATCTAATTATAACTTTGCGACAAGCTATTTTCAGACCTGTGCGGCTATTCTTGGATCGCCCCACAAGTCGTAGTAATACCATTCTACAGTTCTGGCTAACAAAATATTATTATCATCGCAAATTGTTGTTTGTTTTGGACAAATTGCCGGCGAGTAGTCAAGAAGACAAGTAGAATTGCCGGGTTGCTAACCCCCACAATGCGTACGGCAGAGAGATAAGGTTCGTTCACGCTATAATCACAGTTGAGAAAGTGGGTCTCTGAGTTTCTTGGCACCTTGAAACTTGGAACTTAAGCATGCTCGAACTTGAGCCATGATACATCAACGGCAAACCAACCAGAAAGCAAACAGAACTGATTAACTGATAAGATATTGGGACAATAGGCAGCCTGGGTCGTCTGGCCTTTCTGCTGAATGCATTTGTTATGACATTTATAAGTACAAATTGGTCAATCGGGTAAATTCGTTGTAAATTTGTTATTCTTATTTATAGCACAATCATTAACTCAATAATAGACTTCCCAATGGGCTTGGCTAATTATTCTTGGAATGGGTCCTCTTATCAGATTGCAAGACAGAAGCCCAAGTGTGATGTTATTGAGGCATGATGAAAACAATCAGCTGACTTTACAGTCTAACTTCTTTATGACGAACTCAATTTACGAAAGGTTATATATACTCTGTTAGCAAATCAATGCTTATTTGATTATTATATTTGACCTAAAATAATTGAACCTATTTGTTGTCATGCCAATAAAAGTTGACAATCGAAAACGTGATGTGTGATTGTCACATGTTTGTTATCACGTTTGCGATAAGGCCAACTAATGGCATTAGTTATGAAACAGTTGCTGCCCGACTAATACATAAATCATGATCATATGCTAAGTAATACAGTGATTATAATATTACAGTCGAAAATTCGGTTCAAAGGTTGTGTGAAAATGTTGCTTATCATCCGATTACGAATTAGAAAATATATTTAATTATTAGGTATAGCATTTAAATTGTAAATATTCGTAATTGTTTATGCATTATCCAAAAGATTTTTAACAGCGCAGAATTGATATTATTTAATATTTAGTAGTATTTATCCGCATTTATACACATATCTATTTTATAAATAAATAAATGTATATGCATTCTGTTAAATAAATATCTACTAATGATTCAAAAGAATTTCTTCACCCCCACATTTAAGTCCTCTACATACCGTATAGTGTTATATGTATCTGCAGTTAGATTCTTGTTCAAAATCCAGAAAATGGCCAATAAGTAGTCTTCGGTTGATATGGGAAGTTTAAGTAAAATTTAGATAAAAATCGTACAGTGTCAGATTTCCCTGTGAAAGAAAACACATATATTAATGAAATTAATAAACATTTAAAATTCACACTTACCAGAAAGAGTACGAAAATTAAATTAAATTATTACGCAACATATTGCTTAGCTTTTAGCTGATGATTAACAATTTATATAAAATATAGACAGAACTTGGAACGCTTCAATGCATTAAGTAGATGAACAAGGCATAAAAATACCAATATTATTTGTTGATAAAGAGAATTTTACTCTTTAATTCATACTACATTCGAATTGATTCGCATTCTGATTTACTTTAGCGATTCCCACATATTTTTAAAGCTTTTCATATATAAATATATTTATAATAAAATAAATAAATAAATAAATAAATAAATAACTTATCAGAATAGCAAATAATATTTATGTTGCTCATTTTATATTATAATATAATATTTATAATATTTATTAATTATTTTAAAAGAAAAGGTATTATGCCTATTGTGCTATATTTTACATCAATCTTGCTGATTTATTTATTTATTATTATAATATTTAAAATATAACATTTATTATTTAATTTAAAGGAAAGTTTTAAATATAAGTCAGATTTATTATGCAAATTGTTTTTTTATTTATTTATTATTATAGTATATTTGTTGTAATATTTTTTATTATTATTATTATTATTTAATATTTTACAATATTTGTTATTTAATTTAAATGAAAGTTTTAAAAATAAGTAAGATTTATTATTATTTAATTGACGTACAATTGTGCTATATTCTATAATAATATAATATAATTTTTTATAATATTTATTATATTTTAATTCTATTATTATAATTTTATCATAAGTAAGATTTATTATGGCAATTGTGATTTCTTCTACATCAATCTTAATAGTTTTCTAAACCCAAAGGAATTAAAATGGTCTGATAAATTCAACAGCAATATGTGTGTATGCATGTGTGTGTATATGTGCGTATGTATGTGTGTATGTTCGTGTGTCTGCATACGCAAAAAAAAAAGCTTGTGATATAATTGGTTTGACGTCATTAAAATGCCTTCGTCATTAGTTTTGCTTTGTTTGGTGGGTTTATGTATTATGTAGTAACCACATACATCCATACATACATACATACACACATACATACACAAAAGAAACATGTGTGGTGTGCTGGCTGTGTACTTCCCCAATCGTGTGTCTTGGGAAAATGCAATTCTTGGAAATAAGTAGGTGAAATCTTTATTTGTTTATTATTGCTCTTTTTGGGTTATATTATTTACTGCATGGAATTACCAATACGCCCCCACAATACGCTAAATTATTTTACGATAAGCACTTTGAATAAACACGAGTTTCCAGTTTCATACATTAAAGAGTATGAATATAACTTAATTAAACAAGCACTTAATGTTATATAATCGTTAAGAATCCATTTTTAATGCCGCTGTAAAGTCTTATTAATATCCATGAGGAGGCTGAACCCGCTGAATGAGATGAGCCGAGATTTTGGGGGCATTATAAGTGGAAAACATGAGATTTTGACTTACGTGAGAAAGTTTTATGACATTGACGTAATTGACGTAATTGGGGGTGGTGCTTGGCCACTGTCTGTCTGGGTGTTTGGGTGGGTGGTTCAGGCTGCATAACGGTAAACGGCAACACGCTGCGTATGCGCAACGACTTGCGTAAGCAACAGACAATACACGACAAACAACAACAGAAACAACAGTGACATGTGCACAATCCACCGATTGTACAGGAATCTTAAACATTCTTTATCGAATGCCCCGCGATCAATAAAAATTCAAACGTAACTGTGCTTTTCACAATACCGCACAAAACGTGCTTAAACTTGTCGCGTTCAGGTGCCGTCGCCCCACTGCGAGAGCGACAACGTTGCCCTTACGTTCCTCTCGTTCCCCCCTTTTCATCTCTTCCCTCTCTTTCCTTTGCAGTCTGCGCACATTGTAAATTTCGCTTATCTGCACAGTTTCTATTGTCGTCTCACGGCACGCGCTCTAAGAGAGAGAGTTTGCCGTTTAGAGATAACGATGCGATCAGATATCGGTTGGCTCTCCCCGACGTCTGAGTTCTTGTGAAATTCAACGCTGTCATGTTAACTGGCGCCATACTAAATAAAAAAAAGAGTGCCCGTTCCCCTTACTCTTTGTTATCCTCTCTCCAAACTCTCTGCGAAGAGCAAAGAGCTATTAATGAGGCTACAATAAAGCAGACACATTAAATATTTAAGCACGAGGCAGACTGTCGAATTTTTATGCTATTTATGTCTACACACATGTTTCGCAACTGTAAATGTGGTGTTAATTTGTGGTCAAAGGGCTTTGTTTAAGCCAACAAGAGGAAGCAACAGCAGCAGCAGCAGCATTATGCGTCCTGCAGGTGCAATTGCGTTTTAGATTTGTGTAAACAGTAGACAATGTATTGGCATTTGTATTTACATATCTATTTAGTTTTATAATTCGCAACTCTACTATTATTATTACTATCTATAAGTTTAATAACTGATGCGCACTATATGGTCAACAGAAAGATCTCGGGGAATGTGCGGAATGACTTTGTTTAGTTGTATCATTTATTGTGGGTCGGCAATCTGATTCGGTGTGTTTCTGTCTGAAATACAGCGAAATCTTAATTGTTTATGTACATTTATGAGGAGTGCATTCCTTCTGTGATTTTCCATAGAATTTTTGGCATTTCATTTGTTTGCTTTGCTAAGTGCCCAATACATTTTACAAAGCGCCAGGGAATTTCGGAAATTGTTAAATATTTCCTATTTGAAATGTGAAGCACCTAAAACAATTCATTTGCCAGCTGAACGTATAAATCTTATCAGCTCTTTACTTAGTTTTCTCGCTATTCATGATTATACTCTCATTTGGATTTTTTGTTAAACATTTTCCCAAACAAATAATAGCTAATAAATTTGATTTAAATATTCGTAACTTTACTGCACTACTAAGTAAACAAGTGTAGGTTAGTGTAAGTAATTGTTACTATTTGTTTTGCTTGTTTGCTGGGATTTCCCGCGTCTAGTTTCGGGTTGTTGTGGCCCTTTTAACAATTTAGTGTGTTATGAAACTGGTTTCTAAATTTAGAATTTACCGTATACAATTTTCATTCATAATAAATATTTCCAGTTGCTTGGAAATGATTTCTATGTCTCGTGTCTACTGCGCAGCTCCGTTTGACTTTAATCAATCAATTAAGTCGTGGAAAGCTTCAGTAGTTTAGCTCAATACAATTAACTAACTGTAATCGTAAACAAATCGCAATACGTGCTATCAAAATAGCATGATAAATGATGGAAATTTTGGCAGATATCAATGCCATTTTTGCCCGATTTGCAGATGGAGTTGAAGGCAACACAAAGTGGGGGAAATAAATAGTCCATACGAGGGTGGCCCAAACAGTTTAAACAACAGCTAATAGTTACATTATTACTTTAATACTTTTACTATATATAAGCGATTATATTTTATTTGTTAGTTTTCCAGTAATTCTGCTAATGGCCAGTAATAATGCTAATGAAATTTGTTAGGAAAGCCTTTATGACTTTCGGGTACTCAGTAATCCACACTCGTATAAGCTCTGTTATCACTTGCTCCGGATTTGTAGTCTCTTCGTTTATGCTTGGTGGACTGTGTCAAAACAAAATATACACCGAGCGATTCCATAGAAATTCCCAGAGATAATACAAAGGCATAATCCGTGTTTAGGCGCATTCAAATAGATTGATAACGCAATTTATGTGGAAAGTGAGAATAACAACAAAATATGTGCAGGAATACGCAAATCAAATAATAATTATAAGAATAATAATTCGCATTTACAAGCAATAACAAGTTTGTCAAGCTTAAATGGAATTATTTAAATCAAAACAAATAACTGTTAAAAACGCGTCAAATGTGTATTAAAAATATATAAAAAAAAAACTAGTCCCAAGTTTATTGATTCCATTTTATATACGCAGTCTCCCTGTAGAGCTCGAATGGCAGTCGCAGTCGCAGTCACAGTCGCAGTCACAGTCGCAGTCGCAGTCTCAGTTTGTGGTGCACGCCTCGTAATTAGCACGCTCTCATGCCAAGCACATGTACAGCTAGTTGGCTGTTGGTATCGGCTTGTCTGGGGTATTATTGGCATCGGGTTGTGGGTATGGAATCGATGGATCGGTTAGGCTTACACTCAAAAGTTGCCACGAATCAAACTAGTTTGATCGGTGTGTATGCCGTTTGACGTACAGGTTGAGTTTAGAATATGCTAATTTGGGGATAGCACCAAACGGCAGCGTTATTGATATGAATCATTACCTTCAACGACATCACCATTGTCGTTAAAGTTTGCACTCCGTCTTTAAACGGGGTCGTCTGCCTTGAGCACGCTAATATTTAGCCGCTGTGGTGCTTTAGTCTCACTCTCACTCTCCTTAACGCTCTCAGTCTCAGTGCTTGTCTCAGTCTCAGACTCAGTCTCAGCTGAGATCTATAGTTTCCAATTCTCAGATTCGCATCGCAAGTCACGCTCAACAACTTCCCGCTGTTGAGTAAATACGTTAGATTCTCACATTATTCACATTTGCATAGGCCAGAGGCCTCACAGCTACACAGACTCATATCTTTACACGGCACAACTGCCGGTTATTGTTTTGGAATCTGGGTAAAAGGTATTCCCCTTGTATGCAAAAACTAAGTCAACTAAGTCAGCCAGCTGCTCAATCAATGAGCAAATGTCTCATTACTCAATACGTTGCATGACTTGGCCAAAACGAGACTTGGGAGAGTCTAAAATCTTGTTCTTTGGAATTAACGCCAAGTGCGTTGACTGTCCAAGTGTAAAGTCCGGGGTACTCGTACCAGATTAAGCAAGCAATACTCAATCAGACGACTACGACTACGAGTATTGATTGTTCAAGCTGAGGGCTTAATTAACGCTTTATCTGATACTTTGGATACTGCTTATACAATTATTGAGTTGTGCGAACTGCACTAAATAAATTAATTCAATAATTACGGTTAATTAGTTAATTTAACGTTCAAAGATTGTAAGCAAACTATATATTTATGAGGAATATGTGAAAGTCTATCTTAGATAATGAATTGTGCAATTTTCGAACTATCTCTATCTAATGGGAAATACTAATGTGAACTCTCTACCTCTTAAGGGGAGCAACTTGTTATACACGTATCGGTCAATCAACTGAAAAAGTAAAGTGGTCTCATGATACCCTCAATCAATTCCCCTCCTCTGTAAGCTAACTAACCTATAGCATTGTCGTCAAGCCAATCAATCATGGGGTCTACATGGGGAAACATTTATGGAGATCTGTAAAATTTTCCAAATTGTTTGTCACGATGTCTACCGTCTGGACATTTATTAACATTAAAATCTCGCTGGTCGAAACGTGCCAATACTCGTATTCCGCAATTATTTGATGGTCATGGCAATCTTGTCTCCTTTTATGGAACGAAGCGGGTTTGTTGTCCCGTTTCCGAGCATTTATGCTCAATTACTACACAAGTGTTGTTGATAAGAACGACGATTCATTGGGGGAATACCACTGATAATGGGTCCAATATCACATTTGCTGGCATTATATATACATATATATATATATATATATATATATATATATATATATATATATTTACTTAAGGGATTTCTTTGGCTGAACGTCTGGAACTGTTATGTGTTCGTCACTGCAATTCAAAAATGTTCAGCAAAAAAACTGTCTGAGTATCTAAAGAAAGTTTTGGCTGCCTTGAGTATGTATCTCAGTCCATGGGAAATTTCGACAACGCTGAAAATTCTTAAGAACGTTTATCGTTCTCTGATTTGCCTTTAATTATTTCCCGAAAATTCTCTTATCTGTCGTTCTGACAGATAAAATAGGAATTCGTCATTCAAAGTTCTGAAATTGCTGTAAAGTTGGAAATAATAAAACTTTGAAATTTGCGTTTTCTGTAATTTTTTTTTATTTTATTTTCTTTTCTTTTTTATTTCAAAAATTCTTTTCTTTAATTTTAATACTTAAAATTAATAAACATTTTTTTGTGGCATTCTCTTTTATCTTAAATTGTCGCCGGTTTATAGGAAAAGCTATACATAACAAAACTTTAATTTGAAATACAAATTACAATTTGTTTTCCTCTGTTTTCTTATTTACTTAATGTTTTTGTTTAACAATTAGAATGGATATCTGTTCACTGTGAACAAAATAATCGTAAATATCAATTATTTAATAATTTGTTGTAGTTTTAAGCGAATTGGATGAAAAAAAAAAACCAGCAGCTGGTCACGCGCTAATGTGTGTGCGTGTGTGTGTGTGAATGTATTTGCCTCTGGTTGCGAAATTACTGCCAGATCAAAGAGAGGCAGAGAGTGTAAGTCCCTGTGTGTGATTGTATGTGTGAGATTGCACTTCCGCAGCAGCCGTGTTGTTGTTTTGGCTGCTGCAAGTTCCATTGCATTCTCGGCTGCGGCTGCTGCTGCGGCTGCGGCTGCTGCTGCGGCTGCGGCTGCTGCTGCTGTTACTGCTCCAACGAAGGTCGTCGGCTGCCTCTCTCTCGTGATCTCTATCTCTCTGTCTCTTTCACTCTCCTTCAATCTAGCGTATGATAATTGGCCATCGTCGCAGCTACTCTCCTTCTTTGGCTGCTCTTCCTCCTATATACACTTATACATATGTTTATGTATATTATATGATATATATTTTTGTAATTGGGATATGCCCCAACGTCGGTTTCCACAGAACTCTCCAAACGTTTGGGTACAATAACCTCGTCTTAACTGGTTGTTGTTGTTGGTTGTTTGATCAATTTAAACCATGTTTTGCCCCACTGTAATGGGCTGTTCAATTAAACTTTTGGTCATCTCGCAGTTTACACGGTCGGCAGCTGGACAATGGGATGCTGTGGTGCATCCCAGTGGGCCTCACAGTAGTCGACCAATTGGTTCTCAGCCTTGTTCAGCTGCTCCTCAATTTGATCACCCGACCAGGTCTTTTGCACCAGGCAGCAAGATTCGATGCTCTCCTGTCCCAAAATGCGGCTCAGTTTGGTGGCATCATCCACTTTGATCACGTAGATGTCGTTCTCATAGCAAAACGCCTCCAGAAGCACCTCGTGCATGTGTGTGGCTGAATCTCCGTCCTTGGGAACGGCCATCAGGCAGAAGAGTGACCCCTCCGGTGACTTGGAGAGCACATTGATGGCTGCTGACAGTCCAACGATGACTCGAGATTCAGATTGGGCTCTAAGTAGAGCAGATTTAACGGTACGACCGATTGGCATATCGCAATCGGCCAATTCCAGGCTCTGGTTGTGTGTATAGTGGTGCATATTGACTGATTCCTCAACGACCATTTTGGATGAGTTAATAATTTCTGAGCTTGTCACTTGAGCTTGAGCTATTTTTACAGCCTCTGTTGCACTTTTGGTTTGTGGCAAAGTTTTTGCTTTTGCTTTTGCTTTTTGTGGCACTTTTGTTGTGGTAGCACTGCTTTGTTGTTTGCTTTTGTTGATTGTGTTTAGCGTTAGTCCGTTTATTATATTCCTCGGCAATTTGCGCTCTATTAACTTTTGATTATGAAATTCTTTTCACGTTTACGCTGCGCGCTTTAAAATCCGTTAACCGTCTCGCTCTGTGCTTGTTTCAATTTTGATTTGCAATTTCACAATGAATGCCCTACGTTGGCGTGCGAGCGCTTTTATAGCTGTCCTCTCACCGCCATTGAATTTCATCAGAAGAGCGCGCCAAACATATTGCGCTCACAGTTACGCTCTCGCATTGCCTCATGCTCTCTGTAACTAGAGCTTTTTTTTGAGGGGCCTGCTCACGCACACAGAAGCAACAGTTGGTTAAGGCCAGCCGGCGTAAATCCCAATCGTCTGTCTCTCACTCTTACTCTCTCATTTTTTGTATCTGTGTGTGATTTTTTCCAAGTAATTTTCGCCCGACGCCTCCGCTCTCAGTTCAAATGTAAAGATTCAGCAATATTGTATTTTTTTTGTTTGGTTCAGCACATTTTTGTACCTTTTTATTAACTTTTGGGGATAAGCAAAAGATTTCCGTTAATTTGGACAATTAGCAAGTCTTTGTTTTAGGTTTTGTTTTTTATTTTTAGTCGAACTACGTATTTTGACTTAAGATGTAGCGCATTTATAACCCAAGCTATCAATTGATTTACTCTCTTATCAGTATCGCAGTTTTATTGGTTCAGTTTTTGCTTTCACTTTGTGCCCCTGATTCAAGAGTTTTTCAATGAAAACCATTAATGTTAACATTTCCATCAAAATTAATTTTGTCATAGGTTTTCGTACAAATTTTGCGCACTGCGTTTATACTCAGCTGCCAAAGTCGTGTCAATTTATAGCCGTTCTTATTCCTGATTTTTCACAAATTTTCTTTAGTTGCTTTTCACGCGAACTCAACGAATTTCGGCGTAACATGTTGACCACCACGTTGTTGGTCTTGTTGGCCCATAGCCAAAGTGGTCAACAGGTCGTGCAACTGAATCCAAGTCAAGTGACTCAAAGCATGCATATATATTTGCTCGGCTAATATCTGTTCCTAAGTGATCGCTCATGACAATAGCTGACGTCAAAGAGGCAGCCTGCCAACATTGCGTATACGTTATATATGTATGTAGCATGTCTGCCTCATTGATGTTTAATTAATGAGCGCGCGCGACAAACACTGTTGGATTGAATACAAGTTTGTTATTGTTTTTCGCGTGAAATTTACTGAATGAAAGCGCTAACAACGTGGGGGGTTGTGGAAACTGGAACATAGCCGACGAATAATCTTCATTCCGTAGCATCTTCCGCTCAACTGCAGCCACTCTCAGTTGGCGGCACTATTCCATGATCAATTGATGATGGAAATGATGGGGAGATATCAAAAGCCGCCATTGCTGGGGTTCAACTACCGCGCAAATAAAGTGGCGCGCATATTTTCAGATCGTTAATGCATTTTTTAATGAGCTATTTGGCTGTGGTTCTTTTTTGATTCGGCAAGCATATTTTGTGTTGACGAAGGGTGCACAGTTAACATATGTAGAATAACAAGTTTTATAAATAGCCACCTGCACAACATCACGTACATTAAGCAGATATATGTACAAATATATGCATATATATAAAAAATAACTTATATAGTACTCACTAAGTAAGTTGAATGTACTGCTGCAATTTGATTTTGGGGTTGAAGTACTCTTTGTGGGGGTGCATGGGTATGGATATACAGACAACGCTCTCCATTGACTCATCTCCATAGTGTACTTTCATCAAATCCCAACCAACTGCATCATTCCCATGCTGAGAAGCAACGATAGCGTTCCCACAACAATTTCACATCACATAAGGAAAGCGATAACAAGTTTAATGAACTTCTTGGAAAATAAAAAAGGGAAATGGAAATTTGAATTGCATTTTCACATATGTAGAATTTTGGCATAAACAAGTTGACACAACAACAACAACAAGAACGAAATCATTGAACTCGCGCTCAAGAAAAAAAGGGTTTAGCTGGCAGTTTAGACCGCAGGTTAACCACCTACGGGGCCAAGACTCTCCTCCAACTGCATCTGCAGGAGGGCCAAGAAGCACTGACCTATCTGAAAACGAAATATAAATATTGTTAACTTGCTGCGCAAAAACAAAAACACGGCTTGCAAAATTCTGCTTGCGTTAACTATAAATACAACAAGCGAATAAATAAATAAAACTGCAGCACTTGACGTATTCATACTACGAGTACTACGTATATCTAGTATCTGGTTTCTGGTATCAGGCCATCCAATTTGCGCGCCAATTTTAACGCAATACTCGATACGTATTGGCCAATGAACTTGGGCCGAGGACCGGCCCTGCAATTTACTACGTCGAGTATGCTATGCTTAGCCATAGTATGAGTAAGTAAGCCCTCTTAAATTACAATTGGCTTAAGCTGATTCCAATTGTGATTCTCACTCTGGTTCTAGCTGCATGCCCTTGTCGCATGGCATGAACGCTTGGTATTTGGGTCGGGCAATTTCACTTGTGGATCAGCGTCGATTGCTTGCCACATAAACAAGTGGTCAATGCGTGGCGGGGAAATGTTGCACTTGGCGTATTGTGCTTTAGGCAGATGTACAGGCACATGTGCTGAGTCATGCTCCAAAGATCCAAAGCCAAAAGCGAACTAAAAATATGGCCAACATGAGTCAAAATCACGAATTGCTTGTCACTCATCGGGCAGCCACTGCATGGCGACCAAACAGGTTTTAGAATTCTCCGAAAACACACACACACACACACACGCACCCACAAGCCACAGACACTCATATGGATTCAGGTATTGGACATTGAGTATTGGCATGAAATACATTCCGATGCGAAAGTCGGTCCAAAGTTCGATTGTATTACATGCTCGTCACTGCGTAAGACGTCGACGAGCATCGCGTTTCGGCTCACGTGCACAGGTTGAAGACCAGTTAAGAGCTTAAAAACTGAAAGCGTTAAGAGCGTGCCATGGCTGCAATTATGCGACTGCAAGATAAGCGGCTAAAGGGGAATTTTTGGCACTGGGGTAATCCCAGCAGAAGTAGAATGGCTGAACGGTTTGGGAAAGACCCCAATGCCTTTCAGCACCAACAAATTTGTATGGCAACTTAGTTACGCACAGATTTGTGATTTTTCTGCCTGAATAACAATGATAAAATTATATCATTTATAGCATTCAATGTACTTTTTATATTTCAGCTAACTTTTTCATTTATTTAATTATAATTAAAGTACGATCTTCGGAATTCCCCATTGCATATGACTTACAAATGTGATTTTTGCATTTCTGTTTGGTTTTTTTATTAGCATGCTTAGCAGCTGTATAAATCTATTTGTAAAGTATATTTTATTATTATTATATACATTATATATTAACCAAAAGATAATATTTACTTCTGCTTTCTGTTTGTCTTTTAAATGCCAAATTAAATTGCGCCATTTGAACAACACACAAGTTGGCAGCGCTCTGCGCTCACGAAAGCTCCTGAGAGAGAGATAGAGAGCTTTAGTTTGCCATTTGTTTTGTCGCATGCCGGCATTTGATAAAGCTTTCTCTTCTTCTTCCATATAAACAAAGCGAGCCAACAGCTGTGCGCCAACCACAAAGCCGCACTAGTGTTGTATAATAACGCAATTAGCAGTAGTTTTTTGCACGCATTGAAATAGTTTTATTATGCGTGCAATTATATAAATAATTGAGCAATTTAACGCATTCTTAATATTTGAAATTGAACTTTAGAAATGGCACAGGGTGTCACTGTTCAACATGGATTATTCAACACAGTTGACTTTGAAAAAATAAGGAAAAAGCTCTGTGATGTAATAAGAACAACAAAATCAAAGAAGTCGAAATAAAAGAACCAAAAAGAATGTGAAGAACAACAAGAAGAACAACAACAACAACAACAACAAACAAAGCCAACGAAACAAAAATGAAGTCAGAGTCTGTACCTTTGTAAAAGGTGATGAAAGATGCCGAGAACTGGAAAATAATTGCTCAAAGCATGGGAAATGCTTTAACTGAGATAAATAAGCCGGCAGAAACCGGATCGGGCATTCAGTTTGTCGCTGGCTGACGGAAGTGACGGATCACGGACCAGCAAACAAGCAGAACACAACCGAGAGTTGTCCGTGAATTAATTTGAAATAGAGCGCGGCTATCGACCAAACAACGTGCGGTGTGAATCAACCTTGTTCCAGGGGGAAATTCAGCGAGTCGAGAAATCAATCGGAAACAATGGAGTACCTGCATTACGCTTATGAGAAAATATTTGGAGTCGACGCCGCGTCAGATGGCACGCAAGGTGTCTACCAAACGTGAGTGGCAGTTGCCGCTGTGGCGTGGGTGTACTATTTCTTCCCAAAGCTGTTTATACACTGTGCGAATTCTCCAAGGGGCTTTTCCCATTCATCTTGTCTATTTCTCTTGCCTAATTGCAGTCCCCGCAAAGTGGTTTGCTTTGGCAATGTACTTTTGGATCGCATCGTGAAGTTGGAAAACCCAGAGCTACTCGAGCGATATAATCTGGAGTTGGGTTCGAAGGGGGAATTAGATCTGGAAACCCTGAACAAAATCGTCACTGAGGCTGCCGACGGGTAAATTTCATTTTCAACTGCTTGTTAATTGTTTGTTAACCCTCGGTGAATTCATTAGCTCCAGCTGTCTATCCAATCCGGGCGGTTCGGCTCTAAACACTGTACGAATACTCAAGAATTTGGGCACAGATGCACAGTTCTTTGGCGCAATTGGCAATGACAAGAACGGCGAGCATTTGCGTGCCATCTTCGCAGAGCAGGGCATCGAGGCGCGCCTACAGACCATTGAGGATGTGCACACAGGACTGTGTGTCTGCCTCATTCACAATGACAATCCAACGTTGTATGCCAACATTGGCGCCTCGATGAACTTTTCTGTCCAACAGCTCACACATGCCGCAATACACAAGACCGAAAGCTTCCTACGTCCAATCGAGCGGAAGCAAATCCTGTACATCGAGGGCTTCTTTGTGCCACATCGGAAAGATGTCATTGAGTATATACTGCGTGATCTGGTGCGGGAACGTCGTCATCTGGCTGTGAATCTCAGTGCTCCCTACATTGTGCAACAGAACGCACAGATGATGCTAAAGTTGGCCAATTATGCCATGTTTCTCTTTGGAAATCGCCAGGAGTTTGAGGAGCTCGCCATTGCAGCCGGTTGCCAGGGAGTCGATGAGCTTGGACATCAGTTGCTGGAGGCTGGCAGTTTGAAGATTATACTCATCACCAACGGTGCTAGCGGAGTGAAGCTGATCACCAACTATGCGGAAGAGCTATTGCCAGCCGGTGAGCCTCGATTCGAGGATTATAGAGCACAGCGTGTGGACCAGTTAGTGGATGCAACAGGGGCCGGTGACTCCTTTGTTGCGGGATTTCTGCATGGTTGGCTGGAGAAACGCTCGGTGGGTGAGTGTGTGCGCCTGGCCAACACTGTGGCCGCCAAGGTCGTCACCCAAGTGGGCTGTAATCTGCCTTAGTTGCCTTACGATCCACTCGAGTCTCCCATTGCCATTGCCTTTGGTATGCAGGCCAGACCAAATTCAATGATGCGGGTGTGAATCAGCACAGTGACACCTACTTAGAATTTAAGATCTATATATGTTTGTTATATAATTATACTATACTATACACACACTCATGCATGCACACATACACATACACATGCATACATGCTCTTAGTTCCTTATAAAGCAATGCACTTAATGAGCAATATTGACTGTAATAAACCAACGCAAATAAAATCGAAAGTTTATTAATTATTATATTATAATCTATGAGTTAAAGTAATATTGCAAGATATGCGGTTTATTTAGTTGATATATATAATATATGTATATTATATAAATATATATATATACATATATTTAGTTATTCCACTGAGATTTTATCTTCATAGTATGTTATTAAAGTCGATTATCTAAATGTTATATTTATTTAATATTCAGTGTGTAAATTTACTACTTGTGCAACTACTTCTAACCACGGTTGCCACTCTTGGTACTTTAGTACCAAAACTGGTACTTTTTTCATCGTTGGTACTATTTTTATGAAAAAAGTGTATTGATTATATTTAATTTTAGTTTAATCGCCATGGGTGGATATGAAAGTTCTATTTGTTTTCTCAAAAATGTATTAATAACACAATATTAATTGATTACCATAAAAATATAAAAGAAAAGTGGATCTTTTATAAAGTTGGTACTTTTTTTACTAATTTGGTACTTTTTTTCCAGTGGCAACCGTGCTTCTAACATCAATATCACGTGCGTCTAATTTTAGCATAACAACCGTTATGTTTTGCAACTCTTTCGCTTCTGCATGGTTCGAATTGTGAGAGAGCAACACTCTCTTAAGCAGCTCACTTCCAACAACAACAACAATATGAACATGAAACTAATTGAGGAAAAGAGAAGCAACTCTTTGCCTTGCATTTCGTAATAAATTGACAACTGATTAACAATATTTTAATATTACATTTTTTACAGCCTTGTAATTTATAATTTATTTAAGTATTCTATTTATTCAATGTAAAAATAACTAATACAATTTAGAATTCATTTTATTATAGATAAATCGAATGTGCTATGCTCCAATTCGCTGAGTGTAGCATTTCTATGTTTAAGAGTTGATGTTAATTAGACGAGAATGATTCGCTAAACCGATTCGTGAATGTTAATGAATACGTACTTTTGACTATTTTCAATAGTTTTGTTTTATTTATTTGCTTGTAAAAACAATTGCGAGCATTCTGCTAAGTTACGAGCTGTGTAGATCATGTAGCAATACTATTAATTATAATCTTAGTTGAAGTGGGAGTGTGTAGCAGTTTGGTGGATTTTATTATGCGCAAACAATAACAATCCATTATCTGCTGTCGACTTAGTCATGTAGCAACTCACTCACTCAGCTAAGTAAGAGCGGGATATGACAGCATAGTTAAATATTTAGCTCAGTTGGCATGCTTAGATATCATCAAAGTAAATGTTCTTTGTTGTTTATCGCTTGTACCAAGGGGGGTGGCTTGCAATTGGAAATGGGATTGGATTTGGAGTTGGAGTTGGACTTGGATTTGGTCCTGGTGCGTCACACGTGTTTGCAAATCGTTAACAAAAACTAAGCCGCATTAGCCATGCCTGTTGACTCCATTGTAGCGGAGGGTAAGTGAGCAGCTGATGCAAAAATTTCATGCAGACCTTATACTTAACAATATATCTATGTACAAATGCCAAATTAGAAGCTTAGCAAAGCAATTTCAGTTCAGTTTTCAAGGCAATTCTCCAAGCCAAGTAAGCCAAGTGAGCTGCTTAATTGGCAAAAGCTGCTTACGAGCATGAGACGCCCACAATCAAGCAGCTACAGTTTTGTAATATAAGCTGGAAATGTGCTAAAGTCAATATGGACACGCCCACACAATTGTAGGGGACACAATAGTGGGCAGTTGACTCGTTTAAATCACGTCTGGAATCTGCTGTTAATTACTTGATATTAATTTTGTAGAAGTTGTGCTTGTAGCTAGACGGAGCTGGAGCCCAGTTTGATGTTGGTCCTTTGGCGTATGTCCTGCAACTGAGCGTACACGTAATTAATGTCATCATGTGGTTTATAGGGTTAACAGCCACTCAACCTGAAGGGGAGGGGGTGTATGTGCTGTGCTTTGAAGTGGGCCACATTGTTTGGGAGTCTTGCCTGTATGTGATAATTAAATGTCGTCAATTTGCAAAAGGCTTAGCTTTTAATTTATAATAAATTTACAAATGCAAATTGTTGTTGTTGCCATGCAACATGAATGCATTTTTGCCATGCAACTAAATACAAAAAACATAAAAGGTTGCCCTTTGATTTATGTGCAACTGCGTCGCATGAGCAGCTGTAACTGACATTGCATATTTGTTGCATGGGAAAGTGGGAGCAGAGGCTTGGCCTGGAGTCTGCCCATGTTTGCACAAAATATTGCGCATACGCCACAGACACACACACACATACACAGAGAGAGAGAGAGAGAGAGAGAGGGACAAGGACTAGCTACCATTTGCTGCTTGAGCTTTTGGCTTTGTCCTTTGCCTTTTTTGCGGCATAACGCGCGGTTAAGTGGCCATAATGTGTGCCTTTATGGGCTTGGTCGGTTGTTTGGTTGCCTTTGCTTGCCTTTGCAGCCCCTGTTCTGTCCTGTCCTGTCCTGGCCTTGGCCAACTGCTGTGTACAGGTCTTATTTTAATTCCCCGCCGTATTTGCTGAGCTGGCATTGTTGCTGAATTATGTTATGCCAGGCGCTTGTTGATTTTTATATTGTTTTTTTTTTGTTCTTTCCCTTTCTGCTTGTTGTTGTCTCTGTCTCTGTCCGTCCGTTTGTCCGCTTTTAATGCATGATAAGCGGCCTGGTCAAAATATTTGGCGCTGGCATGTTTGCTCAGTTGTTTACGGATAATCCGGTTTTATTGTTTAATAAGTCATGCCTGCTATCGCCTGTTGGACTGCCAGCCTGGCCTGCCCGACTGTTGGCCACGTTAGCGCCTCGTTAACTTGCTGACAACGGTGTCCTCTTGTTGTCAACAAATCAATTGTTATTCGCATATTCAAGGGCAACTTTCACATATCATAGATGAAATATATAAATAATTAATAAATCCATTGATAAAACTAATCTAATTAAGCATATGGCTGAGTGTGTCTCACTTCCCAAGATTCTCAATATAATTAAGCAAGCAATTGACATAACTAAATGGCCAATTATAAAGCTGTCTGCAATCGAATTGAAAGTACATTGGCATCCGCTAACTCAAGCTAACGCCTCTTGCCTAACAATCCATTGTCAATCAAGCAATTTGGCAAATTATAGGCTACTCCAATGCCTATTACCAAGGGACAATTGGCAAACGCCTTCGAGTCGATGTCTCTGGCGTCAATTGACGAAATAAAAGACGTTTGCCGAGCACTTTATGGCCACAGTTTGAAGTGGTATCCAGGCACTCGAGCAGCCAGACTTGGCCACGTTAAGGCAGCATTGAAATGGCAGATAACGAAGATGTTGCTTTGGTTGCAATCAATGTACGCATTTGGAGATACTTTGCCGTGCTGTATCCAACGGCAGAGAACAACTGGCGGAAGTATGCGTTTGTATTGCCCATTTGTTTGATGAATGTGATGCAATTGCTTTACTTGCTAGAGATGTGGGGCGATCTGCCCGCTTTCATACTCAATCTCTTCTTTTTATCGGCCATTTTCAATGCCCTGATGCGCACCTGGCTGGCCATATGGAAGCATGAGCAATTCGAGAGATTCCTGGCCGACCTGACGCATTTGTATCGGCAGATTGAGGCATCGCGAGATGAGCATATCAAAGGCATCCTAATGGAAGCGGTGCGAGAGGCACGTCGCATTGCAATTTCCAATTTGTCCGCAGCTATTCTGGATATTACGGGTGCATTAATCTTTACGTTGTTTCGCGAACAGCGCGGTAAGCGCAGAGTGCTCAAACGGATGGGTAGAAACCCAACTAATAACTTTCTATTTCCCATCTCCTTAGCTCATCCCTTTGGCATTGCTCTACCCCTGGTGGACATGCAGCGGACTCCGACCTATCAGATTTTCTATTTACTGCAAACGCCAACCCCCTTTGTGCTCGCCATGATGTATATGCCCTTTGTCAGTCTGTTTGCCGCTTTTGCGCTCTTTGGCAGGTCAATGCTTAGGATTCTGGCCTATAAATTGTCGTGCATTGGGCAGCTGGAGGTGGAGGAACAACGCTATCAGATGCTGACTGCCTGCATACATTATCACATTAATATTATAGGGTATTTGTTTAGCTCCTTCTCTTTATCTCTTTCTCTCACTCTGCTTCTCTCTCAGCTACGTCAAGCAGTTCAATTCCCTAGTCACCTACATTGTAGGCGCCGAAGCCATCATCTTTGGCTCAATCATCTGCTTGCTGCTCTTCGGTTTGAATATTGTGAGTATTGTTAGGATTGTGCGATAGTGTCTAAGCTATTCAATCCATAGATCAACTCTTCTACTCATATGATCTCCATGATCATGTACATTGGCACAATGCTCTATGTGCTGTACACCTACTACAATCATGCCAACGAGTATTCAGGTGTGTAGTTGTAGTTGATTCATTTGTAGAGAAACCTTATTTCAATTAGTGACTATTTCACAGAGCGCGCTCGTCTCGCAGGCTGTTTACAATGTTCCCTGGTACGAGTGTGGGAGGCGTTTTCGGAAAACTGTCTTGATCTTTCTGATGCAGACGCAAAGGCCTTTGGTGGTGAGTGAGTGAGTCAGGGGTAGAATGACTGGAGTGGGTGTGTGTACTTTTAGATTGGTATGCATTTCATTTGGCAGATACAGATACTAATCCTGCCTTTATATGTGCGCTCCATTTCATCTCTCGTTTCGGTTTGTTTCGCTTCGCTTTCAGATAAGAGTTGGCAACGTTTACCCCATGACTTTGGCCATGTTTCAGAGTCTGTTGAATGCATCCTATTCGGACTTTACCATGTTGCGTGGCGTGACCAACAAATGAGCTGGAAGCCAAAACTTTTTGGACATGCAACGAGGCTTGGAGCTGGAGCTGGAGCTGGAGCTGGCAATCTGAGTAATGCAAAAAGTTGTTGTACTCGTTTTATCCGGCATTTGCATATGCTGCTCGTTTGCGTAGTTGTTTTGAAAGGATTTAATCTGGCTGTTTGTAGTTGCAGCTGTAGTGTTGGCATATAGACACTGTCATAGTTGTAGTTGTAGTTGCAGTTCCAGGCAAATGGTTTGTTGCCTTAAATCTGTTGTACGCTTCGAAATGTTTCACTAAGTTGTGCTCAACGGCCAATACTTAGTAATTGCTATTTGCTATTAAAAACATTTCGATTTCTATTGCAACAATAATTTAATTCAGCCTAAAAGTAGACAACAATAATTGAAATGTTAAATAAGCCAAGTTAATCAGATCAAATAGATCTAATTTGCCAAAGCATTAGTCAGTTAATGTAATTGACAACTCTGTGGAATGGTTTAGTAAACTTAATAACTATTAGTAAACAAATGGCATTACAATGATTATTAATTTACTAAAAGTGTTCCATACTTTCAGGCTGCACTGGAAATAAAATATATGTTTTGCTATTCTTGCATGCGCTTTTTAATTAAAATCCGTAAAACTGTTTTGTTAAAACTAGTTGTCTGGCGCAATTTAATTAACATTAGTCATGTCTTTTATTATGCAAATAAACAGCTTCAGCAGCGGCGGCAGCAGCAACATCAACTGCCCTGCAGAGGGGACAACGTTTAATGCCAGCAACAATAACAACTTAATTTAAAATTCATTATAACTGACACCAACTAGTTAAACAATTGCCAGGCAGCAGCAGCGGCAGCAACGGCAGCAGCAAAATGCCCAACAACAAAGGACAATAACTAAAACAAGAGAAACAACAATAATAGAAGCACAAACTGAGCGCGCTTGAATATATTGAAATGAGCGGCGGTCGCACTTGAAATACGCAAATAAACTTCAAAGGCAAAACGCTGAAGGACTGCACGCTGTGTCCTGGCTCTGAGCTCCTCCGGGCCTCCTGGCGAGCGCATAAATAACGGCAGCAAGCAACGGAAGAAGGCGGCAAAACCGCGTCGCTGGGGGGGGCATTTGACTGGGGCTCGAGTGGCGTATACTTAATTTTATTATGAGGTGTCAAGTGGGCCGTCGACTTTGCAGTGTTGGACGCCTTTTGGCCTTTTGTTTATGTAATTTATGTTGTTGCCATTTGACGGCAGGTGAGTGCCTACCATTACTACCTACCGACTACCCACTAAAGAGGCGTGGTCCTGTGTGCCAATGGGCGTATATCTTACCACCTGCGGTTGCTCCACGCCACATTGGTAAAATGTAAACTTCCTTTAGGCATTTACTTTTTACCCTGGCACTGTCTGCATTTCGTAGTTGTAGACCTTGATTTTTACAACCAACTAAAAAGAGGAATATGCAAATGCCACAGGAAGCGTAGCGGCGACACAAACATCCACAGACAGTTGTCCTGGGTCCTGAGCTCTCGTTGTCTGTGTGCTGCATAAAATTAACAAGTTTCATCGTCTGCGCCTCCCATTCAAAACGAACTTTGGTATAAAAATGTTTCATTAGAGCCATGGCCATGACCATGAGCATGTTATTTACTAACATCTGGCATTGCCACCAATTCCATTTCCTCTCTCTTTCTCTCTCTCTCTCTCTATCTCTGTTGCTGGCGCCGCGTCAAAGGTGACGCTGTTTTATAATTGAATTCATATGCATCAATGGAAGCGGCAACGGCAGCTACACAGCAGCCACAACATTAAGCTTGGGGTTGGACTGGGCTGATGCCTTAGCCCAAAAAAGGGGAAAATCCTCACAACATTCTCATCTCGTGTGCTGACTGTGTGTTGACTCACCGCCATTTGGTAGCATTTCATTTAAATGGATTTTCAATTGCGGTTTGAACATTTTGCATAAATTGCTATAATGAGTTTATATCGTGCTCTGTGCCATGGCAAGTGGCTTCGTTTGGCTCACACCTCGCTCATTCCCCGCTCTGCCCTCGACTGCCTCATTTGCAATTGTCAACTGGCTGTCAGCTCTGGCAGTTATATTGACAGTTTGCTTTTGCTGTTAATTTTAATTGTGGCATTTTGTTTTCAACCAACACAATGACGACATTTCATGGCATTACAAATGACAAATGATATTGTGGCAATTGTATTAAACTTTTCTTTGGCTTGGGGCATTAGTTAATCTATTTGGAAGTTTGAATTTCATTACTTTATATTTCTCACTAGTAAAATTGCAATTTTTTGACTTACTTCTGTTGCCTATCGCATGAAAAAGGCTTTTAACATTTATAATGGGGAATAATGGCGCTAAATGTGCTGATTAAACGATTTTAAACTAATTAGCGTATTCAAGCGATTAATATTTGTATTTTCAAATTTAAATAGAACCTGCCGTTCAGTCGTAATTTGTCATCATGTTCAGCCAACGTATTGCTCTTGGATTCTTTCTTATTTGGTTTATGCATAAATTGAGTTGCAATGTAAGTCAGACAATGTTTAACCGGATTGACGTATTATTTGATTTATTTCTCCAGGATGCTGTTGTATTTAAGTTCACAAATGCAAATTGTGAGACATATAATGAATCTTGGTTTCTCATCCACAATTGTCGACTGCGTGCTGTGAATCGCAATAAGACGATTTTTAACTTCAATGGGACGATCCTTCATCCTGCGTACAATATAAGGGTTAGTGGGGAAATTTTTAAGAAAGCAAATGGATATAAACCTTGGATATTGAAGGCATCCGTTGACGTCTGCCGATTTATCAATAAACCCTTCAATCCAACAGCAATCCTGTTTTTCAATCTATTGAAAGACTTTACGAACTTTAATCATTCCTGCCCCTATAATGTAAGTAATAAATTAATAAGGACAGTTTTAAAATTCATATTAATTATGTATTCCATCGATACAGGGTACACAATTAGTGCGAGCATTATATCCACAATATGAGTTATTACGACTTCCTTTTCCAAGTGGTGACTATTTATTGTCATTAATTTGGTTCTTTGATAATAAGCCTCAATTTATTACAAATGTTTACTTTGAATTTAAAGAAGATTTGTAAAAACTATGTACGAATATCTAATATTATAAATATATTAAATACTATATGTCTCATTTTGTGAAATGAATATCAGTCTGTGAATTTAAGAGAATTAATGACAATTTATACAGGTCCATTTTATTATAGTTCATATGTATGAAAAGTTGTTGATATTTGTAAATTTATTTATGTACTTATGTGCAATAATATATATTTGTTTATTCATCATGCATTTGGCCATACAAAGTAAATACAATACAAATTCCAAGTCGAATTCCATTCTTGATCCGCTTAAGCTTCCACTACGCCAAGAAGCAAAAGCAACTGGAAGCGGTGCTGTATTATACGACTTGCAGTGTGGGCACTGTTGGGATCACAGCGCTCACTGTGGATGCTATGTTCTGCGCTGTACGCAATAGCCACAGCCGCTCACACATACAAACACACACAGCAATACCAATGAGTATGCTTAATGCAGCAGTCTCGCTCACACTAATTATCTAAATAGAGTATAAACCTATTTAAATTTTAAAGAGATACACAAATAATACAATTACATCTATAATCCCACAGTCAATTACATAATCTATTGGAGCGAATAAAGTTTGATTATTTGAAATATTTTGGCCAAGTGTCGAAATACGTGCCATTCTAACTCCATTTGGAGTCTTTCTTGTGTTGATAATGAATTCAAACGATTTTTTTAATGATAATATATGAATAATACTGAAGGTCGCTTTAAATTTCTCGATTTGCACAGAACATTTATAACTACTGGAATTTCTAAGCTGAACTAATATTCTATTATCATTCCCTTCATTCCATAACCATAATTGGATTGACAAATTACTTTATATATTCAGGCGTATAATGTGCTATACTATATAATATACTAATTACATATTTTTTTAATGATGGTTTATTTTCAACATTTTGATGTTTAGTCGTAATTTGTCATCATGTTCAGCCAACGTATTGCTCTTGGATTCTTTCTTATTTGGTTTATGCATAAATTGAGCTGCAATGTAAGTCAGACGATGTTTAACCGGATTGAAATATTATTTGATTTCATTTTTCAGGATGCTATTGTATTTAAGTTCACAAATGCAATATGTGAGACATATACTAAATCTTGGTATCTCATCCACAATTGTCGACTGCGTGCTGTGAATCGCAATAAGACGACTTTTAACTTCAATGGGACGATCCTTCATCCTGCGTACAATATTAGGGTCAGTGCTGAAATATTTAAGAAAGCAAATGGATATAAACCTTGGATATTCAAGGCATCCGTTGACGTCTGCCGATTTATCAATAAACCCTACAATCCAACAGCAATCCTGGTTTTCAATCTATTGAAAGACTTTACGAACTTTAATCATTCCTGCCCCTATAATGTATGTAATAAATTAATAAGAACAGTTTAAAAATTAATATTAATTATATATTCCATTGATACAGGGTACACAATTAGTGCGAGCATTATATCCGCGATATGAGCTACTAAGACTTCCTCTACCAACTGGGGAATATTTAATGTCATCAATTTGGTACTTTGATAAGAGGCCGCAATTTATTACAAATATTTATTTTGAATTTAAAGAAGATTTGTAAAAACTACGTAAGAATATCTAATATTTCAAAAATATATTAAATACTATATGTCTACTTTTGTGAAAATGACTGTGAATTTATGAGAATTATTGACATTTTTTACAGCTTCATTTTATTGTAGTTCATATATCGGAAAAGTAGATATAGATATAGTAGATAGATAAATATATTTATGTACTTATGTGCAAGTATGAATATTAGTATATTCAATATGCATTTGTCGAAACAAAATAAATACAATACAAATTCCAAGATGACATCCATTCCTGATCCGCTTAAGCTTCCACTGCACCAAGAAGCAAGAGCAAAAGCTGTATTAGACGACTTGCATTGTGGACACTGTTTGGATCACAGCGCTCACTGTGGATGCTATGTTCTGCGCTGTACGCAATAGCTACAGCCGCTCACACATACAAACATAAGCATGCATGCTCACTGCGCAGTGAGCTTGCCTAACTGATCATACAAACACAGGCATAGACTTTGCTACACTGCTCACACAGAGAGCAGAGAGCTAGCCCTACTTAACACACATCGACATACACACACAGATATACCAATGTGTATTTTTAATGCAGCAGACTCGCTCACACTCATATCGAAGAAGCGTGGGAGGCAATAAAATATAACAATACAGAGGCAGCTCTCTGCACCGCTTTCTCCCCCTTGATCTTTAACATTTGATTATGTACATATACATATATTACACAGAGTATGTATATTCTTCTATTTTGAAGCTAATTAAGTAGATTCTACATACTGAACATTTCTGGCAAAATTGAATAATTGTTTCTAATATCTGACATTTTGAAACTAATTATCTAAATAGTGTATAAACCTATTTAAATTTTAAAGAGATACACAAATAATACAATTACATCTATAATCCCACAGTCAATTAGATAATCTATTGGAGCGAATAAGGTTTGATTATTTGAAATATTTTGGCCAAGTGTCGAAATACGTGCCATTCTAGACTCCATTTGGAGTCTTTCTTGTGTTGATAATGAATTCAATCGATTTTTAGACCCGGTACCCAAAGGGTACAGGGGCTTATGTATTTGTGCTATGTATGTAACAGGCAGAAGGAAGCATCTCCGACCCTATAAAGTATATATATTCTTGATCAGCATCAATAGCCGAGACGATATAGCCATGTCCGTCTGTCCGTCTGTCCGTCTGTCCGTCTGTCTGTCCGTATGAACACCTAGATCTCAGAGACTATAAGAGCTAGAGCTACCAAATTTGGTGACAATACTCCTATAATGTGCACGCAGATCAAGTTTGTTTTAGAATTTTGCCACGCCCCCCTTCCGCCCACGCAAATCGAATAAAACGTATAACTAGACTCCATATATAGCTACATACTTCAGATTTGGCACACATAATGTGTGCTCATGTCTGGACATTTTGTGAAAATTGCATGAAGATCGGACCATAAACAAAGCAGTTAATAAGATATCTAATTACCACAAGCTCATGGCAGCTTTAGCGACAATTAATTGCATTAAATGTAACAACAACAAAAACAAGACATTCTGTGCGAGTACCCGAGTTCAAGTCTCGGTGCTGACCATTTTTTATTTCACTTTTTTTTTATATATTTATAAAAATTAACTTTTTACTATTATTTTATTTATATATATGTTATTAATTTTGCCAATATGTCATAAGAAGAAGAAATAACAAAGTTTTGTTAGAAATTTGATTTCAAATATATGTATGCATGTACACGCATATGCAGCAATGCAAAAAAAGTAACGGCATTTCTCTCTCAGTTACCGCCGCTCTCTATTCCCCCTCTTTTCTAAAAGTGATCGATATTCAGAGAGAATCATTGAAGCAATAGAAACTTGCAAAACGGACAATGAGAGGAATGCGAGAATATGTTATGCATTTGTCAGGCTTTGACGTCAGTTGCAATGGCGCAGGTGCTAGAGCGTTAGCACAGCATTCAGGAGATCCTGAGTTCGAGTCTTGGTCGATTTGTCTTGCTTATTACAAAATATTTGATGTGATGAAGTGGTGAATAATCTCTTCTTTTTATATTTTACATGAAAATATGAATGCTGCTTAGACAATTCTTTTCGAGTGGAAAAGCATTGCCCTCAAATTAACATATCACGCTTGCCATTAATAATCTTTGTATTATTATATTAATACTTATTGTAATAAGTAAGTAAGTTGTATATAACGGCATAGATATGAATACCGGGTCTTATACTGTCGAGCACCTCGACTGTAACTTTTCGACTGGTTTTAATGATAATATATGAATAATACTGAAGGTCGCTTTAAATTTCTCGATTTGCACAGAACATTTATAACTATTGGAATCTGTCACTATTGTAATAGAAGTAATTTCTAAGCTGAACTAATATTCTATTATCATTCCATTCATTCTATAACCATAATAGGATTGACAAATTATTTTGTATATTCAGGCGTATAATATGCTATACTATATAATATACGAATTATATACTTCTTTAATGATGGTTTATTTGAAATATTTTAGATGTTCAGTCGTAATTTGTCGTCATGAGTACTAAGTCTATTGTTTTTGGAGTCCTTCTTGTGTGGATAACTCTAAAGTTGTGTTACAACGTTAGTTTAAAAGTTGACGTTTTGACCTTAAACTAATTATGTTTTCCCGTACAGGAAGCTGTCGTTTTCAAATTCACAAATGTAGTATGTAAGTCATACAATGAATCATGGTTTCTCTTTCATCAATGCCGTATCTACGCCGTTAACCGCAATATAAATACGTTGAATATTAATGGAACTGTCCTTCATCCTGCTTACGATATTTCACTTAGTGGGCAACTCTTCAAGAGAGCCAATGGATACAAGCCATGGCTCTATAAGGCTACCATTGATGGCTGCCGATTTATAAACAAGGCTTATAATCCATTTGCTATACTTGTATTTAAACTCGTCAAAGAGTTCACGAACTTTAATCACTCATGTCCTTATTTGGTAAGTATTAAATAATATAAATTCTCTTAATTAATTTCTACATTTACATAGGGAACTCAATTAGTACAAGGATTTTATCTTCGATCTGAAATATTACGACTTCCTTTTCCAAGTGGCGATTATTTACTCGAGATCACTTGGCTTTTTGATAAGAAGCCGCAATTCTCGACAAACATTTATTTTGTATTCACAGAAGATTTGAAAAATCAATAAATTATTATAAATATTCCATGGCGAAATAATTTGCCCATTTGGCTACTCATTTCAGTGGAAGCTCAATATAAACAGCTAGAAATAGAAATAGGAGCCCCATAGTCAGGCAAGTATGAATACGAACTTTGCACAGGCTTTTAATTGATTATGATGAACGATAAATCGCGACTATGCTACTTCTTATATGTGGAAGTAAAAGAAGAAAGCAAAAATTGTACCCATTGTACCCAAATTTGTTCAAAGTCGAACCACTGTAAGCCGCAGGAAATGTGCAATTAGCAATTGATTGTTTCATTAAAATTTATATGCTTATTCAAGCGATTCGTTTCTGCTTTTTCTTGATGCTTGAAGTTTCAATTGTCAGTTAAAAAGTGTCCGAAATGCGCATCACATCTGTTTGGATTGGAGTCCTTCTCATTTGGATTACTCATAACCTGAGTTATAATGTGAGCTGTGATATATTTGCATAAATTAGTGATTCAAATTCTTTTTTGCGTATGCAGGAAGCTGTGGTTTTCAAATTCACAAATGCAGTATGCAAGTCATACAATGAATCGTGGTTTCTTATACATAAATGTCGTATCTACGCTGTTAACCGCAGCATAAATACATTAAACTTTAATGGAACTGTTCTTCATCCTGCTTACGATATTTCTGTTAATGGTCAACTCTACAAGAAAGCCAATGGATACAAGCCATGGCTATTCAAGGCTTCCCTTGATATCTGCCGATTTGTAAAGAAGGCTTATAATCCAGTTGCTATACTTATATTTAAATTATTCAAAGAATTCTCAAACTTTAATCACTCATGTCCTTATGTGGTAAGTATTGAATAATATAAATTCTCTTAATTAATTTCCGCATTTACATAGGGAACGCAATTAGTTGAAGGATTTTATCTTCGATCTGAGGTATTACGACTTCCTCTTCCAAGTGGCGATTATTTACTCGAGATCACTTGGCTTTTTGATAAGAAGCCACAATTCTCGACAAACATTTATTTCGTATTTACAGAAGATTTGTAAAATCTATAAATTTTTATAAATTTTCCCTAGCTAAATAATTTGTGCTTGGCTACGAATGTTTTATTATTTCAGTGAAAGCTCAATATGAGCAGCTAGAAATAGAAATAAGATCCCTGTAGTGAAGAAAGTACGAGTAAGAGATACTCTACCCCGCTTTTCAGGATAAATCAGGACTATGCTATTTGTGGTGTATGCGAATCACTCAAGGCAGATTCGCGGACATAGCCAAATATTCTGGGATAATGATGCTGATGATTTCCATTTTCAAAACTAGAATTTGCTTACATTCAAAAGGGTATATATTACTTTAGCATTCACTTTGTTAACTATATGAAGCGTGACTATATGATATAGCTGTCGTAGAATTCGAACACACGAAATATATTTGTTGTATGCCAATTAATAACATTGAAGCGAATTATTGTTGAGTTCGAAAATGTATATAATTTTAACAATTCCCAATGCACGCTATTAACCGCAATTGGAATACTCTTAACTTAAATGAAATTGTTATATTTTATATTCGACATTTGCTAAAGACTAAAAAAAAATTGGTTTTTTCTTAGGGAAGTGAAGAGTAACATTTACAATTGATTATTATGTTTCATAATTAATAATTAGAAAGCAATTTGCGTATGTTTATGCAGAAGATACCTCCATCTGCCTGTCACAAACATTTCCAAATAGTTAATAGTCTATTGTTCCCTTTAGATAACCGATCTAAAAATTGCTTTCAGATAATAAGTAGCAAATTATTTAGCATATTCATGCGTATAATATGCTATACTATATAATATACGAATAATATATGGTTTATTTTAAATATTTTGATGTTCAGTCGAAATTTGTCGTCATGCGTACTAAGTCTATTGTTTTTGGAGTCCTTCTTGTGTTAATAACTCTAAAGTTGTGTTACAATGTAAGTTTAAAAGTTGACGTTTTGACCTTAAACTAATTATGTTTTCCCGTACAGGAAGCTGTCGTTTTCAAATTCTCGAATGCAGTGTGCAAGTCATACAATGAATCGTGGTTTCTCATTCATCAATGTCGTATCTACGCAGTTAACCGCAATAAAAATACATTAAATTTCAATGGAACTGTCCTTCATCCTGCTTACGATATTTCTACTAACTTTGAAGTCCTCAAGAAAGCCAATGGGTACAAGCCATGGGTCTTCAAGTCTTCCATTGATGGCTGCCGATTTATAAAGAAGGCTTATAATCCATTTGCTATACTTATATTTAAACTCGTCAAAGAGTTCACGAACTTTAATCACTCATGTCCTTATGTGGTAAGTATTGAATAATAAAAATTCTTTTATATAATTTCCATATTTTTATAGGGAACACAATTGGTTCAAGGATTTTATCTTCGATCTGAGGTATTACGACTTCCTTTTCCAAGTGGCGAATATTTACTCGAGATGACTTGGCTTTTTGATAAGAAGCCACAATTCTTGACAAACATTTATTTTGTATTCACAGAAGATTTGTAAAATCTATAAGTTTTTATAAATTTTTCCTAGTGAAATAATTTGTGTTTGGCTACGAATGTTTTATTATTTCAGTGAAAGCTCAACATGAGCAGCTAGAAATAGAAATAAGATCCCTGTAGAGAAGAAAGTACGAGTAAGAGATACTCTACCCCGCTTTTCAGGATAAATCAGGACTATGCTATTTGTGGTGTATGCGAATCACTCAAGGTAGTTAGGCTGACATAATCAAATATTCTGGGATAATGATGCTGATGATTTCCATTTTCAAAACTAGAATTTGCTTACATTCAAAAGGGTATACATTACTTTAGCATTCACTTTGTTAACTATATGAAGCGTGACTATATGATATAGCTGTCGTAGAATTCGAACACACGAAATATATTTGTTGTATGCCAATTAATAACATTGAAGCGAATTATTGTTGAGTTCGAAAATGTATATAATTTTAACAATTCCCAATGCACGCTATTAACCGCAATTGGAATACTCTTAACTTAAATGAAATTGTTATATTTTATATTCGACATTTGCTAAAGACTAAAAAAAAATTGGTTTTTTCTTAGGGAAGTGAAGAGTAACATTTACAATTGATTATTATGTTTCATAATTAATAATTAGAAAGCAATTTGCGTATTTTTATGGAGAAGATACCTCCGTCTGCCTGTCACAAACATTTCCTAATAGTTAATAGTCTATTGTATGATAACCGATCTAAAAATTGCTTTTAGATAATAAGTAGCAAATTAGTTAGCATATTCATGCGTATAATATGCTATACTACATAATATACGAATAATATACTTCTTTAAAGATGGTTTATTTGAAATATTTTGATGTTCAGTCGAAATTTGTCGTTATGCGTACTAAGTCTCTTTTTTTTGGAGTCTTTCTTGTGTGGATAACTCTAAAGTTGTGTTACAATGTAAGTTTAAAAGTCAACGTATTGACCTTAAACTAATTATGTTTTCCCGTACAGGAAGCTGTCGTTTTCAAATTCACAAATGTAGTATGTAAGTCATACAATGAATCATGGTTTCTCTTTCATCAATGCCGTATCTACGCCGTTAACCGCAATAAAAATACATTAAATTTCAATGGAACTGTCCTTCATCCTGCTTACGATATTTCTACTAACTTTGAAGTCCTCAAGAAAGCCAATGGGTACAAGCCATGGCTATTCAAGGCTTCCCTTGATATCTGCCGATTTGTAAAGAAGGCTTATAATCCAGTTGCTATACTTATATTTAAACTCTTCAAAGAGTTCTCAAACTTTAATCACTCATGTCCTTATGTGGTAAGTATTGAATAATATAAATTCTCTTAATTAATTTCCGCATTTACATAGGGAACGCAATTAGTTCAAGGATTTTATCTTCGATCTGAGGTATTACGACTTCCTTTACCAAGTGGCGAATATTTACTCGAGATCACTTGGCTTTTTGATAAGAAGCCACAATTCTCGACAAACATTTATTTTGTATTCACAGAAGATTTGTAAAATCTATAAGTTTTTATAAATTTTTCCTAGTGAAATAATTTGTGTTTGAGACCGACATAGCCAAATCCACTTGGCTAATTATTCTGAGGATTTCCATTTTCCAAAATAGACTTTTCTTTTATTTAAAAGAGTAAATATTACTTTAGTATTCACTTTATGATGTATATGAAGCGTGACTATATGTTATAGCTGTCGTAGCTGTTACAAAATTTTCAAATAATAAACTTATTTGATGGTGGTTTATTTAAAATATTTTAATGTTCAGTTGAAATTCGTCGTCATGCGTACAATTTTTATTGGCTAACATGGGTATGCTCAAACGTAATACTCTTTTAGGCCCACTTTGCCGTACATCCAATTGATATCCAAGGAATTGAAGGAAGACAATAAATATTTTACACATTCTGCCCCAATTGGCTCAAAGTCGAACCACTGCGAGCCACACAGGAAATGTGCAATTAGCAATTGATTGATTCACTCCAATTTATTAGCTTATTCAAGCGAATCTTTTTTACTTTTGCTTAAAGCTTTAATTGTCAGTCAGAATCTGGTCGAAATGCGCATCACACCTGTTTCGATTGGAGTCCTTCTCATTTGGATTACTCATAACCTGAGTGATAATGTGAGCTGTGATACATTTGTGTATAAATTAGTGATTTATATTCTTTTTGCATATGCAGGAAGCTGTGGTTTTCAAATTCACAAATGTAGTATGCAAGTCATACAATGAATCATGGTTTCTCTTTCATCAATGCCGTATCTACGCCGTTAACCGCAATAGAAATACGTTGAATATTAATGGAACTGTCCTTCATCCGGCTTACGATATATCACTAAGTGGGCAACTCTTCAAGAGAGCCAATGGATACAAGCCATGGCTCTACAAGGCTATCATTGATGGCTGCCGATTTATAAACAAGGCTTATAATCCAATTGCTATACTTATATTCAATCTCTTCAAAGAGTTCACGAACTTTAATCACTCATGTCCTTATGTGGTAAGTATTGAATAAAATATATTGCTTTAAATAATATTTATATTTTCTTAGGGAACGCAATTAGTTCAAGGTTTTTATCTTCGATCTGATGTATTACGACTTCCTTTCCCAAGTGGGGATTATTTGCTTGAGATCACTTGGCTTTTTGATAAGAAACCACAATTCTCGACAAACGTTTATTTTGTATTTACAGAAGATTTGTAAAATTTATAAATTAACTATGAATTCACAAGATGTATTTTATTAAGTTATTAATTGCCGTTGTAATTATTACAAATTAACTGGGACTAATTGACACATTTGTTTGTCTTCTAATTGTCTAATATAATGTTATACTTATCATATTCTGACTAAGCTTGAAATTGACTTTATTGCGATTGATGAGTGATTAATTATGAAATCATTAATTTGATGGCTAATATATATGATGGCTAATTATCAAGAAGCCCTATAATCCAGTGGCAATTAATGTCTTCAGAATCATTAAAACTTATACTAATTTAAACCACACTTGTCCGTATAAGGTAAGTGACACTCGCGTATGTTTTGTTTCATGTGAAGCTATATTTAAAATATTTTAAAATGAAATAGTTATTAAGGGATTTCATCCAAAATTTGAGCTGCTTCCGCATGCAATTCCCACGGGCGATTATTCATTAACGTTAAAATGGATATTAAACCAGAAGCTGCAACTTACAACAAGCTGGTATTTCCAATTTTTAGAGGATTGGTGAAACATTGAGATAATGGACTTAGCTTGATATTTAAAATAAAAGTAATAATGAAGTACATTTTAAATAATGCAATTAAATCGTCATATAAATAGCCAATTATTCGGCGATTATCGCAAAATAAATTCAACTTTAATTGACAATTTGTAAATACTGTTTATCATCATCATTAACATCTAATTTCCGGTAAAGTTTAATATAAATAAATAATATTCTTACGTCACTATGCATGCTTTTTGGAGTCGTTGATGTGTGGAGAACTCTTATGTTGTGTTACAGTGTAATTTAATAAGTCGACCTTCGGACCTTAAATTAATAATGTTTTCCCTTACAGGAAGCTGTCGGCCGAACGGGAGTTGCAGTTCGGCCTTTGACGGGAATAGGTTGCGAGAAGAGCAGCTCGTCGAAGAATTATGTTTAACTATCCACTTTGAATAATTAATGTCTTTAGTTAATAAATAAACCCCACATACTTCAAAGCCGTATCTACGCTGTCATCCTGCTTACGATATTTCTACTAAGTTCCAAGTCCTCAAGAAAGCCAATGGGTACAAGCCATGGATCTTAAAGTCTTCCACTGATATCTGCCGATTTGTAAAGAAGTCTTAAGATCCATTTGTTATACTGCTATCTAAACTCTATATAGACTACACTAACTGTAATCACTCATGTCCTTATGTGGTAAGTATTAAAAAATATAAATTTTGTTAATTGATTAATTGGTTATTTGATAAGAATCCACAATTCTCGACAAACATTTATTTTGTATTTACAGAAGATTTGTAAAAACTGTAAATTAACTATGAATCTACAACGAGTGGTATATATGTAATATGTTTGTAATTAATAAAAGTTATTCAATCCTAATGTAATGCTCAACAATAAACTGGGATTTTGGAAAACTTCTTTGTCTTTTAATTGCCTAATGACGACGTGATCATCATCAATTCCCCCTCATTAATTCCCCATTAACTCACTTTTGTCGATATGGGTTATACATTACTAATATGAACCGTTTCAATGTTATTGTTTAATGGAAATTCATCGTTATGAGTATCAACATCATAGTATCTGGTCTAGTGCTTTGGGTATTTGCTTTAAGCCTGTGTTATAATGTAAGTGCAAGAGGTTTACATATCATTTGATGGCTAAAATACGTATATTTAATAGGAAGCAATTGTCTTCAAATTGACGAATGCGGTATGTACAAGTTACAATGAATCGTGGTTTAAAGTGCAGGAATGCCGTCTGAAGGCCATTAACCGTAATAAAACGATATACAACTTAAATTTATCGATCCTGCATCCTGTGGAGAATGCTGTGGTTGAAGGACAGATCTTCCAGAAGGCCAATGGCTATAAGCCATGGTTATATAAGGCGTCTCTTGATGCCTGCCGATTTATCAAGAAGCCATATAATCCAGTGGCAATTATTGTCTTCAGAATCATTAAAAATTACACTAATTTAAACCACACTTGTCCCTATAAGGTAAGTGACACACTCGTATGTTTTGTTTCATGTGAAGCTTAATTTAAAATATTTTAGAAAGAAATTGTTATTAACGGATTTTATCCAAAATTTGAGCTGCTTCCGCACGCAATTCCCACGGGCGAATATTTATTAACGTTAAAATGGATATTAAACCAGAAGCTGCAACTTACAACAAGCTGGTATTTCCAATTTGTAGAGGATTGGTGAAACATTGTGATATTAAGTAATAACGAAGTAAAATTCATATAATGCAAATAAGAAATTATTCGGCGATTATGGAAAATAAATTCAATTTTAATTGTCAATTTCTGAATACTGTTTATCATCATCATTAACATCTAATTTCTGGTAGAGTATAATATAAAATATAAATAAACAAATCATTTCCATTCTTACGTCATTAAATATGGTGAAGTAATTAAATTTTTATATTATATATATTATAAGGCTCCTGTATACCATACGCAGATCAAGTTTATTTTAAATTTTGGATACTTTCCCGCCTTCCCCCGCAATTAGATAAAACTAATAATAGTCACATTTTTCAACGTAGACACTTCTAACTTAACAGGTGCTTCAAGAATATCATATAGAAGCATCAAGATCGGTTTATAAACAAGAGAGATAATCAGCAATGAAATAAAAGTTATTTTTTTATTGAATCGTAGAGCAGCAGGCAGCACATGTGTGCGAGCGAGACAGCGAACGACTGTGATACAAGCATAAGTAAATTAAGTTTCGTAACACTCAGCTTTTGATTGAATATGTATAAATTCATATGCAAATATGCAAAGAATTCATATGCTAAATGAGAGTTTCAAGAAGGTATTTTTACTTTTATTTTAATCAAAGTACTTATTATCAAAATACTTTTAATATAGAAGCCTGTACAGGGTATTATACTGGCGAATGCGGTCGACTGTAGCCTTTTCGACTGGTTTATATAGGAAGAAAGCCAATGCGTTGCCGCATCTTTACTCCTACGACAACATTGATTAAGTAGATCCCTCTAAATGGGATCTCGCCATGGAGGGAGACTTTTGTTATCAGACAGGTGCAGTTCTCATTTGGAAATCTAGCAAATGGAATCGAATTGTTCATTCATGACTCTATAATGCCTGTAGGCAACTGTAAGATAAGCTAAGCAGACCATTGGCATTGTTTTTGAGCCATTTTGAAATCTCTCATAAGCATAGCATTCATTTTCCAATTATTTATTGATAAGTGTGTGCAGCCAGCCTTGGTCTGCTTCATGGCAGCTACACTACCTTCCTCATTTAACTCAGTCAACAGCAATAAATTTGCTGCCCTTGCTGAGGACTCAGCTGCGTTGGGACTACAACAGCAATGTCTGAGCCAGAAACTGAAATAGAAACAGCAACAGCAAGAGCAACAGAGCTAGAGGCTGAATCTCCCATCTCCAGTCTCCAAACTCCATTCTCAGTGGTCGTCGTCTGGCTGCCTTACAACCTGCAGCAATGTCTGGTAGTTGTTGCCGTGCAAAATATTTGCATTTTCACTTTTGATTTATTATTGTCATTGCCATGTGTAAATTGCCAAAGCAAAGGTGCAAACAAGCATCAGCCAGAGCAATAGCTTCAGCTTCCACATACGATATATATATGTATGCATCTATGCATGCTATCAGTCTCCCCCTTCCCTCTCTAGGTGTGCGTGTGTGTGTGTGTGTGTGTGTCCTGCGTTGACAAGGACACATTATGTTGGCCAAATGAATGGTAATTGCGGCACTGAAACAAGTAATTGAAGTGCAACTCAGTGAGCTACTCAAATAGATTCGTTGCTTGCGGTTGCCCTCAGTCCTCACGTTGCCACATTTTGTGTTGATTTAGTTGGCCACACTTCGATTTGTGAGCAAGTTGTTTGACTGTTGCACTTAAAGTTCTACTTGTAGTTGAGTTTGCCTTTGCTGTCGTCGCACAAAAAGGTCATTAGAGTTGCTAATTACAAGCCCAAATTAGCCTGAGCAGAGAGAGAGAGAGCAACGTCAACTCCAACTCCAATACCTGCTGCTGCTGCTTCTGCTGCTGCTGCTGCCAGTGCCAATTACTTCCGCTTCTATGCAATTTCCGGTTGCGAAGATTGGAGCGATGCCTAAGCAGCTTTGCAGCAAACTGTCAAACAGCGACAACTTTATATGGCCGCAAGACGAGGCAATGGCAATATGCCATACAATAATGACAACAACGGCAACGGCAACGAGCATGAGATGGAGCAGGAGCCGGAGAAGGAAAGGCAGGGCACAAAATAAGCAGATAATTACACGGCAGCCAGGCGCAGAACTGCTGTCCATGATGTCCATGGCTCCATGGAGTGCGGCAAAAGCGCAGCCACAAAGTAGAAAATTACAAAATAAAAAGCCACAAGCGGAAAATTAACAAAGCAACAACAGCAACAACAACCACAACAACAACAATAGCAATAAGAGTGCTAACAAACATTTGTCCAAGATATTAACGTCTGTGTTTCGCATGTGGCTTGTGTGTTGCATGCGACACAATGCTTCAAAATGTTCTTAAAGTCGCATTCAGTTGAAGGGCCATGACTTTGTTTGCCATTCGAATTCGATTTGGCTTGAATTGAGCCCTACGGGCAGCAAGAACTTTATCAAGATGCTTAACGCTTCAAATGCAAAATTCCTGTTTACCAAAATTCCAACAAGCGACCATCGAGCATCGAGCATCGAGCCTCGAGAGTTGGAGAGACATTTCGAACATTTTTGACTGTCTGCGCGTTGTAAGCGAAACCCAAACAGACAACACTGTCTCCCTCTTTCTCTCTCTCTGTCGCTTGTTAGCCCGCCAGCTACATTTAAATGTGCTGCCAAGTTTTGAGCAGCGGCTTGATGCCAACGCACCACCTGAAACCACCTAAACCATCACGCCACGTGGCTGCTGCCGAGTCTGGCACTGATTTTATGCTTTATAACTTTCGATATGCGAATGGCAAACAACGTTTAGCGCTTTGCCAGCCCCAGCAAGTGTTGCTCTGCCACCTGAGGGGCTAACACACACACACACACACACAGACACACACACACGCACACATGTAGACAGCTGTAAATCCGACACGGCACGACGCGGCGTATACGTAATATTTACGATTGTGTGCGCTTTTGCTATATACATTTCTCTTTATTTTTTAACTGCCGCGAGGGTTGCAAGCACTTTACTGTGTGCGTTTGTGTGTAAGTGTGTTTTATTTTGCCATACATCAAATATTTATGCCATATTTTAGCTATTGCGACAATGAGTCAAATCTGATGGAATCCCATTTCTGAGCCCCATTTCGTCTGTGATAATAAAGTTTAAAGCTGATAAACGATTTTGCAATCAAATTATGCGCATATCGAGTTGAGGGTGCAAGTGTGTGTGTGTGCGTGTGTGTATGTGTGTTTGTAAAAGTTGTAAAATTTAGATGAATTTTGTAGTGAATGTATGCATAGGCTTTGACTTATGGGATCGAAGTGTGTGCGTGTTTGTGACAAATTGAGTAAATGTAACCGCAACTAGTTTAACTTGCCACAACGTTGCAGTTGCATGTTGTCCATGGAATTATCTATTTTTGTCATCTTGTGGCTGCTTCTAAAACATTAATTCCCTTTTGGCAGTGACAAATTTATGCCAAATTTATCTAAAGCCAAAGACAAGTTGAATTTGTGCTGCAGGTTTAAGCCGTAAGGCGTTGCAACTACTTCAGAGCTACAAAGCTTCAAAGCTCTTGTCCTGACAATCCCTTACACATGATATTGTTATTTTTGTCGTAATTAAAAACCCATGAAAGCGACGACCAAAACAACTGGCCACAATCGCATGAGCAGACAGACGGGCACACACACACACACAAACACACATGTCGACGAGTGTGTGGTAAAATAAACATGAGCGTATTGATGGGAGCAGCTCTGACGGGCAAAAACTTTCATATCAATTTTAAGCCAAAGTAATGAAAAAGTAACAGCGAGTTGGAGCTGGAGATGGAGTTGGAAAAAAAGGAAATAAAACCAAAAGAAACGATACGAAATGAATGCCATAGACAAAGCATATTTACACAAGCAGCATTCAAGTACACGCAGGACGAGGCACTGACTGGACGCAGGACGTCGCAGACTCTGATGATGATGATGATGATGATGATAACGCCGATGTTGATGATGTAGATGATATTGTTGGCAACATACAAAGCAACGCTTATGACAGGCAGCCCAAAAAGAAGTGCCAGCAATAGCAGACTCCCCACTTCTAAGGATGCTGTTTACATTTGAACGGCAGCCGGGCTCTAAGTGTGGGCGCGTCTGTGGCAACGAAATTAAAAACCAATAAAAAGCTGCACACGAAATTAAAAATTATGTTTTCCTTTTTACATTTTATTACGAGTATTGCTGCACAACAATAACAGCAACGGCAGCATTAAAAAAATATATAAAAACGCATTTGAAAATAAAAGAAAAAAGTTGGGAATGTGAAGCACAAAGTTGCCGCTTTAAAGCAGTTGGAAAATATGCTACAAACTTTGTGTGTGTACTGCTGTGTGTAAACTGTGTAAACTTTTACAATTAAGCAAAACAATAAAAGTTGCCAGCGCCTAAAATGCTGCTATACGTTTCGATAATTGAATACTTTCAACTTCTTCTTGCTAAGCTGCAAAGAGTAAAAAAAACATAGCATACATTCCAGCGTCGTAGTAAATTGCTGGATAGTATTCAACGAACTGCTTTATGTCTGCGGAATTACGCGAATTCGTCTAACTTTTTGTAGTTTCTCATATACATAAGGTACTACTTTCACTCGACTGCCTTTCCCGTTTTCATTTTCACCAATTAAACGACCATTCAGCCAAGTCATTCACTTAATTTACTACCTATGTTACTTGGCTGCCATCGTGGCACCCGTTCCACCTTGCCACCATCCCGCCACCCCAGTAAAGCAACTGTATAGCTATGGCTATGAATAATTTAAGCAAATCGCTGGCTGTTTGTCTGTACGTGTCGCTGTGCCGGATTAGGCGGCATTTGCATATTTTAATTATTTAGATTGTTGTGTTGAGCTACTTACTCCTAGTCGAGTGTCTATCTGTCCCTCTGATGTCGAACCGGATGTGAAGCGGAAATGCCGGCGTCGCCATTGTCGACAGACAGGCAAAACTTAATTAAAAGCAACTGTTTTTCTACTGGCATTAAAGTATACTTTTATGCTGGAACTCTTCTTCGAATTGCAATTGGAATTGCAGCTATAAATTCATATGAATATGATAAAGATATAATTAATTATTTGTTGTCCTTTCTAGATGTGATCTCAAATCAATTGAATGCTGAGCCAATTATCAGAATAAGTTAGCTTTTCCTTAGTCTTCACTAACACAACGAATCGAAATGTTTGTTAAAGAGATCTCTCTAGTACTTCATGCAGTCCCATTCAGTTTCACTTGGCATTGCAAACGTGCAGACAGTGTTTCGGCCAAGTTAAAGCCACAAACAAAAAAGTAAACATTCATAAGCATTTGTGGCTGGCTTTGCCAATAAACACATTACAGTTGCCAGAGCCAATCATAAATTCATAATGAAATATGAGGGCGACTGGCCAAAGATAGTCCATGGCCAAGGCGAAGCCAGTCAGCCACACTACAACTACAACAATGTATAGTAATAAATACGCACATAGTAGAGAGAGGGGGAGGGAGATTTGGTTGCAGGTCTGGTTTTTGGCAAAGTGTAGCAGTAAACCAGGCGCTTGAGACCGGCTGTGGCATTACTTTTATGATTATTTGTGTCGTTTATTGTGTGTGTGTGTGTGTGCAACCAGAAAGTGACTTTAACAGCTCGCACATATGGAGAAGATGGCTAGAGTCTAGTCCATGTCCGGTCAGCGGGCAGCTTTAATTAGATTTGCACATTAGAGGACAACGCCGAGGCTAATGACATCTCGCTTCAGTATGCGATGCACGCAATGCGAAGGCAAAGTCTGTTTATAGTCGTCTTTGGACTTACTAAACGCACACTATGAGGCGATAAACACCAGACCGTAACTGTGTAGCATGGTTGGCAAGAGAGAGCGAGAGAGAGAGAGAGAGAGAGAGAGAGAGAGAGAGAGAGAGAGAGCGAGAGTGGGAGATGGAGTGAGAGGTAGAGTGAGCGCTCCATCAATAAGGCTTAATTTAATTTGAGCCTCGTTCATTTTTGCGCTATCTTTAAGCTAGGACACAGCAGCGACGTCCACACGCCCACACGTGTCCTGCACATGATTATTATTATTAGCTACGATGATGTATCCTTTTAATGTATGTGAGTCTGTGCATAACTCTCTGTCTCTCTCTCTGTGTGTGTGTGAGCTCTGTGGGTGTGGGTCAGGCCTGGCAAATATTAATAATTGTTGCCTTTTTTTCTATTTTCATGCTCGTCGACGTCTGCGAAACACGCTAAAAATTAATTAAACGTTCTTACCCGAAGGGTGTGGCGCTGGGGGGAGGGGGGCGAGGGTGGTGGTAATGGAGGGAGGTGTAAATATTTTTGCTCGGCCATTTCGTGGTTATTTATGCGCTTGATGTTTTGGCCATTTTTACAGCACCTTCTGTCCCCCAAACTTGCCTGTGCCAAAGGACCCCCCTTTTCTCCATTAATGGCATACGGTCGACACTTGATTCATGTCGTTGTTGCTGTTGTTGTTGTTGTTATTATTATTATTGTTGTTGCGGATGCTACAGCCTATCGTTGTTATTGTTATTTCTGTTGCTGTTGTTGTTGTTGTTGTTGTGCAAACAGCACGCACTCATATTGGCAATTTATATTTGTATTAATTAATGGGCCAGTAAACAATTGCTGAAAGCAGCGCCATTAGCACGCATCGAGGGTTTGGGCAATAACGTATCCTGGCTCCTGACAAGCACAAATAGGATACGGATTACAATATGTGCATTCCAGGCTGTCCACAAAAGGGTTTCTCTACTCGCTTTTTGGTGAATTAATAACATGTTCTGTTTGTGGCATTCTGCAGAATTGACTTTAGTTATTTCATAATTTTGTAGCAGACATCATAAATCTGCAGTTATTTAACAAATATTTGCATATGAATTTTGATTAGCAGCGGCACAGAACATGGAGATGGGGTGCGGTAATTATATTATGATGGAATATTATGTTGAAGAAATAACAATAAATCAAAATTCAGATTAAATTATATTGTGAGGGTAATAAAAATGTAAATAGCTATAACGAAACGTTAAAAATATCATAGCATAATTTTAGGATGAACTAAAAATTATATTATACGAAATTTTAAATTTTAAATTATAATTCAAACTATATTTATTACATTTAAATTCTACAGTGTTTCCTAAAGGGAAGTGCTTTATGCTAATACGCAATTCGGAACACAGTCCAAGCTGTATTTAATTTATATATGATTGAAAATTGAATTGAGTTTATTTACGAGACTGTGCACTTTGCGAATTTGCCTGGCGCTCATAATAAAGCATCCGCAGTAAATAGTAGACTGTAAAATGCATTGCAAATAAACTTGAATGTAATTTCGTAATAAAAGCTCAAAAGCGTATTGAAAACGCGTGCAACAATCGCTGGCGAAATGCGCAATGTCCTGCAGCCTGAACAATAAAAGTCGCCATGTTCGAGTCGGAGTTCGCTCCAGATGCGAATGCGGCCTGTGTGTGACATTCTTTGGGACACTGAAGGACCTCTTTATACCATTGTATATATGTTTGTTTGTTTGCCATGCGTCCTGCCCCGCTTTGGGGCATTGTAATAACTGCAGCTGCACGTTCACAATTTGAACGTGGTGTGTGTGTGGTTGTGGTTTTGGTTTTGGTTTTTGGCTCAGTTCAGTTCAGTTCGGGCTTGATAAAAATGAGCGTCGGAAATACGAATATAAATTTTGCCATATCTGATGTACAACTGTGTGTGTGTGTGTGTGTGTGGCAGGATAAACGTAATGGCTGCATTGCATTGCCAGGAAGCGGGGCAGACAGCAGACAGCAGACCAATCATCAGAAGTATGCAGCGGCCACAGCGACAGAGAGGACAGAGAGGAGTGAGAGGAGTGAGAGGACAGAGCACATAGGACACAGGAGGAAACGGAAATGACATGCAATAAAACACAAAGGCGCACGCATGGGGCAACAACTCGATCGGGTTTTTGGATTGAGGCTGTGGACTGCTGTCTCCTCTGTCCACTGTGGATTATAACACAAAATGGCAGCTAACAACAAAAATCTATCTGGCAAATGCATCGCCAGAAACTTTTACAGAAATTACAATTGCAAAACTTGCGTACTTAGGAGGAGAGACAAGTTGAGTTGAGTTGAGTTGAGTTGAGAAACCCGCAGCTGCTGGACAGTCTCTCGTCCCACCATTCAGTTGCCACAGAGTGCGTTGTCCTTTTGTGTGCGTTAACGCCAAGTCATTTGGCTTATCAATGCCAGACGCAGACAATTTCGGTCTTATCGCTTGGTCGCATCGCTCCCTTCATGACTTCATGCAGGTGGCCAAGGGCTCAACGCAATCGATGCTCATTCTATCCTGATTTAATGCCTGGCCTGTTGTATTATTAAGCGCCCATTAGCCAGACTCTGGCGACAAACTGGACCTAGTTGTGAGCTGTTGTGACGCAAATTACACAGCTCGCAATGGGCAGCGAGCATTTGCTGTTGGTCTGGTCAACTCATTGACATGTATGCAAACATTGCACTAATGATGGTCAACCAAGTGGCCACTAACTACCATTTCTAATGAAATGGCCTCGCCTCTGCCACTGCCTCTGACTCTGCCTCTCGGTTCTCCTTGACAACACAACTGCTGCCTGCTTTATTGGCTAATTACGCCCTGCAGCGGGTTGTTGCATGCATGTGATTGCTCGTTGCAGTCTCAAAGTCCCAGTCCCAGTCCCAGTTCCAGTCTCAGACTCAGTCACAAAACCCAGCCAGAGTCTCCCAGTTGCACTCTGAGGCTGCCCCATTGCAGGCTGCCATAATTTGCCACAAAATGCTGCTGTTTTATTTTCGATTTTAATTTCCATGTTGCTGCCGCCTGTGGTAGTTTCGTTGTTGCATGCATATGCTCGACATGCGCCTAATTTATATTCATTATCTGATGCATAATTATAGATAACTTGCATATCAACCGTCGCATTCTGTACCGCGACACTCTACACACCACACACCACTCGCCACTTGCTACAACACACAACTTTCCTCTTCGACTCCGTCGTCGTCTCTGTCTCTGTCCCTGCCTCAGATTGTTGCTGCCGCGTGTTTATCCTTGAGCTTATGCGCCATCCAAGCGGATGCTGATTCACTGTCTAAATATTTGGCTAACGCAATTGGTAGCAAGCACTGACAACCCCCCACCGTGTTAGCCTACTTCTTAATCTTGTTTAAGCTTATCTCAATGTTGCCCCCCTGCTCAATAGCTGTTGTTGCCACAGATAACTGCCAACAAGGTGCTGCAAAGGTTAAACATGGGGAAAGGGTGCACAAATATTTGTAGCGCTGGAAATCATGGAAATTCAATTTAAAGAAAATTTAACAAAAATGTTTAAAATTCACAATTTTTATATTAAATCGTGGATTGTTATTTCAATGAAAAAGTATTTTTAATAAACTGATTTCTCATTGAATTCTTTACGCTTTTAATCAAAATATAGAAACAATATTAATTTATATTTATTACTAAATTCCTTACCCATTTAAGCAGCAGTTTTTACTTTGAACTCTTTATTTTTAATTGTATTATTATATATTATTTGTATATTTAGAACTTAGTTGCGTACAGTTTTTTGGGGCTTAGTCTATAATTATTGTAAGTTTCTTTAGCCAAATCATATCGCATCGGTTTTCCTACTTATGCACAATGCTAATTGATTAAATTTATTGTTGTAAATAAGTGTAGTAGATAGTTGAAGCTTATTCGAAATAAATACATATATATATATTTATGATCTTTAAATGGATCTTTTTCTATAGTTAATTATCGAATTATGATTTCGATTTGTATGCATCTGGTATAAAAATATAATTAAATTATTTATATTATTCTTATATAATTAATTAGTTTGATTCGCTTAACTAGGGATGTGTGTGTGTATGTGTGTATCTATGTTTTGTTGTTGTTTTTTTGGAACAGTATTGAGACCCACTTGGTTGCGGGCTTGCATGTTGTAGGATCCAATTCTTAACTAGGTACCTTAATCTCAAGTTGAACTTTATTGCTTTCTTGAATGCGGGATATGAGTTCTCTATCTCTATCTCTATCTCTATCTGTATCTTTATCTTTACCTTTATCTCTTCTTGTATCTGTATGCATAATTATATCTGTTTCTGTCCGTGAATCTATGTTGTTTAATAATTGATGACCACCTGGTGGCGGTGGCTGCTTCGTTAGCATCTGCTGCTGATTTTAGCGCCCATGGCGCACCTCATTTATTAAAGACGATAGCGTGGACTTGAACATGGCGCAATCAGCGCTAATTAAAATGGCCTCTGGCGAGCATCACGAGATTATGCAGTTCTTGTCCTTGTCGCTGGCAAGTTCCGAGGGCTTTCGCTTGCGATCGTAGGCGAGGGCATCGTTGGGCACATAGCTGACGCGTACCCCGCCATAGTGTCGCCTCTGTGGCAGCTGGTACATCATCATGTAGTCCTCGGAGCTGGATGAGCTCGATGAGCATGTGGAGCACACATCCGACTCCTCAGACTCATCGCGTTCTCTTTCTCGTTCCCGTTCCCGTTCCCGTTCGCGTTGATGCCGCGGCGACTTTTGTGGCATTGTCATTGCCTCGTTCTCCGCGATTGTCGTTGCCTGCATCACTGGAGGCGACCCCTGGTAGGAGGAGGACAGTGGCTGGGCAGGAGCATAGGTATCCGCTCTGGTTGTGGAGTGAGACCGATGACCGCTGCCACTGCGATGATGACTCGATGACTTGCGACGCCGACGTCTGCGCGATCCATGTCCGTGTCCGTGTCCATGTCCATGTCCATGTCGATTACCATCTCTGTCCCTTTCTCTATCTCTGTCCCTGTCTCGCTCACGCTCACGATCTCTTTCTCGTTCGCCGCCGCTGCCGCTGGTGCCAGCTCCATTGCCAGAATAGCTGCGGGAGCGGGGTAAAGTATCGGGAATGCCTTCAAAGCGTACGCCCTTCTTCTTACCCGGTTCACCGCTCATGGGCGAGGAGGAGGAGCCGCCACTCAATATGGATACGGGATGCGTGGGCGGTTGTGTTGCCGATTGCGTAGACAGTGGCGTGTTCAGGGAACGATCTCCAGCTGAGTGAGTGGGAGAACCCATCAGCTCTGGTGGCAATGCCGTAGATGCCACACTTAGATTGGGTGTGGGCAGCTCGGGGATCTCACTACCTGCTGGTGGCGGTGGCGGCGGATGCATAATGTCCGCATACTCATGTTGCGAGGCATGGAACTGCTGAGCGGAGGCATGCAGTGGTGGTGCAGGCAGCGGTTGTCCAAAGTGCGTCATGTGCTGAGGAGCACCAACTAAACCCAGCTCCGGCATGCTGGAGGTGATGGAGTTCTCCATTTTGGAGACTTGCTGCAGCTGCCGTTGCAACTGATAGCTGTGTGTGGCACCAATCGGCGGCTTGGCGGGCCAGGCGGCATCCAAGTTGGTCGCCATCTCATTGAAGTTGTAGACACCATCGCGCTGCAGCTCCATGGGCTTTGGCATCAGATGCGGCTGGAAGTCACCTGGTGAATTGAGAGGCGACATATTTTGCGAGCTGGAAAAGTCAGTGAAATCGCCGCCAGCATTGAGGCGTCCCTGCTCCAGATCCTTGACGACACCCGCATCCGAGTCGGAGGTGGCATAGCTCTGCTTGGCATGGGACACCAGGTGACCTCCGGCTGCTTCATTGCCCACTCCTGCTGCTAGCTGTTGGCTCTGCAAATGATACATCGCCTGGTTGAAGCTCGCCTGATGCTGTTGTTGCTGCTGTGGTGACATGGGCGGCGAGCTGGATGCGTGGCTGCTGGGAATGCGCGTCTGCTGGGGTCGCACACGTTGCGTGGGCGGTGTGGGCGTGGTGTACATGCCGGTGCCAGAGCTATCCGAGGGCGTTGGCGGCTCACCTTTGCTGCAGGCAATGGAGCAATAGATGGCGCCACGACGGGGTAGAAACGCGCGTCCCAGCAGCGAGCAGCGACAGGTGTTGCACGAGAAGCATTCATCGGTGGCATGCCAGTGCTGGCCATCGTGGCTCATCTGTCCCTGGTCGACGCCAATGGCCTCGCCACAGTAATCGCAATACTCAGCGAACATCGCATCGAAGCAGAGCAGGCAATAGGGTTTCCCCTCCCGCATGATGTATCGCTGTCCCCCCAATTGTTTATCGCACTCGTGGCAGGCAAAGTGATTCATATGCCAGGCACGTCCCTCTGCCTCTGTGCACTCATCAGCCAGGATAATCTGTGTGCGAAAGTTACACTCAAGTTGCAAGTTAAAGTTGCATCCACAGTTGCTGCTACACTTACCTCATCGCAGGCGGAGCAACGCGGCTTGAGCGTCTCAGCGTGATGGCGTCCACAATACATGCGTCCATCGCGATGAAAGTAGATGAGATCCACGAGCAGCTCACGGCAGATGCAACACGTAAAGCAACCAGGATGCCAGCTGGCATTCGGTCCCAAGCGCGTGGCAAAGACAGCAATGTCGCCTGTGGAAATCAGTTCGTCGCACTGCAAGTGGGAATGTTTGAGTTGCAATTTTCGGCTTTAAGTTTGGATGAGAAAGAAAGAGACTTACGCCATCGCAGGGACGGGCGCTCATCAGTTGTCGGACATTGCCGCGTCCAAGTGCATCACGTTTGCGCTGTGTGGAAAACAGACGAAGCTCCTTGCGCTCCTCATCCGTCAGTGAGTGACAGTAACGAACCTGCAATGACAGAAGGTAACAGAAAGAACCGTTTGGTATTTTTTGTTTTCTGTGAGCAACAGACAGACAGCCAAATCATATGTTCACTGAATGGACGGATGGATGGATAGATGGATGGATGGATGGATGGATGGCTGGCTGCAACTTGAAGCACGCCCCGTGGGCAGCAGCGAAAGGTAAGTTAAAGTGATCTTTCCCAGAAGTCAACTCAACCCGAAGATTGTTTGTCTTCAACAACAGCTACAGCTGCAATAACAACAGCAGCAACAACAACAACAGTGGGCCAGTGGGCAGGGCAGACAACCGCAGACAGAGTAGACCGGTAGCCGGTAGTCGGTAGCCGGCAGTCGGTAGACCGTCTAACTGCTCCTAGTCCATCTCCATCTCCATCTGCGACTCCAACGCCAACTCCAACTGCAACTGCGACTCCATCTCCTGCATCAGCTTCAGTTGCCGCTTGCGGTCAGCGTCTCGTTTGTGTTGTATGCAAATTTTTCGGCTGCCTCTTTTTTGTTGCCTGCCTCCTGTCACCGCCTCCTGTTGCCGCCTCTGCCTGCTGCACAATTTGATTTGACTTTCTGGCTTGGAATTTGGGCATTTGCCACATATTCTATCCACACACACACACATACACACACCCCAGACTGTTCTGGTAACTCGTCGTTAACATGGCAACCCCCAGTTAGTGGCAGTGGTTAAAATGCTAAAAGCGGTAACTGATACGACTATTCGTATTTGCAACTAGCTCTGGGAATCCGCTCAACGTAGTTTCTTTGTGGTTTTTTTTTTTTATTCGGGGACTATCCAGGGTCAGTTAGTTGCACTTGTTTCCTTGATTAATTAAAAGGCACACGGAAATGTGTGGGAATTGACTTTGATATGCCGTTGCTGTAATTTGAGTTGTCGTTGTTGTTCTTGTTGCTGTTGTTGCTGTTGTTGCTGTTGTTTGCAAAGGAAGGGGCAACATGAGGCCATTCAATCACGATAAAACGCGCACACATTTAAATAAATACCACGAAATTGACAGGGCAAAGTCTCTCACCAGGGACACTGCACAGTGGTTGCAGCATTTTGAATACTGTGAATACTGTGAATACACTCACCTCGTTATCATGCGGCGGCAGTTGATGCAGCAATTGTCGCACACGATACTGCTCTCCAGGACTGTTGACGTATGGCACTTTTTCGTCGGGTATTTGGGAGAAGTACAAGCGTACCTGCAAAGAGTCAAACAAGAATGAAGAATGAATGGATAAGCAGAGGAATGAATGCTGGAATGCAGTTGGCCGAGGAAGAGGTATAGGCAGAGATAGAGATAGAGGAAGAGGTAAAGGTAGGGGTAGAGTTAGAGGTCACACACTGTGCGCCTGGCGAGATAAACTAAAGCTAAAAAGGGTTAAGCCAGACAAGTTCCCCAGTCAAGTTCCCAGTCAAGTCCCCAGTTACTGTCGCTTCATCCTCATCATCCTCATCATCATCATCATCATCATTGTCACGTTGATCAGTGGAAATCAGTGAGGTTGCCCGTCAACTGGCCAACATTGCGCGGCACAGCAGGCAACTGACTAAAGATTTTTGATTTTATTACGTTGATTTTCCATTTGGCCAAGTTGAAAGGTGCTTAACGTGCAGCGCTCGGTGAACTTCTAAGCCCAGTTCTTTATTGGCCACGTTTCTGCAAGTGCTGTAAAATTTCAAGCTTTGCGATCTGCCAGCAAATGGTGACCACATCCCAATCCCAAACCCATTTCCAAGTCCCATTTCAATTGCAGTCTCAGTTTTCAGTTTCAGTTTAAAGCAGCAAACTGGCAACGTCCAGTTGGCCAACTGGCAACTGGCAACTGGCAACTGACTGACTGACACATGGCTTATGCTGCGTCAACGTAAATGGCTGTAAATAAATTTTCAATTCTGTTTGTAACGTTTGCCAAAAATACAATATGGCAATGGGATTGGCAATGGCAAAAAACTTCTCCGGCTGCGCGACATGTGATAGGCGGCGTTGTCAGTGCATGTTCAGCGGGATTAACGCGACTCTGAGGTTGAAGAAGAGTTGCAGTTGGAGTTGGAGTTGAAGTTAAAGTGCTGCCAGCTTCAGACCAGGCTAACAGTCTGGGTATGTGCTGCCAAAAAAATGTAGTAGCGCGCTTTTAGGCGCCCAATGGGTTGAAAGATTGCGCAAGATTTATTCGCCATTGGCGCATATTTTACGCAAATAATTTATGTGGCGTTTATGTCAGCCGAAAATAATTGAAAAAATCAGCCCAAATGGTAGCACTTTTTTCGTTGGCCAATGCCCCATTGAATTGGCCATAAAAGTCGCATTGAATAATGGCTAACAGAAGCAGCGCAGCTGCAGCTGCAGCCGACTTGAGTTTCATTAGCGCAATCTAATTCAAAATATATGCAGACAGCTAGATAGAACCTCAGTCGATGGCCCACACATTGGCCAGAAGATGATTCAACTGGGCTCAAAAGATGCAGCCACTATCGTGTCGAGTTGCGTGAGGGTTTCGCTGGCTATCAACGGCTGAGGAACTTAGCCAAGGCAACGCCTGACTGACTGGCTGACTGATTTATGGCCTTGTATTGCATATTTATTTACAGCTGGCCCTGGGCATGGCAGATCTGGCCAAGTATCTGACAAAGTAACGCACAATAAGTCAAGTGAAGTCGCAGCTTTGGGCCTCTTATCGTTGCCCACAAATCAAGCATTAACAATCAGAGATCAGCAAATCATTGTCCGGCTTTGGCCCTGGGGACAACTTTGGTCGATTGAAAGACTCACCTGATCTGGTCGCAAGCCAGGCGGCACCCAAGTGTACTCCTCAAGTGCACAGCCGCTGTCATCGTCCGAGTGCGATTGCCGTTGCATATCCATGTGCGGACCGGCCAGGAATGGAGCATGTGCTGCCGACGAGGGGCCCCCGGGATGATGGAGCAGCGATGGCGGCGAGGGTGTCGATAGCGCCGGTGACAACTGATGGTGTCCATGATGTTGCTGATGTGGATGACCATGTGGCGGCTGTGGCTGTTTCAGCGACGAATTCGAATACTTCGAATTGGAGGAACAACCCGAGGCAGCGGGCGAATACTGTGTGGATGCAGCACCGGGACCAGGTGGCAGCTGCACTGGCAGTTGCTGATGATGCGGCGGCAAGTATTGCTGATGGCGTTGCAGCGGCAACGGCGATGTGGGCAACATGCAACCCGCATTCTGTGCCCCATACAATGCGCTAGCCGACGAGCTGCTGGGCAGACCCAAGTTGCCCAAGGGTGGCGGCAACGGAAGAGGCAATGTTCCTACACCTCCCTGGCCTTGGCTGGGCGAGAAGTGGCGCGGCAATGTGGGGATCTTCTGCAGATACGATATCTGCGTCAACGGTGTCCGACTGATGGGCCTGCAACAGATCGATAGAGGAGAGGCAAAGAGAAGGAGAGTGTTTAGTTATTGGTGTTATTTTGCGGCATGGCTAATTTAAACTTAATTAAAATAGTTTCGATATAGCATGACGGGTTAAAGGTTTGCTCGTTGGCTTGGGAATTTTGTTTGAAGCACCACAAAAGCACCACAAATTATTTAAGCTCTCATCGGACACTGGCAAATCATATTTTTTAATGTAATAAAAAACCGCATACAATGTGTTTCCCTCTACTTTGTCTGTTTTGTTGTCTTTATTCCTTTGTAATTCGTCGGGTTGGTTTTATGCGGTTTTGCACTTCCTATTCGTTTGTTATTTTTTGTATACACATGTAGATATATATATATTTCATTTTTTTTTTTGTTGGACAAGCTGTCAATTTTAGTTAATTTTTTATGCGTTCTTTGTGCAACGCTTAAAAAGAGGAATTTGGTTTTTTTTTTTGATGCTGCGAAACGTCAAAATGAAAATACAAATACGCTTCACAGCATTTGCACAAACAAATCGACGGCTCTATTGTTGTTGTTGTTATTGTTATTTGTTAATGTTATTATTGTTGTTGTTATTGTTGTTGTTGTATGTCTGATATATTCGTATGTTTTGCTGTTGTCTGCTTTCCGGGCCCTTGGGCTGTCGCTGTTTGTCATTTTGTTGTAGCCTGACATTGTTATCCTAGCAAACGCCCCAAATACGCTGCAGCCTTGTCGTGCTGTCACTTTGACTCTGCATGTGCGAGTGTGTGTGTGTGTGCTGCCTCATCTATGTATTGGTGGTATTTTTAAAGCTTTTCTGATCAACGCTTTCCCTTTGTTTCCCTTTGTATATATTCTTTTAAATATAAATGTGTCTCAGAAATAATTAAATCATATTTTTTTAATTACATATATTATAATCTAAGTAAATAAATAATAATTAAATAAATAATTATAAAAATATCACCCATATTAGTATATTATTATCTTAATATGGAAATGTGTATCACAGATAATTAAATATTATTTATATTATTATCTTTAAATAAATATTATCTATATAATCATGTTTTAAATTTATAATTAAATATTATCCGTATTATTATTATATTTATTATAATATTATTATGTTTAAAATTGAAAATTGAAATAATAATTATTTGATTATATTATTTTGTTTAAATAAGTATTATTTTATTTATTATTATCTTTAAATTATTATTATATTTATTATATTAATAATATAATAATTAAATAATAATTGTTTTATTATATTATTACGTTTAAATAAATATTAGCTAATTTACTTTATTATTATTTTCAAATCTTTATTATATTTATAATATTAATATCTTTAAAATGCATATGTGCATCGGAGATATTTAAATATTATTCATATTATTATGTTTTAAATTTAAATTTATTTTATTTTATTTGAATTTTAAATATTATTGTATATTTGTATCTTATGCTTATATTTATTATAATATTATTGTATTTAAAATTGAAATGCACATCCGAAATAATTAAATAATAATAATTTTATTATATTATTATGTTTAAAAAAGTATTATTTAATTTACTATATTATTATATTTAAATTATTATTATATTTATTATGGTAACTTTAATATGTATTTAAATATATATTTATTATCAAAAAAAAAGCCAACCAAGTCTTTAGTTCACTTTACTATCATAATTACAACCATCGAAGCCTTATACATCTGCCTTAACACACATATTTCAATTGTAGCGCATACGCGATTCATGTGGCAGCATCCACGGCGGCATGCACCATTTCATGCCCGTTGTTGTTGCTATCAAAGGATAACTGCGCATTGTCTGTGCATATGTAACTGTAGCTCTACTCTAGTATGGTTGTGGGCGTAACTGCCTCTGACTCTGTCGATATATATTCATATGTGAGTGTGTGAGTGCATTTGTGAGTTACTCACAACTGGCTATGTGTGTGTGTGTGAGTGTGTTCATGCGGGCGTTTTATCAAAACAATGTGGCCGCCCTTTTGTTGTTTTTCGGGCCATGCGAATTCTTTTTGTACATTCAGCTTCCCCCGCTTCTCAAATTCACCAGTTTCGCAGTTTCCGAGTCCGACTCCATATCCGTATCCGCTTTAGCGATTGCAATTCCATTTCTAGTTCGCTGACTCTTTAGCTGCTGATGTGTCAATATTGTGTGAGGCGGTTGCTCTGTGGTTTGCCAGCAATTAATTGCACAGATTTTGGCTTTTAACGGGCTGCCAGTAAACCCGGCTAAAATGTAGTTTTCCCATTGTTTTATGGAGCGTCGACATTTACATTTTTAACTCATTGGTCGGTGGACAAGAATGCGTGGCATCGAGTTGCCAGGCGTGGGATTGCCAAAAGGGAAACATTGCACGTGCAGTTTCAGTCTCTAACCGAATATCCAAGTCCCAGTCGCAGCTGGAGACAGTTGCCAACAACGACGGGGACCAAAAGTGTTGGCTGCTGTCAAATCAGCCGCATTCAAACTCAAATTACAAGCCAAACAAACGGCTGGCGGCACTCTGGCTCAGGAACTGGGATTGGGATTGGGATTGGGAGACTGCAGACTGTGTACTGTCGACTGTCGGTTTGTCGACTGTCGGTTTGTCGACTGCAGACTGCAACTGGGGACTGACTCTGTTCAACTCTATTCACAAATGAAAAGCGAACCAAATGGCATTGCACAAACTGTGCCTAACACACAAATTTGTTGCATTGGAAAATGAGAGGATAGCTGCAGTTGGGGCTGAGCATTGAAGTCTTTTGAATTTATTGTGCGGTCAGCTGGGGCCGCTGTGCGGGCCAGGACTGAGCCGGGCTGAAACGGCGACCTGCATTTCTTTTCATTCGCGCGGAATTTTCGCAATTTACAAATTTATTGTTGACTGCAACGAATTGCGTAAAATTGCCAGCAATTGTGGCAAGTTTCAATTTGGTCTGCGCGTGTGTTTTCTGTTGTTGTGTTGCACAGTGTTTGTTGGCTAGTTTTATTAAGCCATTAAAGCCGACTCGCCTCGACTCGACTCGAATTGCCTGTGGAAATGGAAAGTGGCTGGGATTACAAGGCAGATGCAAGCATTGGCAAACGCACAGTTCGCAACAATGTTGCTGCAACATGTTGCTGCTGTCTGGCTGTAGCTGTAGCTGTAGCTGTAGCTGTGGCAACACTAGCATACAAATAACACCCTTGAGATACATACTATATAACACAATAAATGCGGGCATTGCCTGCGGGCAGCTGTTGCCAATGTTTGCTTTTGCATTAACCAAACTCGAAGCAGAAGTTGAAGTTAATGTTAAAGGAGAAGAAGGGTTTCGTTTCAGGCCGAGGCTCACTTTGGCAGTCGTTGAACCAAAAAATAAATAAATAAAACTGGTTTCCCACTTGGCCGATACATGCCGTTGATTTCTCTAGGCCCAATGCTTTCGGGCCCTAAAAAAAAAACTAGTTCAAAGCGTTGCCATTGATAACCGCAACATTGCAGCACTACAACACTACAACTGGTGTTGCCCTCTTGCAGCTGCTCCGGCACGATCGTGTCAAGTGTGGCAACTAACCGTGGCTTAAGCACTCGCCATCTCCATTATGGCTTCAGCCTGAAGATCACTTTGCCATACTCGTAACTATATTTAGCTGGGCTGCTTATCTGCTGGTTGGCATCTAAATGAATGATCATTATATACGGCACGGCGAACGCGTTGACAAATTGCAAAGTCGATGCCGCAGTCGCGCAACCTCAGCTGAAGTTTCTGCTCTTAAGCGATGGACGTCTCAATGGCTGCCCAGAGACAGACGACCCAAGCAACAATTGTTGCTGTCAGTCGGTCTATCATTCCGTCATTCCGTCATTCCGTCACTCTGTCTGCATTTCTGCCTGCCTTTCTGTCTATCTCTGTGGTTTCTGAGTCATTTGTTAGCTAGGCCACAAAATTTAGGTTAATGCCGAGCGTCAAACAAAGCGAAAGTTTCCACTTTTAGTTACAAATATTTTCCATATTTCTAGGCCAGCTGTGACCCCATATAGCAACTGCCAACATTTTAAGCGACAAACCGACAGAACGATAGACGGACAGACCGACAGGTGGTCCCTTAAATGCCACTATGTCCTGGAATTTGACCGGTGAGACTTGTTTAGTAAGTTTTACGATGTTGCTGCGACACAACAATTATTGCCCAGGCTCCCTTTTCCGGCTCCTTCTGCCAGCGCTTGTTGGCTTTTATTGTTTTACGGCTGCAAGTTGACGCTAAGATATCCTGTATTCAGTTAAGCATAGTATGCACAACTGATGTATGTATTCTAAATGTACTTGTCTATAATGTGAGTAAAATATTGAAATGTGCAGCAAAACATTTTAATTGACATGCAACTAATTAATTTATTAGATGATTTATCATGAATATCAGCAAGCGATAACATTGCTTTAATCATAATTTAATTAGCATAAATTATTCATCAACATAATTGAACTACATTCCAGGGTATGTTGTAGGCAGCAAACACAATAACAACCACTACAGCAACTGCAAGTGGTAAAGCTTTATTAAAACCCAACAGGCAAGCAAGCTCACAACTAGTGCGATTGTCATAAACGATTTTTGAATTGACAATAAAAATTGCCGTAAACTTTATGGCGAACATGGAGAACACACGTACAACTTGCCAGTTGCCCCCGGGCCTCTGGCAGCCTCCCTCTGGCACGGCAACAGCTCAGCTGGTGTGCATTGTGTCTGGCGGCAACGATAGTCGTATGCCAGCTCTGGCACTGAGGCTGTCTGCCTTGTCAACATGACATTTGGCGTGTTGACATTTTTATTGACTTTGGCATCTACTCGTACTACGTTCTCTGGCAAACATTCCAAGTTGTTGTTGCTGTTGCCGTGGCTGTTGCTGTTGCTTTGTTTGCAGCTAAAAGTTGATTAAGAATGTCTGCCTGCCTGCTTGTTGTGTCCCATGCTGAGGCTGATGTTGTTGTTTTGATGCTGGCAATGGGATTGGGAGTCTGACTGAAGCTGATGCTGAAGCTGGAGTTGCGTGTGGTCAAATATAGCATTTATTGCGCATACGCCAAGTGGCACTAATTGCTGCACTAGCTGCGAAATGAACATTAACACAAATAGAAATCAATTAAACGGCTAACTGTAAATGAAAGCCTGTTAATTTGTATGTTCAATTTAGAAAGTCGCGCATAAGCAAAATAATTGCATAATTTGTTCGGATCACAGCGCAATTTTCACACCACAGCCAAAGCCCATGTTGCAGCCCATGTTGCAACCACCCCAAAACGAGCAGACGAACTTGTTGCTCCCAGGCTATGCCACAGAACAGAGACCAGAGGCATGTGGCAAGCGGCAAGTGGCAAGTGGCAAGTGGCAAAACGGCAAGAGAACAAATTGTTTGCTTATCTTTCGGTAACAAAGCTGACCAATTAATGTAGTTCCCTCGTGTCTTTCCCGGGCAACGTCAACATTTGTGAGGCGGCAAAAATGTTGCTGCAACATTTTGCAGTGTTGCTTTTGCGCTTTGTTGTGCTCTGCTAACGGCAACGAAAATTGTTTTCTGAGCGTGCAAATTTTCACAGCTGCTGCCACAGCAACAACTATGCCAGTAATTTTCCAACTGTCTGCCTCTGTTTTTGTGTGTGTGTGTGTGTGTGTGTGTGTGTGTTGTGCGGCAAACATCGAAGCAAAAGATGCCCCAACACTTCAACTTTAGCTTTGGCCAAACAACAACACGAACAACAAGTTGAAAGCAGGGCCTCTTCAGTACACCGAGTGAGTGTTAGCTGGAAACAAAAGCAGGTTTCAGAACTCAGCCGGAAAATGCATGAAAACGTTGTTAAGCTCGAATCTCAAGTTGACTCAGTTCGCTGCGGTTCGATGCGACTTGGCCTGGCTTGTGCATCGGTCTCGTCGGCAATGAAATTGCATCATCAATGCAAATTTGGCTCGCTAAATGCTGCCAACACAGCGACGCTGACATAACGGCCAATAATGTTAACCATGGTAATTGATTCAGACAATTATTTTTACGTTTGCAACGAACAAGTTGCATCGCCCGACAAGTTCTAATTAATTTTTAACTCGCTGTAAATTCATCAAAATTGAAACGCATTTGTTTCGGGTCGCCCACTGATTGACTGTCCTGTTCAGTCTGCCCCCATCTCTCTCTTGCTCACTCGCTCTCCGTCTCTCTCTGCCTCTTTCTGGCTGTGTGTGGCGGCCAAGTCCAAGTCCACATTCAGGCTGGCCCACGGCAACCAACAACCAACAGCATTCGATCGGTCGTTGTCTTTGGTCTATGAACTTGTTTTCTCATCTCCTCTCGTAGTTTTAATTGAAGCCGTGTCTTTGCTTTTTATGCTTTTTGTCTTCGTCGTCGTTTACGTTTACGTCTTCTTCTTCGTCTCCGTCGTCTCCGTCGTCCCCGTCTTCTACTCTTCCTTATCTTATTCGTGCTTCGTCTGGCCATTATAAATTATGCGGCTGCTTCGATTTTTATACATTAATGTTTCCTCACTGCGTGGTGATTATGCTCAATTTTGTTTTTGACCATAATTACTTCGACGCTTGGCCCATCCGTGTATCCGTTAACTTTTGGCTCTTTGTCTTTTTCGTTGTTTGGCTCATCTCTTAAGTTTTTACGTTGTTGCTGTTTGTCCAACAAATTGGCATTGATTGATATTTATTCCTGCTTTGGCACTCTAAGCAAACACACAAGCACATAATCATTTGGGGAAATGTTCAAGTTTCCATGCTGTGAGTACTCGCAGTCGTATTTGCAGACCTTGAACACTATTTGAGTGTTTGACTAAAACTATCGAATCGTGTGAATGATTGAAGGTCAAAAAGATTGAACACTTCTCGAGGTTAGATGTGAGAAAATGAAATATACTTCGATTTCAACTACTTTAGCTATTAATATCATTTGAGTTATTAACTCTAACTTAATTTCAACATTGAAGGCAGATAAATCATTTGATTAGTTAAACCATTGGCACCACTTGGCACCATTTGGCCACACTTGACTTGTGGAATCCACTTCAATTATTAATGACACATCCAGACGTTAAACATGTCCACCCCACCAACAAACAACAGAGGCGGCAGTTGTAGAGCTTGCAGCTTGGCTGAGGATGATTTATGTGCAACGCTTCTTAACAAAACTGTTCACAAATTAACCGTAATATGATTTACAGAAAGCCGCTTTGCTGATGTTGCTGATGTTGTTGCTGCTGCTGCGGTTGCTGCGCCTTTTTCCCAGAGTGCAAGTTGCAGGCTTTGATTTATGGCCAACTGCAATCGGAATCTAATTTCTTGGCCATTAACAAAACCAAACCAAGCCAAACTGAGTTAAGCAGAGCAGAGCAGTAGGAGAATCTACTGCCTACGCAGCATGGAAGCCTTTGCTGCGTCTTTGATATTGAACTCCAACTGTGCAGCGTTGTCTGTGGATAGTTGTTGTTGCTATTTCTTGCTTGTTGTTGCTGTACTGGTTGCAACAACACACACGACGACAACAAACTCAAAAATTAAGCCAGAACTTTTGGCAAATGTTGACAAACTGAACGGTAACTTCGACTTGAACTTGCTGGCTGTAACTGTAGTTTTTTTGTGGCATGTTGACAACTTGCAACCAACTAAACATGGCAAATAATTAGCTGCTAATTGCATTTATGAGTGCATGACAGTCTCAACGGATGGCTAATGATAAACGGAAGAGTCTGCTCAGGCTCAAGGATTGACTCGACCATGATTGGCAGTTTAAGGGGCATTCAATGCTAACGGTACTCGGTACTCGGTATTCGATTTGTGGCTATTACGAGTGGCAACTCGATAAGGTCGACATCATATCAAATGCATATAAACAATGATAAAGCGCAACATGTTGTCGTGTTTGCTGGCCCCAAAAATGCTTATCATGATTAGAAAATCGCCGCCTTGCAACACACTTGCAACTAAACCAGAAATAGTCTTTGCAGTGGCCACCAACTTGGGGCAGCTAGCAGCTAGCAGCTAGCAGCCAGCAAGTTCAACAGCTAACGAGGCAGGAATGCAAAGAGTGTTAATGCTGCTGCAAGGGGCCAGGGAATGGGAGATCGTCCCTCTACCAGAGGCACCTTGCCTCACTGCCACTGGCAGTGCCACTGCCACTAAGTAAGTGGCTCGTCGACTGGCATGCAGGCAATTTAAATGCAAAGCCAGCAAAGGCCTCGGCAAAGTGAAGCTGTCAATGAAAATTACGCGCGGTTTTCCATTCTTTCTCCATTTTTTTATTTTCCTCCATCTGCCCGCCTATCAGCAATAAATTTATTGGCTGCATGTTGTGCGTGTGTATTGCGTTAAATGTTTAATTAATTAGCGAGAAATGCATTAAGTGATTTGTTGTCTCTTAATATGCGACAACGGGCTGATTTCTGAAATTCCGCATTATCGGAACGCTGAATGTTGGCCCAAACAATGGCCAATATATCAAGCAATTGTAACAGATCGTACTGTCATTCAACTGTCAACTTTTTGGCAACAAAAGGCAAAGCCACATCTGCATAACGCCAAAATACGCACTACGCTATCTCGCTCTCTCTGTCTCTCTCTCTCTCTCTCTCTCTGTCTCGCTCGCTTTGTGTGCTTCTCTTGCTGCCTCTGTCTAAGCATCCATGGCCAATTGGCTTGACGTGGGCGCAGACAAGTTGAAGCCAAACAAAATGTATCGTGAGTTGGCAGAATGGGGAATTCTACACGGATTTCGGATTTCTAAACTGATTTCAATTTCTTTTGAGCCTCACAACGATATCGCCGGCAATCGGACATGACTCTCTGACACTTTGACAGCTGCTTAAAAGCTTGAAAAATGCCTCAACGTGCGAAGGGCCAACTTACTTATGGCCATTATCTCAGCTCCAAATCGCGCTTAACAAAATATACAATTAATATGCGACGCAATTGTTGGGCCTTCCCTCTCTTTGCCCCGCACTGCGGTGTAATTAACATGGCGAACATGCGCAAAGGGGTGAGGGAGAGCGTGAGAGAGGGGCAGAGGGGGAGGAAAGAGTCATTTCAAAAAAATTGCTTTAATGGCCTGTCTTATTTTCACATTACTTCAGCGGAGCGACAATAACAAAATCATATTTTATCGCTTTGCATAAATAAATCACGAGGCGGCTTCACTTGTTGTTCCATCTCTCTCTCTCTCTATCTGTTGCTCTCCGTCTCTCACTTGACTGGCGCCGTCTACCTCGGTGTCTTTGCCCCAGTCTGTGTCTCACTTTGTGGCATTGCTACAGCCTTTGCAGCAAATGGCAAATGGCACTTGGCAACTGGGCAAGTTGGCCAATTGTCTGGCAAAGCCATACAAGTTGCATGCACACTCACAAAGATTTGTTGCGTTTTGTTATTGTAATTAAGTTGCATCTGCAATGGATGCAACAGCATCAACAGCATCAACGGCATCATGCAGCATTGCCAAGTCACAGAAATGCCTCAGTAACGCCCCAAAGTCATTTGTCAGTCGCTTTTGGCTCAAGCACAAATGTGCCAGTGGAACTCTTGTCCTCTATCTCCCCTATCACCTCTATTTCTCTCTCTCTCTCTCTCTGTCTCTCTATCTTGCAACAGTTGTTCAGCATCCACAGTCATTCGCCCGAGTGCCCTTAATGGCTTTGTTAATTAAAAACAAAATCAATATGAATGTGTTCGCTTGCAATGTAGAGAGGCGTTTGCAGTGACAAATAACTCTCTTGCTATTGCAAAATTTATGCTGATCTACGATTGATAACATCCAACAAGCAAATTAATTTGTAATCGAACAAGTAATTTATTCATAGTAAAAACTTTACTTCTTTCATTATTGTTAGAACTATAAAGATAGAGACAGGATTTACATCACATAGGAAGCTATGTCTATCTCCATATATTTAGGAAGTAATTTCTTTAGCTTATGTATTCTTTCTGAGTCTACACATTCCTCTTGAGTATTTTGCTTGATTATTTCAGCAACTGCAGATTCGCTTAGCAAGAATTTATGACTTTTCTTAATAGTAATAGACATTTTTACCCAAAGTTGTCTTTAGTAAACATTAAAAAATTCAAATAAACGATCATGTAAGACATCATGTAAGTCTGTCTCTTTAAGCACACCACATTATGTGTTTGTTTGGGCAGAAAACTGTTAAGTATCTAAAAGCTTAAAAATATGCAAATAAAAGATGATGTAAAACATAAGTTTGTCTCTTTAAGCACTTCACATTATATGTTTGCTTCGGCAGAAAACTATTAAATATCTTAAAAGAAAAGTTAAAAACTTAAAAATCGAATGGAAATAAATGAACATTTAATGCATTAACTTTTCTATTTTGAAGCACAGCTCATTAATGGCTAAGAGAATTCCTTTCTAAGCATTAAATACTTGGCTTTAAGCTAATAATGTGTTGAGCCAACTCCGACTGGCGGAGACATAAGTTTTGTCATTTAGGCAAAGGTAGCTAACATATCGTAAAATGCATGGCATGAGAAGTTAGTTACCTTAAGCCGACTACGACGAACTAAAGCCAAAGATTTATGCAACTGTCGATGGTAGTTAAGATTGAATTGAATGCTTAGACACGAGCTTGAGCACAACTTCATCGCAAGGTACATATAGAATGTGAATGCGACTTCTGCAATTTCCAGAAAACCTGAAGCCATTAACAGGAATAAGATGATGACGACGGCGACGGCGACGGCGACGGCGACGGCGATCAACTAGAAGTTGCAGTTCGAGTGCGCAGCTTAAATGATTGGCTGGCAATTTTTTAATAACTTCATTAACAGTCGCCAGTGCCACAGCAGCAGCAGCAGCTTAACAGCAACAGCAGCAGTTGCAAGCAATTAAAATGCCCCGTATATCAGTGGGTGCATAAAACTGGTGGCTGCGTCGACTTACTTCTAAATGCCACTGCCAAATCTGATCAGTTAACTCAGTTAGCTCAGTGAACCCAGCAAATAGTCAGACACTCCGCCCGTGGGCTAATTTGCTTGTTCGCGTGTGTCAAATGGCAGCGGCTACTGAAATTATTTTCCCAATATCAACTTTTCTGCTGCTGCTGCTGCTGCTGCTGCTGCTGCCGTCGAGTGCTGCTGGCAATTGCCTGTCAGGCCCCATCAAAACGGCGTCTGTTATTATTATTAATTATGCTTTGAGTGCGATTTGTACTAGCTGCGGTTAGAGGCTACCTTTGCTGTTGGCAGCCCATTTGAAATGCATTGATTTGGCACTGTCTCCTGGGCCCCATAATTTAAATGCCTTCCACAGTTCATGTTGCTCACACGAGCAACAGCAACAGCAAACAGCAACGGCAACCACAGCAGAAACAACAACATCCACAGCTAATTGAGTTGTGTTTTTCTGTTGTGCATTCTTTTTTATGATTAGCTTTAAGTTTGCCCCATTCAGCATATATTAACTTTAGCTGAAGTTCGTTTCCTAAGTCTTTTGTTTTTCCATGCATTGTAAATCATAGGGAAATAGTCAACGTAAACGAAGACGATAGAAAAGTTTACTCAGCATATGTATGCAATATTTTTGCGCTCGACTGCGGCCAAAAAGGAAATGTCATGACACTGAAAACAATTGCAGCTTTGCTTCGGTCCTCAAATGTTGAATGAAATACTTGACTGGCCCAGCGAACCAGGCCCTCTTTCAGCCTGGCAAGGCTCTGGACTCAGCCTGGACAAGCCTGGGCAGCGCCCATATTTCATAAGCTGCGTGCTGCACAAACACAATAACTTAGGGCAACGATATTTGCATGGCATTATGCACAATCATGACATGAGCCATAACAGCAACAACAACAACAGCGACAGCAGCGACAGCGACAGCAGCAACAGCGGCAGCGGCAACAGCAACTGCTGCTCATGTTTATGTAAAGCGAGCCGCGCCAGACAAAGCCACTGGTAAATCACACTTTGGCAGTCGTTGTTATTGTTGTTGCTATTGCCATTGTTGTTGTTGTTGTTGTTGTTGTTGCTGACAAACGCGGCGTATGCGTAACTTGAGAATGAGACGCCATTGTCGCTGCTGCTGTCGCTGTTGCTGTCACTCAGTTGCTGCCGTGAGTGATGCGCATGCACAGCAATAGCGCTCAATAAACAAGCGAAACCGGCCAGAAAGTCAGCCAGCCAAGCAAACAGTCAACAGACAGCAGACAAGAGCCAACAGAGCTAACAGTCAAGCGTCTTGCAGTGGTTTCAATTTCAAACAGCCTATGGAGAACAAGTTGCTGTTGCTGTCGCTGTCGCTGCTGCTGTTGTGCGTTGCTGCTGTCGCTGCTGTTGCGTGCTGTTTGCGGTTTTCAAGCGAAGCAGAACACGCAATGTGTGTTCATTGACTTCTGGCTGCCAACTTGCGCAACAAGTTGTTGCTGTCTCTGCTGCTGCCGGGTAATCAATCATTATTTGCACAGGGCACAGCAGCAGCAACCACCACCAACAGCAGCAACCACTTGAAAAGTTATGCATTTAAATTGTCAGCGCACGGGTCTAAAGCGAAATTGCATCTGACAAATGATCATCAAAAGTTACTCACTCATTTGGCTCCTGCTGTGAGGATGCGATGGTTGCTCCTGCTCCTGTGGCTGCCTCACAATTGCCGACAACCACTTCCGGTTGTATTTGAGCGGAGTTGGAGACGGCAAGGGAGCTGTCCAGTTCATTGAAAGTGAAACTGATATCATGCGGATCCTTAAACGGCTTCATGCTGCGTGGCAAACTCCTTTGGCGCAGGCTCAAGTTCAGAAACTTAAGATCGCTGGCGGTTAACGGTTGCAGTGCTGCAGTTGCTTGGGATGTGGGCAACACAGATGGGGCTGTGCGTGCAGGAGGCGGCGGGGCGGCACGTTGTTGTTTCTGTTTTGGTGGCAATGCAGGCTTCGGCTCCTCCAACAGTTCTTCCTCCGACTGTTCAATGATCTCCAGCACTTGCGCCGTACACGACGATTCCATGTCCATTGCCTGCGCCTCCAATTGCAGGGTATAATACTTGGCAATATGCTCCGTGGCATCGGCCGTGTTGTAGTGCTTGCCTCTGATCAGATCTCCCAAGTGATCCGCATCGATGCCAAAGAGAAAGGGATCATCGAGCACAGTCACCTTTGCATTGCGTTGCGTTGGCTCATCCTGTGGCTGTTGTAACTGCTCCTTCGACTCCTTTGGCTCCTTTTGCCGGCCTTCGCCCTTGACATGAGCACGCAGCGAGCGCAGCAACTTCTTGCTACGTCGTGGCGTCGTTGCCGATGTTTCGCATTTGGCGGGAAACAGCGGACGATTCGTTGTTGTCACCGCAGTTGCAAGTCGCTTTTTGCTGCTGTTACTGTTGTTATTGCTGTTGCTGTTGCTGTTGCAGGCGGTTGGTCGCTGGTTGCTATCGCCCAGATCAATACCATCGTCCGCATCTTCGCTGGCATCTAATTGCGCTGCGATAAAATCACAATCGCCAGTGCCAATAGCATTGGCAGTGCCAAAGCCAACCGTATCGTAGTCATCGACCGTTCCCGTCAATTGGCAGTTATTGTTGTTGCTGCTGCTGCTGCTGTTGCTGGCATTGTCATTTTCATGATTAGCCTCGTTGGCGCTGCCGCTGGCCGCCAGTCGCTGGGCAGCCGCTTTGCTATAGAGCTGTCGATAATATTTCTGCTGGTCCCCATACAAGAAGCAGACGCGCCACCATTGTTTGCATGCCAGCAAATTGGCGGTACGTGGCACCACCGCCGGCTCCAGGCTGCCCGTTGTTTCAGCAGCAGTTGCTGTTGTTGCTGTTGCTGTGGCTACTGCTGCTGCGGCTCCTGTTGCTTTAGTTGCTGCTGACAGGCTGCTCATGTTGCCAGCTTTGCTTATTATTATTGTTCTTGACTTGTAATTATTTTCAGTGGTTCAGTGGCTCTGCTTACAACCACTGCTTGTTAGCATTCTTTTTTTATTTTTATTATTATTTCTCTTTCTTTTTTTTTCTTTTTGGTTAACTTCGTTTTGGTTAATAAATTTTCATGTGCGTTTTTTGTTGTTGTCGTTGTTGTCGTTGCTCTGCATGGAAATTAATGTATTTTAGTTTTTATTGCTTTCTTTTTCGTTGGAAATTTATTGTCCACATTGTCTTGAGTTGTCAAGCGATACACAAATACCACGCTAATTGCGGCCACCACAATTTATTAAGAGCTTTTCCACTTTCACACAGCTGAAAAGGAAAATGAATGCAGCTTTGATCGATCGAGTGTGTATCTATAATGGACTTTCGAATTCAAAGGCTCATTTGGTATGCAAGAGTTTTGGCTGAGAACAAAGAAGTGGCAACAGCAACAGAGAATCTAACACTTTCCAGTTTGCAGCGATAGCATCGCCTTCTGTTGCTGTCAGATAAATGGAAAACAACAACACGAATCTCATGTTGATGTTAAGTTCTAGTTGCAGTTTACAGTTTGCAGTTGCAGTTGAGGTTGAAGTTGCAGTTGCAGTTGCAGTTGAAGTTGCACACGGAAGCAATCGATCGATGTTGCCTGCAGTTGAAGCTAATCAAATTTGCAGACATTGCCGCCGTTTACACATCGAAAAAGTGCTGCGGAGTCGCCTAATAATGATGGCAACGCTTCGCAAATAGCAAAGTGTACACATTTACCACTAGACGGAGGTGGGATGGAGGGCGATTAGTCACGCCTCTAATAAAGATAGCAACCACGTAGCTGCTGCTGTTGCTGCTTCTGTTGCTGGATAACTCTGCGCTAAGTGCGGCCAATGCAGTCAGTCTTCCATGCAATGGCGATTGCCGTACGGCGATGCCCTTGTCAGATAATAATAACTTCATCTTCATCATCATCAGCATCAGCATCAGCTGCAACATCAGCAACAGCAGCAGCATCCCATAAGTTGCATTGGCGGCCACTTTGAGTGCTGGCCAAAGCCTTGGCAGCAATTGCAGCTTAGCAACTGTCAGCCAGCTTTGTATGTGTATCTATATATGCGTGTGTGTGTGTGTGTGTGTGTTAGCGCGTGCATTAAGCTGCTTTACGCTTAGTGCTCTTAGTCTCTTTTTGAGCCATCAGCAAAGAAGGCGTTGCCCAGGCGACTAATGGATCCAGCTCATATTATTGGCATTAGCTTGAAGTTATGAATGCAGCAACAGCAAAAACAACAACAACAACAACTACTACAACAACAATAACAACTGCTGCTCAGTGTACGTAAGTTGTATGTGAATTAGATAAAGAATGAGTTTGACATACAGCTGCCCATCAAGTGAGTGCAGCATAAGAACTGAAGACAAAACAAAGAAAGAAATCAACTTCTGTTTGGCATCTGGCAGTGACTTAATAGCAGCGAAATGAACTCAACTAACCGAGTTAACAAACATTCACACACACACACACACACACACACATACATATATAATAGCTGCATACGTGCACATAATTGAATTATAAACAACAACAAGAAGAACAAATGCAATCATAACTGGACGACGCCTACATAAACAAACCAGAAACTGGCATTTGGCTTCCGGTAAAACAGAAAATGAAGATGATTTCCAGCCGAACAATTGCACTTACCACAACAACAACAGAAACAACAAGAACAACAACCACCACAACAACACTGTAGTAAACAAACCAAAGAAAACCGCAGCACGCGATGTGAATGTGGGCAGTCAGATTCGCAGTTAGAGAACGTTGCAGCACCACCAACAGTTGCTGCAGCGGGTGTGATTAGCCCGGTAAACGAGTGGTGGCTGGTAAACCAGTTGAAGTACACACCAACAACCCCCCATCCACTGCCAATGATTCCCAAAGAAATGCCGCACTTGGGCATCTCTCACATCTTTCCCATGTGCCACTAAAGATTACACTCAGTCCCAGTCTCAACTTCGTTCAATTGCATGCGATTAAAACGCGATCACACAATAATCATAAAAAACTGCCAACTCAGGCACCTTGCATCGAAGCAGCGATACGCTTTAAGAACTTATTTTCTACTGGAATATTTATTATGATCTATTACAGCAAGGAATGCTCAGTTGATTTAAGACATCAATTAGTTCTCCATAATAATATTATATAGAATTTGTTTAGCTATTTCCCTGTTAAGGCTATAATGCAACTGACATTAAATAACAATAATAGATATCATAATAAACATTTTATTTCATTTCGAGCTAAGAAAAGAGCTTCACATGAAATAGTATCTTTCATTTCCCTGACTGAGGTATTATTGAACTCCATAAAAGACAGATATATAGGCATAATAATAATTGATTATTAAGAGTTAAATTTCTTTTATGCTTAAGTTGAAATACCTTTCAAAGAAAATCGCAGACAGCAGCAAAAATAATGATTAAATACAATAATATTGGGCATCATATATCCGGTAAGAAAGTTGAAAACAATGTGTTACCAACATAATGATAGAGCTGTATTAACCCAGCCAGGCCCCATGGATGCCCAACTAAATATGTGGAGTTGAGTGCTTTGTGATCTTCTCAGCGGACAAACAAAAAAACGAAGAAACTTGAGCATTTGCAGCACAAAGACTTCCGGCGATGGCAACGGCTGATGTCGATGCCGATGTCGATGCCGATCAGTTTGATGGGAAGCTGAGAGTATGTGTGTCTGCGTGTGTGATTGAAAGAGGGAGTCAGATATCAGAGTCCGAGAGGGGGAAAAAAGAGACTGCAAGCACCGTTAGTATTTATTGATACTAGATGGACGGACATGTGTAAGCGACGCGATCGGTGTCGCGATAGTCAGCGCATAATTTATCAATAAAATACGATAGTTTATGTTAAGTGAGTTGACCCAATGGCCGACAACAGCAAACTAATTGATTGGAATCGATGCTGTGCTGCCCGTTGCCAACGTGTCGTATAAGCAATGCAACAATTTGCATTTCAGTCGAAATTTAACTCCATACAGTTTTGACAGTCAGCCCTGCCAGAGAGCTCTTGCTCTCTTGCAAATCCTAGAGACTGAGACAGAGAGAGAGAGAGAGAGAGAGAGAGAGAAGCAAAGCCTAAATTGGCAGCAGTTGTTGCCAGGTTTTTTTTTAGCTCTTTGCTGGCGGCGCTGCCATCAATCCCCGGCTGCAATTGCTGCTTGTCTGGGTCCGACTAGTTTTATTATGCCTTTTATTATGCTGTACTTTTATTATTATTATTATTATTACAATTGCGGTTGCTGTGATTTGAGCACTGCAATGAAACATTTGTCAAGCTTCAAGTTTTTCAATGCTCGCGGCGATTTTCTTCTTGCGTGGAAAAATGCGTGGAAAATGCAGACAGGCAATTAATTTTATTGTTATTTATGCATATTTGTGTAACTGCAGTGCTTAATTTGTAGCAATGCAGGTTAAAAAGTCAATTGCTTTGTGTTGGTTTACTTTTAGCCACGGAGTTAATGATGCTAAATTGAGGCAGACTATTAGGTTGTTGTTAACTGGGACCGGAAATCTCAGTAGATTCATGGGATGACTTTCAGTTGAGGTCAGTTAGTGATCGTTAGGGTAAGCCGGAAATATCTCTCTCTTTCTCTCTCTCTCAACTGCCTCTCTCTGTTATCTAGGACATCTAACAACTTTAAGCATTTGAAGCCCACGCCTTTTCACGACTTTGAACTAATAACGCCCTTTTGTTGTTGTTGCTGTTGTCTTGGACGCCCACATGAAACATGGTCGACAGCCAACGCAAACATACAGAAGCCACATCGAAAGAAACAATGTACAAATATCAAACAACAAATGCTAACCACAAAGTCGAATTCTTAGTATGTGAAGTGGCGGCCTAGAAAGCCGCACTTATGTTTGCTCAAATTGTGTTATCAGAAATCTCTTTTATTTTCAAAGGCAGACAATGCCACAAGCAGCAAGTTTAGTTATCGGCTTAGGCCCAATGCGACTAGAAAGCCGCAGACATGACAACTCATTTAGCCTCGACCTCTGACGGCATTCGAAATACATTGAGTAAAACTGTAAAATTCATAATTGTATACGGCGGTGGCTGAAGTGTGGATCAAAGTCAAAGCTGGGGAAGCTGATGGGGGCTCAAATGGAATGGAATGGAATGGCAGCAGGCACAGCTGACACATATTCGATATTACCATACGAATGCCATGAATGAATGCCATGAGTACAAAGAGAAATATGTATTTAATAACAGGCGCTACAATGTACGATTTTCCAGTTATAACTTAACTGTACTCCCAACTAGATTGTTGCCAGAAGAGAAGAGATCGTCAGCGAAGGAAGAGAAAGATGAAGATGATGATGAAGACGACAACCGCGCCCGCTAATGGATTAACTTGTTTGTATACTTTACTGTGGCAGCGCTGCTTGAACTATAATTTAAGTGTGCCCAACTCTCTCACTGTCTGCTGTGGAAATTCTAATAACACAGTTTAGTCTTGGGCTACGGCTTAGTCTTAATCTAAGGCCCAAAAAAATGCTTTTAGCTGGCCAAACTAGTTTCTGACTAGAGTGCTCTAATGAGCCATTGTCTAGATTGTTTAGCTTGTCTAGCTTATGTTGTTGCTTTTGGCTCATATTTCATTGGGCTGATAATAATCTAACGCCTCTGCTAATGGCTGCAGCCCCCAAGTTGGTCATTAAGTTGTAGCAGCATGCAAAGCGCTTTGTGTCTGGCAAATTGATTGCCTTTTAAATGAATTTTCTGTCACTTGATCGTGAATTTAATTGCATAAAAAGCAAGGCAAAGGGAAAAGCAAATGCAAATGCAAAACGAAATGAAAGTCACACCTTCACGCGGAGCGCAATCTCTAATCCAGCGTGGGCGTTGTTGCAATCGCAATTCCAATTGCAATTGCAATTGCAATTGATGTTGTAGTTGCAGTTGTAGTTGTCGATGCATGTGCTTTAATTAAAAGCCAGCCAAGTCTTATCTGTAGAAGCTGAGCGCATCCGTGTTGAATGTCAAATGCAATCAAAATGCAAAACATGCACCGAACCAACTCTGCTCCATTTACACATTTGTGCAGATTTGTGGAGATCTATTTGCGTTTTGCTGAAAAAAATCGGCACAAGCCGCCCAGAGAGTTGACTGTGAACCAGTTGTTATCTATTTGAAAGATGATTTGCACGCTAACACAAGCTGACAGCTTGACAGATACAATTGCACTCGACTCATCATTGATGTTGATGATGATGATCGTGAGTATGATGATGATGTTGTTGTTGCTGGCTGGATGATGATACATGCCTGGTCAGTCTGGTCAATTGAAGCAACGGCAACTTCTTCAAGCTGGCTGCACTATCATTTATCATCGAGCTAGAAATTTGCGCCCATTCTCAGCAGCTCAACTCAATTCGCAGTCCAACTCGGAGTGGGGCATCATTAGCGGTCATAATATATAACTTCCTCATTTAAATAGCCGTAATGTTGCCTTATTAATTTACGAGCAGTTTTTGCCAGTTCTCTATGATTTATGACTAGGCAAAGTTGCTTTATGAGATTTGCTACCAAAACAAGAAGGAACAACAACAATAAGAATCATTTTAACAACGCAAAAGACAACACAATATTTGGCTAATTGCGTGTGTTGTGTGTGATGGCCACGCCAAAAGCTAAGATCAATTAGCGCTAAAAAGGCATATATGATGGCAATAACAATTTTGATATGCAAATGATTAATGCGTTATAACATTTATAGTTGCCAAGAATTTGTTAAGTTATTATGTATAGACATTATTTGGCAATGGAATGCGATGGCTGAAACAAAAGACTTAGGCAGCGAACTTGATGACGATGATGCTAAGCGATCGATGTGAGACTGTTCAAGGGTTGTTGACCCACTCCACACACAGCATAACACACATCACAAATATACACACACACTCGCACTCGCACACACAATCACTTCTAACACCTCGCGTTTTCTATCGAATAGCTGATGCTTTGTTATGCATAAACTATGGATAACTGTAGAGATTCCAACTTAACTGCGATTGAAATGCGATTGTTAGGCGTCAGATAATAAATCTGTTGAATCTACTTAATGCCACTGATTTTTCACGCTTCACTCTAACTCCGGCAATTGCGTGAAACTAACAAATTAACACAGCTGCCTAGACTGCAATTGGGGTTAAGCAACCAAGTGAGGGTGCTGAAGCGGAGAAAGTCGATCGCCGGCCGTAATTGGCTGCCAACCGACCAGTTGTGGCAGCTTAAAGCTAAAACCATTGATCACCACCATAAACAACTGTTTTCTGTTGCCGCCGGCTGCTGCGGCAGCAGCTGCATAATTATCGCCAAAGCGAAAACATTTGCCGCAAAGAATTTCTAAATTAAACGCAGACCAAAACCAAATTTTATTAGCAATAGTTGTTGTTGTTGCTGCCGTTGTTGTTGCTATTGTCGTTGTTGTTGTTGGTGTTACTGCGTAATCAATGTGCGGCCGCATAAAATATGGCCGCAAATTGCAGGCCAGCTGCCTTGGCACTTTCCTCTATTGGCGTCGCCTTACTAAATGGACACAATTAACCTGTATCTAGGCGATGGCCGACGTAGCAGCCCTCCCCTGCCGTTACGGGTTCCGCTTGTCAATCAAATAGACACCAAGAGGCAGCTACTGTTGCCGCTGTTGCAACTACGGCTGCTGTGGTTGTTGTTGTCGCTGTTGTGGCTGCTTTTAATTAAAAAGTTAGCAGCATGAAGAAAATGGTAGCATCCACAGTTGCCAGTTTTAATTAAGGCGTTTCGGCTTCGCAGATTGACGCACAGACATAGGCGGGCGGACGTGCCACCTGCCTCAAGTTGCTGCCCAACAGGCAGCGTCTGCTGATGCTGCTGCTGCTGTTGTTGCACTTTGCATAAGCAATGAGTGTTGTTCTATTGAATTGATCAAGCTTAGGGATCAATTCACACTCTCGCTGAAAATGTGTTGTCAAGAGTTCAGCCATTGAACCCAATAAAACTATTGCCAATTGCCAATTGCCAATGGCCAAATGCACATTAATTGGCATGTCAAGCAATTAGAAATCACAGATAATTTACTCAGCGCCCACACGCAAATAACTGAGTTGATTTTACGATTTGACTCAAGTTGTGCCGCTGCTGCTGCTGCGGCTGCCGCTGTCGGTGCCTATGCGCCTTGCGCCTGGTCTACCAGGTCTGGGTCTTGGTCTGGTGGCCAGGCCATGTCAATAAGGTGTTCCAAGTCTTTACATGTTTCGTTGCAGCCCACACACAGAGAGCACTGAGTACACACATGTCAATTGGCAATGGCTGCTGGGCTAACAAGCCATTGTTGACACATTGCAGCCATGTTAGCCATGTCATTGCATTCGGCAGCTGGCTTGGCTACACAAGCACATGACTCTGTTCAAATCGAGTTGGCAGTGGGAGTTTTTGCTTTTTCGTAGCGTAATTGGATCAAGATCCAGAGAAAGCCGCCGTAATAATCAAATTTTTTGTTTGCAAACTCCTCCGATTCGTATATGGATGGACGGCGTGCTTAGCGAATAGTTGTAGTCATAGTTGTAGCTGGTTGTCTTATCGCTTTATGGAGCTATGCTATAGCCTGTCCAGCTCGTAAGCTTATTTGGTTATGACTTCATTTGCACCCGGTGAAAGTGCGCAAGATGATTTCAAATTTAACGCATCAAAATAAATCAAATAAAGTGCGCTGACGTTGCTTATAATGTGCATGGCTTTATGAATGTCGTTAACTTGATGCTGTTGGTAGTTGTTGGGGTAACATTAAACATTAAGTTCGTTGCCTAAGTTATTCGTTTGCCCAGCACTCACTCACATTCATACAAAGGGAGAAGGCGCACAAGCCGAAAACAACACAACATTTCATAATGATCACTTGATTCTCAACTCTGGATAAAAACAAAAAAAAATCGTTAAACCAGCCGAACCGACGCCTGTGCTCGGCATTCGAAATCAGTTTCGAATTTCATTTTGCTTTTAATGTATATTTTATGTGACTCTTGCGTTGTGTTTGTTGTTGTAGCTGGTGTTTGTGTATCACACTTGTTGACAATGTAGACAATGCCCGGACGACGCACCTTTAACACTTTGCCCCTGGATAGCAGCTTATCCATGCCGCGTCTAGGCAGTTTCAATAACTTTATGAATCGAATTGGTCTCGCAAACTGTATCAAATTTTAGCTTTACAAGGGCTTCACCAGCACAGCGTTTTTGCATATCCGTTTGGTTGTTTTATTCACAGCACTTCACTGTGGCACAATCAGGCGCAAGCGATATTGATTTCCCGATCAAATTTTATGAGTTTCGTTTGGCCGTAACTTAACATTTTTCCATTTCTCATTTTTCTAAGCTGCAGAAATTATGCTACTTCTGATGAACTTTGGCACTCAACTACGTAGACCAACGGTAAACGACAGATCTGGCGCACGACAACATGAAGCGTGATCGACCCCGAGACCCGGTCCACAACAATGATGATGAAAAAGCGCGCTAGCAACAGGTGCAAACCGTTCGCGTTCGCTGTCGCTCTCAAACTGCGCGCACGCTCACATAACTCTTACTGTTGTGCTCATACTCAGAATGGCATTGCTGTTAAGTTGACTGTTGCATACTTTTTGGCTGCAGTTATAAAATGTACGTTTAACAGTTTGCTGCTATGAAAATGTTAACTCCCATTGGGAAATGCAAATATTTCGTTGCATACTTTTTAGCTGTATTCATAATATTAACATTTAACATTTTGTTGAGTGTAAAACTGTTAATTCCATTTGGAATATACAAAATGTACAATGCATACTTTCAGTGGCATTTATAAAATGTAAATTTTGGTGGATCTAAAACTGTAAAGCCCAGTAAAAGCGACCCAAGTTTGTTACTTAAAATCTACCAACTTATGTTTATTTACTTCTACACTCTAATCAATGCTGCCATAAATGTTAATGATATGTTTAAGACGATACTAAATATTAAAATCTCTGTAACGTTCGTTCTTTACAGGGAGTATAAAAACGATATGTAGAGAAACATAACAATATTAGAAATGGACTAAAATATGCAATAGTTCTTATTTTATGGGCTAATTAATCTTATGGCCCATTAAAACATATTGAATTTTGAACATATAAGATTAAACTATAGAATTAATAGAGTTTATACAATACTTCGAAGTTTTATTATTTTAGGACTATTATTTCCTTTTTTTATTTTACACAGAAACGTTGGTCAGAATTTCTGTTTAAGAAGAAAGAACTAATGCAAAAATGATTATACAGAATTAAGTTCTATTTTCATATTATTATGCTATTCAAAACATTCAACCGCTTTAATAACAATTAAACGGACATATTCCTCTCAATATTTGTAGAAATAAGATATTCCACATATTTATGGCTAGATGTTATGGATATGTAAAAAGTGTAAGGGCACTATTTTCGCTTACAGCAACTCTATTGTGTTGCACGTTAGTTGGTCAACCGCAAAAGGCCAACTGGTCATTAAGCCAGAAACGAGACATTAACACTTGATGGTCTGTGGGTTAATGAGTTGTTAAACATTGTAATCGCGAGCGGATGTGTTTGTTCTTTTTTCTGAGCATCTTATACATTGTCTTATGATTTATGGAGTGTCTGGTAAGTCGGTGCAGCGTGTGAAGCTACGTCCCGAGGGGCCCACAGCCCGCCCGCCTTGGTGGTGTCTACTTTCAAGACTTACCCAAAGTGTTCAATGATGTGTGATGGGAATGCAATTTTTAGCTTACCTGCAAATGAAAAGCATATTAAATAAGTATTAAATGAGAGCCTAAATGTATTACAAGTAAAAGTATATATTTGCTTAGTATATTCAATGAGGTTGCCTTAATGCTATCAGAAAATCAATTTGGCTAATTGCAAACATAATGGCCTCGTTTGTCGACACATTTCAACCGACACCAACAGGGGGAGGAACTAAAATGTGCAGACAACTTTTTGACACGCAATGTTCCATTGGTGGGAGCGTTTATTAGCCAAATAAAATAACCCCCAAAGTGTCATCAAATCAATGCAAAGTAGCAGAAATCGAAGCGAATATCGCAACCCAAACTAATAGACACAATAGACAGAGCCCAATGGGAAGTGAAACTTTTTGGGCAACATTTGCAACAACCATTAAAGTGTTTTGGCCGAAACCGGGTATGGAGCTGAGTTCTGAGGTTCTGGAGATCCCGGATGGCCTCATTGAGCCCACTAAACGAGAATGGGCAATTCTGTTGCTCATAAAACGACGTAATAATGGGAAAAGTTTGCACCCTTGCACGCTACTAGGACACAGGTGTGTCCTAAGGCATGAAATAGTTTTCGTTTCCCTTTTCCATGTCAGCTAATAGATTTTTTGTGTCCGCCCTGCGAATCAATGGATGTTCCCCAAGGAATGTGCCGAATCTTATAAATAAATTGGAATAAATGTGCATTTTGAATATATAACTTATTAAAGTAATAATAAAATGTATATAAACTTCAGTAAATATGTTAAAATAATATAACTAATGTTATATGTTGATTAACACTTTTATTTCTAATTTAAAATTTATTTTCATACCCTGTACAGGGATATATTAGCTTTGTGCAAAAGTATGTAACAGGCAGAAGGAGGCGTGGCAGAGAGAAAGTATATATATTCTTGATTAGCATCAACAGCCGAGTCGATTGAGCCATGTCCGTCTGTCTGTCTGTCCGTCCGTCCGTCTGTCCATCTGTATGAACGCGTCGATCTCAGCAACTAACAGAGCTAGACACACCAAATTTGGCATCAAGGTCCCTGTATACCATACGCAGATCAAGTTTATTTTAAATTTTGGATACTTCCCACCCTTCCCCAGCAATTTGGAAAACTAATAATAGACACATTTTTCAACGTAGACACTTCTAACTTGACAGGAGCTTGAAGAATATCATATAGAAGCAATGCTGAAAGTTTCATCAAGATCGGTTTAAAAATAAGACAGATATTCAGCAAAACAGTTATTTTTCCATTCTGTTTACCATGTGTGCACATGTGTGCGAGCGAGAAAGAAAACGACTGCGACACAAGCATAAGTAAATTAAGTGTCGTAACACTCAGCTTTTAATTGAGTATGTATAAATATGTGAAAGTTAGCTGCTATAAGAATGCAAAAAATTCATATGCAAAAAAATTAGAATTTCAAAAGGGTATTCTTTAAATCAAAGTACCTATTATTAAAATACTTTTAATATAGAAACCTGTACAGGGTATTATACTGTCGAATGCGGTCGACTGGTTCTGTGTAATCAGTTCAAGTTGACAATTCATAGCATACTTTCAGGCTGAGAATTTAAGTCAATTGCCAGCTAAGCGATATTGCCGCTTACAATCAACAATAAATGTAGATGTAGAAATCTGGAATATCACTAGAACATTAGAATGCCAGCAGAGTTTAAATAAAAAATATTTATTCATATCATAAATTTTGTCATTCGTCGCCTAAAAGTTTGCTACAATTTGTGTGTATTTCCAATAGCTATTTGGAAAAGAAGTAAAAAACAATTGCATATCTTATATGGCAATAGTCAACTCTGCAGCACATGGTACAATTTCGTTGGACCCTCCTCCTTGGCAAGGACTGCCACTTTGTCCATCCAGGAAGAACAAGATTGAAACCAGAGAGACATCCTGTACTCGTCAACTCAAATGAACTCGGTGCTCTCAATAACCGATACCATATTCTCGACAATGTCACACATTAGCGTATATGTCTGTATATAGAGCGAGTCTCTGTAATACTTTTTAGCTCTAAGCTTTTTAAGTAGTTGCATTTCCAAGATTTGACGTTTTAATAGTTGCTGTGATAACTTTTCAGTTTCGGAAGAAACCTCATCTTCGTCTGGTTCATCCGGGAACCGTGAATAGAAATCAACGAGTTCCGATTTCAAACATGTCTGCTCTATGGAAAACATAAGTTCTTCCCATTCCTCGATTCCATTGGCAATACAGCCTCGCACATAAATAACCCGTGACCGTTTCCGCTCCTGGCTATGATCAAAGGTAGAAAACTGGGAGTCCCCAGAAGATTTCATCGATTCCTGAATATCAACAAGCTTCTTAAAGTATAATTCCCGTAATTCAGGAATTGCGAGGCCCAAGATTGTTTTCCTTATGGTATCCAGACGTAGATCCCATGCTGGTTCCCGTTGCATCTTGACGGAATTGTATAGACTTCGCAGGTCTTCGAGATCTTCAAAACGTTCGCAATGATAACCCAAATTTTGAGCATTGAACAATTCACGATCATCGAGGTTCCGTTTAAAGGGACACAACATCTCTGGCGACTCGATGATCGGTGCCAACTTAGCCTGACGTGCGCATAGCTTTCTTAAGACCTGATTATTGCATTTATCAACAACGACGTTAAGGTGCCAGTTAACCTTCGAGGTATACATCGACGATGGCACACACTTTCCAATAAACTGGATGCTAAGTGAGCCCCGATGAATACAAAAGACATTCGGAAATACTTTTAGCTCCCAGCGCTGTTTACTTCGCGAGACGATATTTGGCTGGAAGAGGACCTTCGATATGTAAACATCACCGGGGAAAAGTATAACTAGCTTGTGATCAAAGAGGAAACATTTATCGCATTTCTCCCAATCGTGTCGCCGCTTGTGGTGCTCGAAAGTCCTTGCCCACTCACAGATTATCACCTTTTTACCAATATTTTCCAAGCGAAGAATTTCCTTTACTTGGATTTGGTAGGGTTCGCATTCAAAAAAGACCTGCATTTCGCCCATAGGAATATTGCGTTTCTGGTCCAAAGTAAATATTATGTCATTGATCTTAATGCCAACATTAATATCCTCTGGCAACGATATCTTCTGATGGTCTCCCTCATATTTTTTCAGACTCTCATTGCCTAAACTCTCCGTACTGCTACTAACCGTAACAATATCCTCACTCTGCAACAGGTTAATGTTATCGTTGTGATATACCATGGCTTGATTAATACCGACTACTTCAAGTCTGTTGATATTCGGACAGAACTCTAATACTCGCTTGATATCTTCATCCTTGGCCAGAATCTGATTCTCCAACTCTTTTGAGTTATGCCACTTGTTCTTCTGGTTTGGAATCGGTCCAGTAAATGATCGAGCTGGACAAAGTATTTCCCTCTTCGTCATTGCGGGAAGCCCACTGATTTCGATTGCATATTTGCCAGTCCTTTCAGCTTCAGGAAGTGTCTCGTATACTTTAGGAGCACACAATCCTGTCCGCTTATTGATACGCACGGGGAGTGCATCGGGTGCCTTCTGTTTCAGGGCTAAGGGATTCATGCGGTTCGCAAAGTCCATCAATCGTTGAACTGTACCTTTATCCCGCTGTTCCACTGATGCAGGAAGATTGAAAAGCATTTCCTTTGGGGTTTTCCCCGTCGTTCGAAATATTTTCTCCTGCATTTGCATACGACTCCTTAGCGTATCCTGCCATCGCTTCAAACGCTCATCCATTTCCTCACAATCCTCAAAGTTATCAATAAGCGACGGCTGTGAGCTGGATATATTAGCAAGCCCCACTTTTGAATCAAATATATCATTAACGATGCCCTCCACTATGTTTTTTCCATCGCGAATCGTTACGTTCTTCAAGTCGCCCGTCTCAATGAACACTTGCGCCGTGCTGTTCGAGCTTAAGGAGAATGTGTTGTCCTTGGTCTCATTGACTACATGCTCCACGGACTCTAGTATCGATACCATGCGCATTTTTTTATCCATTATATTTTGTTTATTTGTGATTAAATATTTTCTTTCTGAAAAGTGTTTGTGTTGTCAAAGCTAGAGTATAATAATTAAGTTTCAATCTAAACATGCTCAGTGCTCTCGATAACCGAAACAATATCTTCCACAACACTGCACAGTTGAGCATAGGTGTACATGTATATGGAATCTCGAAACGGCTTTAAATATATAAGGTTTCGTTTGTACTCTTTGAATTGGCTTGCCTTGAGCATTTGTGACTCCAGTGACCAGATCTTCTCCTCCCACAGATCAATGTTGTTGGCAATGATTCCACGCACAAATATTAATCTCGTCCTGCTGCGCTCTGCCAGCTTTGCTTGACCATCGCAAATGGTCAGAGAAACTGATCTGCCACGCAGTTTTTCCAGCAGATTTATTAACTTTTCAAAGAGTTCTATTCGCAAGACTTCCTCATTCTTGGAACAGACCAGATCGATCAGCATGCTGACACTATAGTCCCAGCGCAAAGGGCTCGTTTCGGGCTTAAGGTAAGCAAAGAATTTCTTTACATCTTCAATATCATTGTGGCTTTCACAATGGAATCCAACATTACGTCGGTTAAATGCTTCGCAGTCTCCAAGCTCCCGAACGAATGGACAGCGAGTTTTAAACGCTGAAGACGCTGAACTTTGGCCACAGTACCGAATGGGCAGCTCCATCTGGCTTTCGATTAGCTCCAGGTACTCCTGTGGCGGGGTACATCTACCATGCATATTAAGAGTGAGAGCCATCGGGCAACGATAGAAGATCTTTGGCATTGTGGTGAGTAACCAGCGTTGCTTTGTGATGCCCACCTCACTGGGCCTAAACAAGACTACCACCTCTCGTACCTCTCCTGATCGGAGCTCAAAGGGTTCTGCATCGAAGATGAACACCTCTTCCTTTGTATTAAAGAGTGTGTTGTTGTAAGCAAAGAAGTCGGATCGTTTCCACATGAAGGACAGTGGGTGCTGACCATTATTCTCAATTCGCATTATGGTGCGAAGGTTTCGCTCGTAAGGGTTGCAGACAAACATCCGTTCCAGAATGGGTGAATACTCTGGTTTGTATCTGCGATAGGTTGTGCCATTGATAAGCACTGACAATGTCTCCGTCATTGTCTCTCGAGCTAACATATTGCTCTTCACATTTTCGTTAGAAACTGTATTTCCCGGAATTGAACTTATACTGGATATTGTATGAAGGGATTGAAGTCCAAATACTATATTATGCCAACGATTCTTTCCAATAACTTTTAGTTTGCTGAAGTCTGGACAGAAATCTGGTAAATCGCCACCAATCTGATGAGCTTGGGAATACGATCCAAGCGAGTTGCTCTTCCCCGCATTTTTCTTAGTCACATCCCTCAGCATTTCTAAGTTTGCACGTTTTGGCGTTCGCCCAATCTTAATAAATTTCTGTAGTTTAACCATCGAAACCTGTTGGGAATCCATTGTACGCGGTGATGAAGTCATCTCGCTGTAATTGGCGTCATCTAAAACACGTTTTATGGTTTGATCTTTGTGATATTCCAAGTTAAATAGAATATCTTCCGGTTGTTTCCCCGTATTTTGGTACAATCTCAGCTGCAGAGCTCGACGTTGACGCAACATGTCCTTCCAGTACTGCAATCGACTGTCTACAAATCTCTTTCTTGAACATGAATCCATCTCGGACTCAACCTGAGAATCAGATTGCTCGTAACGACCTTGATACAGCTGACAGATGTCGTCAACAATCTGGTTAACAAGAACTTTCCCACTTTTGAAGTTCCCATTCTTTGATTCATTGCTAATATCATTAATGGTCGCAGTTTGTCTATTCATTGTCAATACGATGGAAATCGGTTAACAATTTCAAATTTATATTTATATATTGTCAGATGTCGAATATTGACAGCAAAGAAACAGTAAGTGATAGTAATGAAATAAAATTGATTTAATTTCTAGAATTATTCAGTTTCATTGCACTTACAGCTTTAACAGACAATTAATTTAAATTGAATAACTCAGACTAAATATTAATTGGGCACATCTTCAGTGCTTTCAATCACCGAAACAATATTCTCAGCAATATTACAAAGATGCGAATAAGTTTGCATATAGAGAGCATCGCGAAAGAACTTCGAATGATGCAGACTCTTCAGAACTTCGGCTGAGATTTTCTCGTCTAAAGCGTTATCATCTTCTTCGAAGTTGCTAAGTTCTGCCATCAGTTGAATTTTAGCTGGCGGATTCTCTTCATTTCTCTTCTTCTTCTTCTTCTTCTTCTTCCAGATGCTTCACATAGTATTGTTGTAGCTCAGACTTGTAGAATGATTCCTCGATGGTGAACATGAGATCCTCCCACTCCTCAATGCCATTGCAAATAGCTCCACGTACATAAATCAATCTTGTGCGTTGCTTTTGCACCTCCAGATGCCCCGAGGTCTCCAATTTGGGTGCAGCACCCAGGAGGGGTTCCAGAATAATCATAAAATTAGTAAACATTTTCTTGCGTGTCGTCAAATTTTCAATACGCATTATAAGCATCTTGATGGTTTCCAAGCGCAGATCCCACTGAGGTTCACGCGGTTTCTTCAGGTGCTTGTGCATGCCCTTGAATACCTCCAAATCATCGAACCGGATGCAGTTGTAGCCCGGATTCAACGAGTTGAAGAGCTCACGTTCATCCAATGTGCGCTCATAGGCACAACAGGCCAATGGTGGCTCAATAAGAGGCACCAGCGATGCCTGCTGATCCATTAGATTGCTCATCTCATTCATGTTTGCTTTCAGGATTACCGTACCTTGAAGTTCCTGCAACCTGGCCATGTATTCTTTTGGAGCTGTACAGCTACCATGAAAGCGAAACTGGAGGGATTCTTGATTGCCGCAGAAGATCTTTGGATCGGTACGCAGACGCCACAGTTCCACGGCCTTGCTGACCTTCCTGGGCTGATACATCACAATCAAGTTGTAGCTCTGTCCGTATGTCAGACGGAAGCTGTCCGTATCAAATAGGAATTCATTGTCCTTGGCCAGCAGTAGGGAAGCCTTATTATAGTAATATATACCCTGTTGCCAGTTGAAGGACAAGGTCTGCTTGCCGATGTTGGTCAGCTGTAGTATGTGCTTGACGCGTCGTTGAAATGGATCGCATTTGAATCTTGTGAGGATCTCAAAAGCCTCGTTGAATGGTTTATCACAGGGCACGTAATCCTTGCCATTGATCTTAAGTCCAATGTCTGGAATATTTAGTTCCTGTTGTGACTCCAGTTCAAGGGAACCTGGTTCGTCCACTAAATCGTTAACTTGCTCTTCAGAACCGAATGTTACAGTGCTGGTGCTTATGTCAATTTGCTGTTCCTCCTCAAGGAATGCAGAGATTGGCCTCTGCTTCAACTTTTCAATGTTCGTGCCTGTTACCTGCAATTTATCCAGGTCGGGAAAGAACTCAAGCACCTCACAAATATCACCGAAACGCTTTTCAATGCGTTCATCTAATACACCAGACTGCATCCAGCTTTGTGGACAAACATCTGGGGTAGCCTTGTCGCCCAACAGCTCCTCCTGTATCACTTTAGGTATTCCAATAATTTCGACATCTTTGTAGCCTTCTTGCTCTGCTTGTGGCCAGGTTTCATTTACTCCTTCTAAGATCTCACATGTTTCGGGGTCTACAAGATCTCTCAATGTGTTTACTGGCTTTCCAGATAGTTTCTCGGGAGACATGCGATCCGCATAGTCCAGCAGACGAAGCACTGTCTCCTTGTTGCGATTGTCGAATGTGGAACGTCGATTGAATAGCATTTGCTCTGGAGTCTTGCCAATTTGGCTCTGAACTCGCTTTTGCAATTTTTGACGCTTTGCGAGCATCTCTCGCCAATACTTGAGACGTTTGTCCACATGTTGCTCTGGTGCTGGCATTGGCAGTTCATCAAGTTTACATGATGAGGATGTGTCCGAAAAATGTCCACGACGCTCGGCAAATATCTCTTCCAGTATGTCATCCACAATCCGTCCGCTGTAATAAGACATACTTGGACCAGCCTTCAAAGTTCCATCGGTAGCATCAGTTGTTATTTGCACAGTCGAGGGGTAAATTGTGACAAAATTGGTCAACGTTAAGGGAGCCCATGTTACCGGTTTGGGCAGCTCAATTTTGTTCAATGGTTGAGGCATTATGTGGTTATGTGATTATTATTTGTATTTTAGTAATGAAAAGAATCGTCAAATAGTCTCAAGCATTGAGCAACTTGAAGTATTTATTTAGTTAATGATTTTGAATTGAAGAGCATGACAAAAGTAGTACAAATCTCTACAAAAAGATTCAAAGATTACAAATTGAATTCAAGGACTAACTGAATCATACGCTAGAGATGCACAGTGCTCTCAATGGCACTTACAATATTCTCGGCGGCATCACACAGTATTGTATAGGTCTGTATATAGAGAGCATCCTTAAAGTATTTGCTGCTATTGACCTTCTTTGAGACATACCAATCAATGATCTCATCATCCTTTGGTATCAGCTGACCAGAGTCAAGCAGGCTGTTAATAAAGAGTTGCAGTTCCGACTTGTAAAACTGCTGAGCCAAAGTCTCCGCCAAAACTTCCCACTCCTCAATGGAACTACAGATAATACCCCTCACATAAATGATGCAGGTACGCTCCTTTTCGATATTCGACTCTATTTTGGTGAAGCTTTCATTGGAATTGCATCTCATGGGCTCGATGATATCGAGCAACAGCTTTTGCAGAGCTTCACGTTGATTGGCCTCATGCTGATAGATGCATTGACGCACTGTCTCAATGCTGTAATCCCAAGGCGGTTGACGGGGCTTCTTCACCAGTATATAGAGTTGCTTCAGCGTCTCAAGATCCGCATAGCGTGAGCATTGGAATCCAGGATTCTGTGCGCTAAACAGTTCACGTTCATCCAATCGACGCTCATAGGGACAATCCATGTGAGGACGATCCACAATTGGTACCAACTCGGCATGGAATTTGGTCAGACGACTGGCAACTTGTCGATTCCTCTTGTTAATCACATTCTGTTGATCCCGATCCAAGCGCTGTCGATAGCAAGTTGGCTCAGTGCAGATGCCATGGAATCGAATGTTTATATGTCGCACTCCACAGAAGGAGGAACGTTGCAGATTGAGGGTCCAGTTCTGTTTCTTGACTCCCACAACCATTGGCGCATACATGACATCAATGCGACGCTCATGGCCCGGCAGCAAAGTGAAGCATTGGGTATCGAAGAGGAACTCACCATTGGTTGCATTCTGTTGGCTTACTTCTCTATTGTACAGGGTGTTCTGTTGCCATCTGATCAGGACAAACTTGTTGCCGATATTCTCCAGGTGAACCATAGTCTTTCGCATGCGTTGAAATGGATCACACTGGAAGAACAATTGCAAATCGTTGCTCAGAGGTCCTTGACTGTCTCCAAAGCCATAAACACGTCCGTTTATTCTGATAATATTGTGCGTGAGCTTCTTAATGACAACAGGACTCTCGATTTCGATTGCTAGCTTGTTCGATTCTTCCTCTAATGATATTTCCTCGCTCGTTTCAGACACACTGCATAGATATTCCTCGCCCACTTGCTTGCTGTCCATTACCGGCACAGCGCTGGGAATGAAGCCAGGAGCCACCTGCAGTTGCTCAATATCTGGGCAATAGTTCAGCACACGCATGATGTCTCTCTTGTGATCTTCTAAGCGCTGGCCAAGCACCTCGGAGCGCTGGAATTGGCTTTCTTCCGGATTGAGAACGCTTGCCAATTCCAATTGAGTTACCTGGGGCAAACCAACAAACTCAATTTCCTGCAGCTGTGGATCTGTTGCCTGCAGTTCCCTTATCTCACGACAGTTCTCTAAATCCATACGCATCTTAAGCACACTCTTAACATGATCCGGAGGATATCCTTCACTGCGCTTGGCATTGTCCAAGAGTCGCAAAAGCATATGCTTGGATTGATCGTCGATGGTAACATGGCGATTGAAGAGCACATCCTCGGCACGCTTCCCTGTGTGGAGCTGTATGCGTTGTTCTAGTCTTTTGCGTTTTTTCAGCATATTATTCCAGCTCTTGAGCCGCGGATCCATATCATCATCATCATCCTTCTTGGGCTTTGGCTGGGGAATGGGACATTCACTGTCACTAACCTTGACCTGGAACGTTTGCTCCTTCTCTTGGATGACATCGAAGATCTCACTAACCAATTCATTGGCGACATACTTTGGCAATGGAGCTGTTTTAAAGGATTTTTGATGAAAGTTGACTTTTGAGATATCTGAATCGATATCCTCCAAATTGGCATTCATATTGAAGCTGTTCTCTTTTTGATATTCTGGATTTTTACAATGCTATCTAAATGTCGTCTATCGTTGGGATTGTTTATGAGTTATTCGAATGCTTACGTGTTATACGTAACTAAATTATGTGAGTATACCTATCTAGTATATGGTTGTATGTGTATCCTAACTTTACCCACAACAGAGTTCAATTTATGAACTCGAAATTGACGGGAGCTGTGCTAATTTGCTAACAATCCACAATACCAAATTAAAGCCTACTCAGCTCGTGTGACAAGTCATCGTAATTTTCATCAACATTTTCGTTGAATTTCCATTCCCGCTCCCATTTACATTTCCATTTCCACATCCCTATGGCGGCGTCTCAACGACATTGACGTGCCGCCTTCACACAATTCAAAATTGCCAAAGTTGTTGTGGCTCTTGTTGTTGGCTTTTGTGACTGGCACAACAAATACAACAACGTAAAGGGGCCAAAACAACAGCAAAGTGAAAGGAGTCAACGCTGTCAACGTGGTAAACAAACGAACTTTGTGGCAGCGAGCGAAACAAGGCCGAAAATAAAGTTGATTTATTGTCAATGCATGTGCAAAATTAACAACAGCTACAACTACAACAATTTGATATTCATGATAGTAGTGAGGCTCATTAATAATTGAATATTGCCGTCAGGATAGGACTTGCCACAAGTTGCAGCAAATTTCATCGAGAAATAACTCGTTAGGTGAGTTAATGCGTCGCTTTAAAAAAACAAAAGAATTTGCAACAGTCGAAACGGAAATGCAGACAGAAAACAAAGGCATATCAATTACCCAGGCAACCAGGCAACAACTACAAAGAAATAAACTACAATAAAATACAATAAAATGAAATAAAATAAAAGAAATGAGTGGAGAATAAAGTAATTTAGCCCAACAGTCGGATCCTGGCCGAGTTGTAAAGCCAACTAACCGCAGGAGAGGAAGCACGGCCCGTTGAAGCAGTGAGTTGAAAGGATGAAGGGAAGAGAATGAGATAGGGAGACAGAGAGGGACAGCGTTCCCGCTTTGTGCGGAAATACAACGCTGCTGCCATTGTTAGCAATTTCAATACTCATCATTATTATAAGGCACAACTCAGACTTGTGAGTTCTATTTGGTTGGAGCATGTGTTTCATTTACGTGCCTGGGCGCAATGCAATCAACATATTGTAATTCTGAAATGCATATTGAGAACGTGCAAAAGATACTCCACACAATGCGCCAAGCAATCTGAAACTTTGGCTGCACTTAACGGGCCGCCGGACAAAAACAAAACGAGCCGGGGGACATCGACATCGACATCGGCATCTTATGCTGCTGAGGCTGCACTTGATGCATCAACTGTGGCAACGGTGGCTGCAGCAGCAGCAAAAATCTGGCAGCGTTTGCATTTTGATTTCCATTTCGCATGCACTCAAGTAACGCATTTATTATTTACCAAGCCTGGCAACAGGCAACGTGCAACGTGCAACGGGCAATGTGCAACGTGCAATGTAAAACTTGCAATGGGCAACAGGCGGCTGAGGCAACTCAATTCAATTCCGCAGACTCATGCTGCAGTTGTCAACATTGCAGACGAAGACAATTGTGAACGAGCATTGGCTCCCCACAGCACCACAGCCCCACACCCCGCATAACAGGCAACTCTAGACGCTGCAGCTCCAATGTTGCACATGTTGCATACCACTTGGTGCTGTTGACAGCTAGCAACGGCAGCAACTCTCAGACGGCAACTGTTGGCGCTTGTTGAATGAAGACAGACGAGAAGACTGACACTCAGACAAATACAAATACATAATATATACCCTTACAATCGGGTATATTGCAACTGAGCATTCAGTTTGATAACTTATATCAAGTTCTAGTACATTTAGCAAGTTAAATGAAAACAAATTAAGATGCAGAATCAATTTAAAAAGTCGAGCAATGAACAAAGTCATTCATTGCAATCGTTTGAGTTTTAAGAACAATCATAAATGTTTAATTATTCTAAATTTGTCTATTCTATAGAGTATAATTTGCTTCGAATTGTCAAATAAATCATGTTTGCTATCTTGTTATTCCATAATAAATAGAGATTTATTTATTTTTGCTTAGCTGCCGTTGGCTTTTGCTTATTTTTTATGCAAATATGTGGCATTAGATGACGCCCATAATAATCAAATTTTTATTGAATGAATTTGCCAGCTGTAAACTTGCTGCATATTCATAATTTGTCGCGACGAGGCCAAATCCATTGAGGCAATGGAGGCATGTAGGCTGGCAGGCTGGGAGGCTGGGAGGCTGGGAGGCTGGCAGGCTAGCAGACAACCGTGGCCAATCACATGTGTGGCCATAAAAGTGCGTTACAAATAACTGCACATTTATTGAACGGTACCGTTAGAGAGGCCTAATGGCCGCCAGTTTGAGCTCGGATCGAGTCGATAATATTCCGACTTAATTGCTGTGCAATTTGTGCATCAAGTGGAATGCGCTGTCAAATGGTGGCACTTAATTAAAGCCCATTGAACGTCAATGAAAGACTGCGAGAAACGCGCTTTCAATTGAATAATAAAGTTGCGGTTTGAGTTGCAGTTGCTGCTGTAGTTGTTTGTGGCAATTGCAGATTTCTATTTACCTCACTTCGGCCGACTTGATGATCGCTTTGGGGGGCGCATCCCAATAGTTGGGCGCCGGTGGAACCCATTGGCGTAGCACTTGATAGTTGCCCTCGAGCAGCTCCATGCCCTCGATGACCTCCACATCCGAATCGCCATCATTGTTTCCTGCAGCAATGTTGCTATTGCTGTTGTTGTTGTTGCCATTGCCATTGCTGTTGTTATCAGCATGCAAATTATCAATGGATTCGCTCATTGTCTTTTGATTTTTTTTGGCGCCGCTTTCACTGCCAGTTCACTCGGTTGCTTGAAGGTAAACAAAGATGCGCACATCCATTTGCGCTGAGTCACCGACACACTAATGCACATACACACACACACACATACACACACAGACACAAAGAACTATTGCAAACAGCACAAGTCGAAGAAGAAGAAGAACAAGAAGAAGAAGCAGCAGCAGCTGGCACCAAAACAATAACAACGAAGTCAAATCTTGCCGGTGTCTTGAACTTTCTGGGGTTTTTCACTTGTTTCATTTGATTCTTTGTGCACTTTTCTGAGAATTACTTTGGGAATTGCCTGAATATTTGTTGAATTTAATAATTTTTAGAAATTGTTGTATTATCAGCGTTTAAATAAACTCACAAACAGAGCCTCGTTTGGCTGGCAGCGGCGCGCGGCGCTCACGTTGCACTCACGAATTGTTTCTTTCTAATCGGCGAAAATGTTCGTTGCGTTTGTTTTGGCACGGAAAATTGACAAGCACGGCGAAAACACATCGCACAAAGCAGCAGCACACACATTCACACACACACACACTTATATAGAGAGGGGTTAATATCTGGCATTCGCTTTTGCATCCCTTGTGGAACACAGAACTCGGCAACTGAAGTCGCCCCATTGTGCTGTGTCCTTGGTTCTTGCCCGATTCTCTGTTTCAGTTTCAGTTTTGTGTCTCGGTTTTCTTTCGCCTTGGCTCTGCTGTCCCCGGCTCGACAGCTTTTTTCTTTTTTAGTGTGTGTAAAATAAGGGTTTGTAATTTAATGTTTTTATGTCTGATTTCGTTTCGTTTTCGTGTGCACAGGGGTGGACAGGGGCGGAGAGAGGACAGGGCAGGGAGGTGTTATGCTCAATGCACGCATATTGTTGAAATTATGTAGCCAAAGACGTGGGCAAAAAATGGGAAGGGGAACGTGAGTGTTCACCTTTTAAGCTCTTGAACGAAGTTCGAGTGCGATTCGCACAGTGGTTTGACTGACTGACTGGGTAAATAAAAGGCAATTATAATTAAATTTAAGTGAAATTCTGATTATTGGCAGCAAATAATAAAAATATGTTATAGCAAAGTTAAGCAAAGTTAAGCTAAAGAGATAAATTCATGTTAATATAGCAGATTAATACATAAATTGTATACATATGTCAGTTCTATTACAAATTTCGATTGAGTACTTTGCAATTTCTCTTTAATTTGCCTTACAAACCATAAGAGCACCACTGTGCTCACAAAGGTCTAACGGCACGATCCCCGTGAACTCACACACACTCACACTGATGCACACGTACAAGGAGCGCAACCTTTTATGGCCACTCACTCACACTCGCACTCACACTCACACAACGACGAACCCCAAAAACGCAGGCCATCCAGAACAGAGGAAGGAAGGAAGCGAACGCTTGAACGTATGTTCATATTTTGCTACAAATATTTTCAATCTGATAGAGACTGATAGAGAGAGAGAGAGAGAGAGTGGAAGAGAAATAGAGAGTGCCAGAAGTATGTTCTCTCTCAGACAATCTCTCTCTCCTGTCTGCGTTGCTCTCTTTATTGCCAGGTTTTTTTTTTTAATTCACTCACTCAATTTGAATGTTGTTCGCATTCTGTAGATTTCACCCCTAAGCGTCTTCACGGTAATTTGAACACGTGCCGAGCAGCTGAGCGCACTACTTCTCTCCTCACCCCAGCGTCCTCACCTCACCTTGTTGGTGGTCTCTTTGGGTGGTAGCTGCTGGTCAATACAACACAACACAACACATCACCCAGGGGGTGGTTCCATTGCAGACCAGACAGGCAGTTGCTACGATCGTAAATTTTTATGATTTCATATGCTGCTTATGCTTGCAGGCATGCAGACAACGACAAGCGCACTTTGAGCTTTTGTCAGCAATTAGCGTGCAAGTTGAAAGTTTGAAGTTGGACGTATCTTTAGCCGGGGGACTCAACTGTACTGTGTGTACTACTACGTAGAGAGTCCACCCTCTGGCGCCGCAAAGTATGCAATGCACTCGTATAAACAATCAACTTGGCAACACTTACGAGGCCATGGGGAATAGGAACACTGCCAGTGGAAGGCAGCAAATGAAAGTGAAATTTGTTTGTGTGACGTCAAAGCTCTGACTACGTCGGGTTACGGACTACGGGTTACGGTATTTAATGTGCAAATAGCTCATACTCCCCCACTGGCAGTTGTACCATTCCATGTGTTATTGTTGCTGTTCCTGTTGTTGCCGTCGCTAGCAACAAATTGCGTCGTTTGCCAAATCAACCCTGCAGACAGACCAAGCACACATTCCAATCCCTTCAAGCCGGCAAGCTATAACAACAACAAATATGCAGAGCGACAACAAACAACAGCACCACTGCAAAAGCGGAATGTGGGGTAGGTGGTGCAATAACACCCACGCGACAACCAACAACCAACAACCAAGAACCAACAACCGACAACACTTCAACAGCCACACACAATTTCCGTTATCCTGTGGATACATTTCATTCATTCAAATTTTAATTAAAATGCAGCCAGCAACACGGCTAGAAATTGTGGCAACATGTTGCTAGCAACATTTGTTGCTAAGTGCAAAGTAAATGACATTTGTGTTATTTAATTTATTCATTGCATTACGAACATAGTTAGCAACTCAAATGGCTGAAAAGAGTCTAACAAAGATGGGGAATGCTTTGGGGGGTCGCTGTCAACCCCCAAGAGATGCCAGAGATACACACAACGCAACACATCGGCACACTCCTCAGTTATGGCATAAAAATAATTATATAAACTTGATGCCCTTGCCGTCTGGCAATTCTTTGATTGTTAACCAGCGACTGCCATGCATTTCCACCCTCGATAATGTCACTGCTACAGCAACGCCCACACACGTCTCCCATCACCCCTTCCACAACGAAACCGCACAGTTTTCAAAACAACCAAAACCAGAGAGCGGTATAAACATTTTGGCCCGCCGGCTCAAACTCACCTCGCCAATGGGCCAACTGGGCATGGGCTGACTCCATTTGGGTTGGTTTTAACATGATTTGTTGGATTTGCCAAGATTTCCTAATTCCATTCGTTAGCCCTTCTTTCCTGGAGGGTTGACTCAATGGCTGACTGTCTCGTTATTGTTGTTGCTGTTGCTGTTGCTGTTATTGTTGTTGCTGTTGTTGTTGCTGTTGTCGCCGCTGGGTGTTTTGTAATTTGTTTGGTTTTGTGGCAATGCAGTTTAAAGTGTTGTCAAGTGAGTGACTAAAATTGCACAACTTATTGCAGTGGTGTCGTATTGCAAATGCAATTGATATTTCAGATGATTCAATCGAATTTCTGTAGATTCCGCTTTGAAATCAACGAGAACTGAGCATGGGAAACAGAAAACATTAATTTAATTAGTTAAAACTGTTTCCTGTAGTTTTGATACCGGAACTACAAATTGTTTAAACAAATTCCGTTGGCCGTTAGACGTTGGGCAGACGATGGTGTGTTCCCGGTCCTCGATTTCCCACCATTATCAAGAATTTAGTGATTTTTATCAAGCAACAAGCGAGCACTGCGACGATGCGTGTAATTTTCTGAGTTTAATGAGTTGTCGTTATTGTTGCCTGTTATTGGCAGTACGAGTTGGGCAAGTTTGTTGTTAGTTGGTATCTTTTGAGTTGACATGACACTCGGCATTTTCATTAGCAGCTGTCTGATATTCCTTAGCACTTCATTATGGCCCGCTAATAGTTGCTTGCATGACTTTGATATGCCATTGTTGTGTTGTCGCCCAAACCTCAACTTGATGTGGGAAACTGCGACTACTACGACTTACTTACTCCATAGCAGTTGATGGCCACACAGAAGGGACTGCCATAAAAAACCGCTGAGCACTCAGTACTAGTTTTTATTTTCTGTTTTTTTTCGGTTGTGGGGAGGGGGGGGGCACTTAATCGCGTACTATTTCAGGTCTAAGTCGCCGTTTTGTGGGTCGTTACACTCTAGAGGCTGGAACTGTTTTTGTGCCAAAAATAAAAGAGTCAGCTGAAAGAAAAGAAACCATATGCAAATGCTCATAGTTATAGCTGATGTTGTTGCTATTGTTGCTGTGGTTGTTTGGTTGTTTGGCAACTTCCTTTCCAGCTTGTTGGCGTTGTTGTTTATTTAAAGACTTTCTACGCATCGTTAGACAGAACAGCCACATGTTGATGTAACGAAATCCAGGGCCAATCCAACCACATCAAAGGCAAAGGCGTTGCCAGTTGCTAGTTGCTGATGAAAGAGCCCCCTACCTCCCCTGACTGATTCCACCATTACTTGTCGGATTGCCACAGCGTTTATTACGCCTTTTAGTAGACATTTATTTGATCGAGTCGCTTAGAATTCCAGTTAAATGTTTGTTTTGCTGCTGTTGCTGGAGGCAAAGACGAAAGTCAAAGAATTTTTGGCCACAGAAATAGCACAGCAACAGCAACAGCAGCAGTCTTAGCCATCATTGCTGGCGGCCAACAACAGAAGCAAGTCAAACAAATGCTACACATTTAATGCCTATTTGTATTTATGTTTGTTTATTATTAAAATCAGCTTGTTTGCCTTTCTCTCTCTCTCTCTCTCTCTCTCTCTTAGTCTCTCTCTCTCCATCTATCCTTTCTCTTTGTGTGTGTGGGTGTGTTTGGATGAGCAGCTCATAAATATGCAAGTCATTAATAGAAATATGATGTACCCAAGGCAGCAGAACCTGCAGCACATCAACCTCTAAGTCAAAGCAACAACCCTAATGCACACACACCACACCACACACACACCACAACACACACGCACACATACACAGAGAGTCGAGTGTTGGAGTTACGAAAGTGGGATTGACAGTCTAAGCGCTCCACTGGGATTGAAGTTGGACCTGAAATTGGGGTTACAAAATGTTGGAACTGCCACTAGAAATGGCAACTGTGCCCCACTGTATGCAACGTGTCCTGCCGCCGCCACTTGCCTCATAAATTGAGTAAAAATTACGCTTCATTTGATTTAACACAATCGGTTATTTGTTTCCCTTGTTGCTCTGTCAAGGCATTTGATGTTGTGGCATCAACGTGGTGATTACATCCTGCCTTCTCACATTGTTACCGCTCGAGGAGTAACTCTGATATGGGGATTGACAATTGGATTAGGACATCACGAGAGGACGTTGACGATAACGATGACCAGTTGAACGTACAAGTCGCAAGGGTGTGGCATGCAACAGAGCATACTTTCGGAATTTTCGGTTGCCCTGTGGCAACAATTGATGTCAAACATCCGCTGAGTGTTTCCCCTGCGTTGTGAATATTCGAATCGATTCGATTGTGTGGCAAAATAAATGAATGCCCACTCAGTTCAATAATCTAAATAAAGCGAATGAGCGAACAATCATCTGTAAATGGAAAGTTGCATTAATTCTTGGCTAAGTACATAAACGAATGAAAGATAAACAAAAGATGAATCTTGATTCACACTTGAAATATGCACTCATAATATTATTTTTGGCGAGCTATTAAAATTGGCTTAAATATGCGCAAATGGCGTGTAACGATTCGAGCCATATCTCTTGTTGCTGCACTTTCCATTGCGTTGGCCCAAATGCAATAATAAACACATTGTCTTTTGCTGGTGGTGCACTGGTGCACTGGTGATGCTGGTGGTGTTAGTGGTGCACATTTTATTGCCTTCTTTTGCAGTTAGCTGCATTGGCAGCCAAGCAGAAGGCTAATATTTCCGCTATTGGCGGCGATTTCTTTCACTTTACCTCGGGCCACTGCAACTTGCACATGTTTTGACTCACTTTGCTTTATTTTCGCTTCTTTTCTTCCATTTTATTGACAAGCAGCGACTGTTACATGGAACAGCCAGAGCTCCTGAGAGTGGAGAGACAGGAGTAGAGACCTGCCAGCGGCTGCAATTGCAACATCCGCACTATCCGCACATGTGGCATGGCGTGGCATGAAATGGAAGTGGGAAGGGGAATGGGAATGGGAATGGGAACGGGAATGGGTTGGTCTCTCTCTCTGTGTAGATCTCGGGATCTGGATCTGTGTTTGGCTCTGCTTTTCCTGTTTTGTTTGCACCGTTGGCAGCATTGTTATTGTTTATTGATGCACTACTTTGCGCTATTTTCGTGTGGCCAAGCAACATGCCTCATCCAGCATGCAGCATGTAGCATGCAGCATACAGCATACAGCATACAGCAGATGGCGAAGCAACTATAGCTTGTGGGCGTCCAAGATGATAGCCAGAAACGGAATGGTAACAGAGGGTTTGCGTTCAGCTAAAAATACATAAATTGTTTCAAACTCTGCAGATCTCCAGATGTGCAACAGTTCTGCTTCAGGAAGGGGCAAGCAATGTGCATTGCCCGGTGTGTGTGTGTGTGTGTGTGTGTGTATGAATGTAGATGAATGTTACGCCCAAGTGCAAACGTAATGAGCCAAGTGGGCGGCTGCAGGTCATGCAAATTGTTGGCAAAGTGGAATTCAATTAGTTTCCAGTTGTGGCAACTGCAACTTGCAACTTGCAACTTGCAGCTTACAACTTGACAACTTTCGCCCATAAAACGAGCAGATTCATTTGCAAAGTCAACTGGGAAATTTGACAATGGCCACTCACATAAACACAACGGCATAATTAGACTTGAGCAGTTGTCAGCTGGCAACTTGCAACTGGCAACGGGCAACGGGCAACAGGCAACTTGCAACTGCAACGGCAGCAGCGGCAAAAGGTAACTCCTGTCGCAACTGTCGCAGTTTTATTGAATTGTCAAGCTTGTGGAATATATGGCCAAGAGATCGACTTGGTCTTGGTCTCGACTTGCCTTTCCTGCCAATTACTGTTGCTTACAGCCAGACATTGTTGTTGCTTTCCAGCTCTACTGGCTGTTGTCGTTTGGCAATTGCAGTTTTGCCTTTTCTTTTTGCTCATTTTTGTGGCAACAATTACGTATACGACCTGGTTGCTAGATCTCAAAGAGAAGAGCGCTAAGAGTGAGCGCGCTTGGCTTTTACTCGGCTTTTCCATTGCTTTTATGTCGCATGTAATTAGTCACGATGTTGGCAGACATACTGCAGTCCAGCTGATGTTGTCGACGGCTCCGTCTCTGTCTCTGGCTCTACCTCTGTCTGTGTCTATGCTTTGACTTGGGATGGCGTCTTGGGTGCCTTGCGCTCGATTCTCGACTTGTGACTTGGCCATCGATGCCGCCTGCTGCCTGCTGCCTGCTGCCTGCCTGCTGCTTGCCAGCCTTTGTTAGCTTTGTTGTTTGCCGTTAAGGCCAACTGAAGGTACTGTAAAAACAAACTGAAATCAGCCTCTGACGCTGCCTCTGCTTCTGTCTCTGCTTTTGCCTCTGCCGCTGCCGCTGCCACTGCTGGCAATCGCGGAAGTGTGAATTGCCGTCTTGAGCAGTTGCAGCAACGCGTCGCTGCGAGCTGCTTACTGTGCAATTTATGGGCTGCTGTTGCAGTTTGCAGCGGGTAAACTGCAGCATAATTAGACCAATTAGTTGGCAAACTGCTCATAAATTACTCGAATTTCAGCTAAAGGCGATCAGATGCAGCTGCTGCCAGCATTGATCGACTCTCACACACACATTGTGATTGTGAGCAAAGGCAAACCATCATTTAACATATTCATTAGAAGTTTAACGCCGACAAGAAGAACAACACAACTAATTTATAGTCACATGCAGCGCCACAATAATAGAGTATTAATCAAAACACAGTTAATTTCAAATTGGATAAAAATGCTTTAGCACAATGCAAACCGGTTATCAGTTTGCCAGTTGCCTGTTGCCAGTTGCCCGTTGCCAGTTGCCCGTTGAGTTGCCTTCTACAATCATTACCAACCATCGAGTGAAAAATGAAACAAAAATTTCAGAGTTTCAAAGTTTTGTAAGCACTTGAAAACTCGAATTGCTGCGTAATGTTGCCATTCAACAATAACAATAATAATACATACATGAAAATACAAAATAACAAGAGTTTTGAAATAATCTGAAGAGGGAGAGGAGAAACGAAAGAGTTTGCTGTGCTGTTGGCCAGGTCGGATGTGCTCGGCTCGGCACTTGAGACCCTCACATCGTATATCGCGCACTTGAATCTGTTACGCAAATGTGCGTAATGCGCATGAATATGGATGGATACATGGAAGCCAAGTATGAATACTCACTCAGTACTCAGTATTCAGTACTCAGAAATGGTTGCCCACATGCAAAAGTCCAGCAACAACAACGACAACAACAACAACAGCCGTAACAGTTAAGCGTTCCGCTAGCCAGGCCTTCAGCATTTGAAGGCGCGTGGGCCTTGGCAACAAATCGCAGGCTAGGAACTTGAGCTACTGCCTACAAAAAAGGTCTTTCGGGTTTTCGGTCTTTCGGCTTGAAGTGTCTTGTGAAGTGGCCGAAACCAAAGTTACAAAATGTTGCCCATAAACTTAAGCAATTTGTTAAATTAATGCTTAAGCCAAGTTTGTTTCGTGTTAACTTCATGTAGCATAACTTTGACTCACTTAATAGTCTTTCCTATTTGGCATTCCAATAATACACACTTTCTTCTTCTTCTTCTTCTAGTTGCTGTTGCTGTTGCTTAAATTGAGGAATTTTATTTTAATTTTAAATGCTGCGAGTTCAATTTAAAATCTCTGATAGTGATATAAAACCCCATTACAATTGCGCAGTTCATTTTCTTCTCTCTGTCTCTCTTACTGTCTCTCCTTCTCACTCTGCCTCTCTCTCTCTCCCTCTCTCTGTCTCAGTCCAGCCAAATTGCCTGGCAGTTCAATGGTCTGACAAGAGAACAACTTTTCCAACTGCCATTAATTGAACACTGTTGGCGACCCCAAGTAACAAAGTGCGTTGCTTCTTCCCCTCCTCCAGCCTGCTCGGTGCCTATGCCCTGCTGCTTCCCCCTCTATTGAATTGAGCTTAACTCGCACTCAAGTGCTGAGCTTTCACAACAACATGTCGCCGACTTGAATCAAATCAAATCAGAGGGAATCAACTTGAACTGCAGTCAGTTCAATTTTATAGATTTCGTTGCAGTTGTAGTTTGATTGACGCAGTGACACAAAGCTGCGCTGCTTGATTGTGCGCATGCGCAGTCAATCATGCGCCAAAGCCTGAACAATTAATCCTTTAAGCAAGTGACCAGAGGAGCTCTCTGAGTACATAAACTCAATTTAGCGCACACGCTGTCACACAATTCGCAATCAGGCGACCATGGCAACATCTAGATACTACGTACTACGTACAGATACAGATATAGATACAGATACAAATACAGATACAGCTGCAGCTACAGATACAGATACAGATACAAGATACAATATACGAGATACCAAGTGGCAATCGTAGGCCAACTAAGCTGCGACATTGCGCGACGTGTTGGGTAATTTGGAGAATTTATGACAAGCATTATGGCAACACTGGTTTCACTAGAGCACATTACTTGTATCAGTGTGTGTGTGTGTGAGTGTGTGTATGTGTGTCTGTGTATCTATGCCTGTGTGTAGCCAGGCTGTGTAAGTAATTCTGAGCAAGCCGCCCAAACCAGTTTCATTATTGTACACATTTTGATATTTATGCAACGCGTTTAGCTTTCTGATTACTCACGCTCAACTGGCCACAAAACAAGAACTCGCCGTTGCTGCTGGTCGTGAATTTTCCAGCTTCAGCCTCAGCTGCAACTCCCAACTGGAACTCTTGGCCATAATAAGTCAGCGGAGTTGCGCTTAAAGTGGTAGCCGGCGATTCCCAATGCGATTCGGTGACGTCGGCGCATTTTGAAGATTTGAAAAATTAGAAATGCCAATTATACAAATAGTCAGAAGTTGTTGCTAAATTGTCAAAACTGTTGTTATTGTTGTTGTTGCTCGCTGCTGTTCGTTGTAAGTTGTAGGTTGATTGGCCAGTTTGACGGGCCGCCAAAGGTGCGGCTGAAACTCAACCGCAATCTCAGTTTGAGCCACAGCCTCAGCCTTAATACAGTTATGGCCAAATCCCTGTAGCTTTTAAATTGCTTTTGCTCTCTAGCAGTTGGCAGTTGCCAGTTGCCAGTTACCAGTCGAGAGTTGCCAGTTGCCAGTTGCCAGCTGCCTTTGCTGTTTGTCTAAATGTCAAATGCAATTGCAGTCCGCTTGGATGCACATTGGCAAGCCGCCATCGGCATCGCCATCGCCTTTGCCTTTGCCTTTGCCTTGCTCTTGGGCGTTGCGGGCAGCTTCAGCTCCAGCTCCAGCTTTAATTGCGCAAATCTTCAGATCTGTGGCAAAATGTTAAAGTGCAACAGCAATAGCAACATTAACAAGCGCTACAGTTTCTTTTTGGGTGTGCTGCATGCAACTGCTGCAAATGAGAATGAGTTCAAGCTGTGGCCGCATTTGCGTATACTCATTGACTGCGTTGCGTATACGTCACGTTGTCTGTCTCGCTGACTCTCTGCCTGCATTTCCCAGGCCTAATTCAATTAAGTTGTCGGAAAATTGGCCAACACTACGTGTCGCCCATTCTTTTGAGCTGCTTCGCTTTGCAATTTAAATAAATCATCATCGCTTGCCGCAAGGCCGAGTTAGACCAAGCATAAAGTTCTATGCCAACGCCGTCTCTGTCTCTGTCTCCGTCTCTATCGCTGTCGCTGTCGCTGTCGATGCATTTTGAGTACGTGCCGTGTGTCTAAGACCTGCATGAGGCACCCAGCACTCGGTACCTTCGTGTCTATGTCTGCCAATTTAATATTTGTCTTGGGCTGGCTCCATGGCCCCTTCGCGGCCTGCACTTTCCAATGTTCGTGCGGCTGCTCCAGTTTCGAGTTGGGAGTTGTTGCTCTCCTTTTGCTCTGTTACATTTTTTTTTGGTTTGGTTCTTATGCCTAGGCCAGGGTATTACCGTGCGATAATACCGCAATTCATCATTATTATACACGTTCTCATACCCGTACTCGTATTGTGGCTGAGTCTTTGTACTGTTCTTGGGCCATGTTTGCACGTCAGAGTTGCTGTGACTCTAATGAAGGGGTTCCGCATTTTGATATATTGACATGAAATCGTTGGCGGCGCACACACACAACACTAACTACACTAGACAACAAAACATTGGCAGTACAAAATAAAATAAGTCATGGTAATAAAAACAAAATGTTAATAGCAATACAAGTATTTCTTCCGGCTAATCATGACTAGAGTTCCAAGTATCCGTTCATATGTACGTATGTGTATAGGATTATGCATGAACTTCAGACGTGTTGCGTGCCTTGTGGGCGTGGTATTGGCTCAACATAGCCACCGCCTCAATTAGGCGTTAACTGATTGGAATTCTAACGGCCATTCCACATGATTGCAGCAAATCTTTGTGCTCATTAGGCAGCGGGTTAACAAACTTGGCTGCTAGCTTGTTTATTTAAATCTAAATATAAGCATTTGCCATAGCCACAATAGACAACAGACAGCAGACAACAGTCAGAGCCACAGTCAACCAAATAACAGCAATTGCCCATGCTGCAGGCTTCACTGTACCTCGCTGCGACTCAACCGGACTTTAAGAAACAAATGCAAAAGAGGCTGGGCCACAATCATTAGGCTTAGGCCGGCCAAATGGCCATGGAATGCTGGCGATAAGGAAACGCTAACGTAACCAAATTACAACCTCAAATTTAGATCAATAAAAAACACGCAGCGGCAGCCGCAAAAGACCACCAAATAAAAAAAACAGAAACAACAGCAATAACAACAATAACAACACAACGAAACGAATCTCAGATATACTTAAAAAGCATTTCGAATCTATTTTTATTACAATAGAAAACAATAAAGAAAACCTGAGAAGTTTATATAATTTAAATAAGAATAGTCTTTTGATAGGGCAAACATATCAAATTGATTTTTTAAGTATTTGAATGTTTTAATCTATGGAAAGAATGATCGGAAATCATCTCATAATATACGCAGTTGCTCATGAATTTGTAAACAATTTAATTTGACTTTCCTATTTATTATTTGAGATACTTGATGTGTGTCTTATTATAGCCATTACTACTATACTCTTTATATATAATAACATATTTAATATACCCTTTGTAAGGGCATTATAATACCACTTTGTAGCTGGCGGGGGCATTTGGCCAGAGACCAACCCAAAAAGCGCACAGAACAATGCCAAAAGCGAAGCTGACCTCAGTGCGGCCAGGCATTTGCCTCACCATGTGGGTGTATCAGAGTGTATACGTATGTGTGTGAGTGGGTAAGTGTGTGTGATTGTGTGTTAAGCTTAACCCATTATGGCGCCTAACGTACGAAACGTTGCACACGAAACAGAAACACAGTCTGAAGACTAGAGGCTCCAGTGCAGAGACTGCGATACAGCATAGACGATAGGGATAGAGTGTGGGAGAGAGAGAGAGAGAAAGAGAGAGAGAGGGAATCAGAGAGATAAAGAATTGGAGAGAGTGAGAGGCAGTGTTAGGGACAAGGACTGGCTGTTGCATCGGATGCTCATCAAAATGATTGCATCACGAAGAACAAATTTAAACGGCGATTACCGCCCATCCGCCTCCTCCTGCTCCTCTCGCCTCTCTCTCGCTCTCACTCTCTATCTCTCTCTTCCTCTTGCTCTTCATGGTTGCTGTCAGCTCGATGCTGTCCACTTTTGGGACTGGCAATTTCTATAACTGCAGCTAAACGCACAAATACAACAATAACTACAACAGCAACTATTACTATGACTATGACTATGACTATGAGTCGGAGTCATACCCGGAGACGTGGACGGAGCCTGGGCCGGATTTATGGGCTTTCACAAAATGCCGCTGTGATTAAGTTGCATGAAAATTATAGTTTCGCTAGAACTTTTATGTCGCTTTAATTGATGCATCTCCGGATGCGGTCCAGCCGAGCAGAGGCAGTAGCAGAGGCAGCTGCAAGAGAGGGCCAGCAGTCCAGCATTAGCCACAGCGACAGCCAGGCAGTTATGAAGTCTGAAGCTAGAGTTGACAGATGAGCTCGCAGCATGCAGCAGCAAGCAGCATGCAGCATGCAGCATGCAACTTGGAGCCATCTTTCAACAAGCTCGTTAAGATGGGAAAGCAGCAGCAATGTACAACGTACATAACTTCCCTTATTTATACATATATCTATATGGATTTATGCTTTATTTATTTATTTTTTTATTTATTTTCTTTGTTGCAGCTGCTATTGTTGTTGCTGCTGTTGTTGTGGCACGCAACTGTGGCGATTGTGGTCCGCAATTGTCGCAACTTGTCCGCCTTCGCCTTTGCAACTCGGCAAGGCAAATTGGCAATTGCACATTTGAGGGACAAGTGTAAATATTGTGATTGCAAATAAGTTTTCTGATTTATTGCTGTAATTAAATGCCCATATGTACACATACATGTATGTATGTATGTATATTCATATTCGTACACTTATTCGTATTCGTATTCGTATTTGTATTCATATGCAAAATCAAATCGTGCGGCAAACGTGTAATTTAATGCGATTTTGCTGTAAGAGACGCCAACAACGTCGCCGACACTGACTCTGACTCTCAGTGCGACAAGGAGAAGGAGAAGGAGGTGGAGCAGTGGAAGGAGAGGGAGACACAGATGCAGATGGCGATGCAGATAGAGAGAGAGAGAGAGAGAGAGATGGGGACACAGAGGGGAGACAAATGACAAAGTTGCCTGTGCACAGCTTTTCGCGCCTTTTATTGTCGACCAGTTGCCGCGTTGTCAGTCCATGTGTCTCTCAGTCCTCCCAGTCTGTCCAAGTGTCAGTTTAATGCTCGACTGACTTAACACGCAAATTAATTAAATGCGACTGCGACTGCGACTGCGAGTGCAACGTCAACTGCAACTGCAGCAGCGACTGCGGCTTTGAGTGTGTTGCCAACAAATTGCTTTGCGGTTGCTCAGAGTGCAAAAGCAACAACAATAACAGCAATAACAACAACAGCAACAAATTGTTGCATACAAATTGTGGCAACAAGCTGCAATTGTATCTCATAACATTCCCATGTGAATTGCGTGTGCCTTGAACCCGCAGGTGACACTCACTTAGTTGAACTTGACCCTGACACTGACCCAGACCCTGAGCAATAATATGCCATCAATTAGGCTACTGATTTTAAGCCGTTTCCCTCTCTCTCTATATATATATATATATATTGGTGTACATCTATCTATTTAGAATAGATAGAATATTTTTATTTCAAATCGCATTAAGATCTTTCAAATAAAACAAATAAACAACTATTCTTGCCTTTTGATATCTCGAATCATTAGTTAATTATGGAATCCCGCAAACAAAAAAGTATAAAATAACAAGCGGATCAATCGAGCGCGCGCGACAGTATACCCTGTAATACCCTGTGCAGTTAGATAAATTAAATATTTTGATTGTAATAGAAATAAGAACGTAGCAGGTTTTATTGGTTTATTGAAGAATACTCTTTTGAAACTCTCATTTAGCATATGAATTCTTTACTTGCTTATATCAGCAAGCTTTCACATATGTATACATATTCAATCAAAAGCTGAGTGTTACGACACTTAATTTACATATGCTTGTGCCGTATATCGCTATATCGCTCGCTCACATGTGCACACATGCTAAGCAGACGCATGAATCATAGACGTTTGCTATCTCACTCGCACACATGTGCTGCCTGCTGCTCAACGATTCCATGGAAAATAACTTAATTGCTGATTTTCTGTCTTATTTATAAACCGATCTTGATGAAACTTTCACCATTCCTTCTTTATATCATTCTTAACTCACTTGTTAAGTTAGAACTGTCTACGTTGAGAAATGTGGCCATAATTAGTTTTTTTTTTAATTGCGGGGGTGGTGGGAAAGATACCGAAAATCTAACATAAGCTCGATCTGGAGAGGGAATATAGGAACCTTCATGCCAAATTTGGTGTCTCAAGCTCTTATAGTTGCTGAGATCGACTCATTCATACAGACAGACGGACAGACGGACGGACGGACAGACGGACATGATCCAGAATATATATACTTTATAGGGTTGGAGATGCCTCCTTCTGCCTGTTACATACATTTGCACAAAATTATTATACCCTTTTTTGCCCATTTTTAATGGACACAGGGTTTAAAAAGAGAGTATAATAACTTTAGTTATGAGTTATGTTATGTAGTTAATATTTTTGCAATACTTATATTATGTTATATATGTTATTATTATATACAATTAAATCTTTGAAACCATGCATTATTTTATGTTTTCTCTCAGTGTATACGAAACATATTTAATTTGTTTTTCAGCCACTCGACATTGCACTTCTGCCTGCAGCAAACTGTCAAAATGTGACAGCAATTTGAGGAAAAAACAATTGCAAATGTCGCTCGTCTTCATGCCACATTGTGGCATCGCCAGGATGTTAATTGATATCTCTTTTTTTTTGTTACTTTATTTTTTGCAACAGTCTTCCACCATCAGGTGTAGTTTTTCTTATCGCATCCGAACTGGAATTGGAGTTCTTTTGCCGCCAGCTGGCGGCACATTCAAAACAATACCTGACGCTGTGTACTCGTAATTAACTCAGGTGGAGTGGGCTCTATCTGCGTCTCTACGAAATTAATTGATGGTATTTTATACTCTTTCATAGCTTCAATTGCAACTGAAAACTGGAATACAAACTCGTAACAATTGCCCCAATTTCAGGAGGCGGCATCGGCATGTGCCTGACAAGGGGCGTGGCATCATTTATGTTGAAGACATTGGCAGCGTCAGTGGCTCTAATTGGAGTAAATTATGTTTACACATTTGGCCGTGCAATTGGGTCAGCACAGTTGTGTGTGCGTGAGTGTGTGTGTGTTTCTGATATGATATGAACTGCATTTTGTGGCTTGATTTTACATAATTAAGAATAACGTTGAGCGGGGCATGAATGAACTGCGAGTCGTGTGAGGTCTCTCTATGTTTTATCTTGCATTTAGATTTCAGAATATTTAATTAGTTCTCGCGCTATAATTTATAGGGCGGGAATGAGAGAGTTCAGTGTTACGAAATAGGAAATGTAAATAAACGCTTTCAGTAATATTTCTAAAAAGGTTAAACAGCATAAAAATGTCAGCAGCAGTTTAGTAGAATCATTGGACGTCATGGGTTAGTCAGACAGTCATTAATTGCAGGAAATCGAGGAGTTATGAGTTTCTCCCTCTCACAATCTCTATCTGAGACGCTCAGCATTCTATAAATAAGCAAACATGCATTCAGCTGGTTTTTCTAACGTGATAACACTCGACCAGACTGAGTTAACATTCTCCAACTGACTCACGGAGTCGTGTAATCGCAATTGAGATTGCACGTGCATCAAATGCAAACCCACGCAATTTCCACAGACGCTGAAGACAACGCCCTATGCGAAACCGTTGGAAAATCAAGTGACAATGCTAGTGTTGACTGCTAAGCAGTAGCAATTTTGCATATTTTCTTTATGTAATTAGAATCAGCAAATGCCGGGGATTTTCCAAGCTCAAGCTGGAACACACTTGGTGTCTCAATGCTGCCGCCGGCAAACTGAGAGCCAAAGAGCCAAGAAAGAACTTATACTCGTTCTCGTTCTCAGTCTCGTTCTCATTCTCGTTCCTATTCTCAACTCGGTAAGCAAACAAAGTAGCAACTGGTTTTTTACTCACAACTAGCCTCAACGCACCCACTGTGCATGGAGCAGCGCTCGAAGCGTTCTCGTAGACCGGTTATCTCGACAAGCTCATCCACAGCTCAACAGCTCGCTTCACGCTCTCAGCTCGAATTCGCCTTTGGCTCTGTTCGACACTTTTTGCAAGATCAGTTTTGTATTAAAACTGCGACCGAGCTGAGCTGTATTCCAAACGGACGGAGTTCAAGCAAAAAAGAATAGCAGAAAAAACGTAGAAACTAAACAAGTTCCCAGGCTATTCCGAGTTCTCTGTTCTCAGTGCTAAGCAGAAAGTAATTGGCAGCCATGTCGTGCAAATATTGTAAGCAACAACGCCAATTGTGGCCTTTGGAGGCGCTAACTGCTTCCAGAGCTCTAACCAACTCTGCTTCACAGCTTCCACAGCATTGCTGCTTCTCTTGGGCAGCAGCCTTTGTCTCCTAAGTGGACCTGTCGCCTCCTCCGGCATCTATGCCAGAATCAGCAACGTTGTCTTTTCCAATCGCGCCTGGGCGCCAAATGAACCAAACGCTCTTCAGACCCGATCCGGGGTGGGTCCCCCAACCTCCTCTGCAGGTACAGCCCCAGCGGCAGCTTCACACACGGACTTGCAGCGTCCACAGACAGAGCGGGAACCAACACTACAACAGACGTGGAATGGTCAACGTAACTCAGTACATGCCGCAGCTCCCGCATCCGCTCCCGGTCCCGCTCCCGCCCAAGCACCTGCGAAAGCTTCTGCTCCAACTGTAATTGTTGGGCAAGGCATTGATAGCCGGTTAGTCGGTCCAGCAAATGCCCCAGCGGGCCCTACACGTCCCCCAGCACAATTGAACTACAGGGAACGCTTCAGCTCGGTGCTCTTCCAGCCCATTGTCCATGGTAACTCTCGGAAGAATGTGGTCTACTCGCCCTCCTCAATCCATTCCATGATGGGTTTGCTTTATGCCGTTTCCAGCGGTCAGACTGCTGATGAACTCAGGCGGGCAGGTCAATTTGTTGATGAGAGAATCGCTGTGGCGAGAGACTTTCAGCAGGTAAACATACTGAATCGTCAGCTGGAGAATGCGCAGTTGATTGTGGCCACCAAGTTGTTTTACAACCAAGATTTGTCGGAGCTGAATCCCGACTACAGACGCTTCGCTAGTGAGTTCTATGAATCAGACATTGAGGCGGTCAATATGAAGAGATCGGCCAATACGGCGGCCAAGATCAATGCCTGGGCATCGGATGCCACAAGGAACATCATCAAGCAACTGGTGAGTCCCACAGATATCGATGGACAGACAGAGGCGTTGCTGGTCAATGCGATATACTTCAAGGCTCGCTGGGCCACCGAATTCTCTGCCATGGACACCACTCCGGAGAAGTTCCGGGTTAGCAGCAATGCGGCCGTGACGGTGTCCATGATGTACAATGATGATATATTTCCGTATGCCGAGCTGCCTGAGTTGGATGCCACGGCACTGGAGCTACCTTATGCTGGCACCAAGGCGACCATGCTGCTGATACTGCCAAACCATGTGGACGGTCTGGCACAGCTAGAACGTCAGCTGGCCAATCCTAATAATGATCTTAACATAATTGCGTCTCGTCTACGTCGTGAGACAGTTACAGTCCGTCTGCCCAAGTTCCGCGTAGAGTTCGAGCAGGACATGGTGCGTCCGCTGCAGCAGCTGGGTGTGAGTCGCATGTTCACTAGACAATCCGAGATAGATGCCATGCTCATGCGACCGGTGAGAGTCTCCAAGATCTTACAGAAGGCCTTTATCGATGTAAACGAAGCTGGCTCCGAGGCAGCCGCCGCTTCATGTAAGTATAGTTAGCCGTCTTTCCATTGATTAACCCTCAATCAATTACCTGATTCTATTCATAGATGCCAAGTTTGTGCCTTTGTCGCTGCCGTTAAAGTCACGCGAATTCACTGCCGATCACCCCTTCATCTTTGCCATACGCACCCCCGAGTCGGTACTCTTCATCGGACATGTAGTGCTGCCAACCCAGCTGGCTGGGACCCAATGAAGAGCCCTCGCCCGCGCCCATGCCCTGTGCTCGTCCCTAGCTTTTAAGTTGTACGCATTTTGATACTTTATACTGCATACTCGTAATCATAAATAGATCATTTGAATTCATCTGAAATTTCTCAATAAACAAATAGTATAAGACAGAAAAGTAACTGATTCAGGCTGTGTGTGTTTATTCTTCGATGATAACCTTTGGGCAGCTGATTGTTCAGCTTCTGTACCTTTTCCAAATGCAGCTGTGAATCGTTGTTGTATTTGTCTCAGGCGAATGGTTTTTACAACGCAATCCAGTTGATGTCGACCCGCGAGCTGCGAGCTGAGAACAGAGAGCTACGAGCTGGTAAACCCGTTTTGTTCGCCGTGATGGGGACCCCTCCAGTGTTTGGCATTGTTGTTTGCCCCCTAATGGGTGCTGCGGGCTATAAATGCAAATTTCTCAATCACATTGGCAAAGTAAAACTTCCTCATTGATTCAACAGTCCAAACGTACACATATTCAGGTTCAAGTTGGGAAGTCCAGCTTCAATGAGAGAGGCATGAGTAATCTAGAAATCCCGTTGAAAATCCAATATTTTAACTAATGTTCTTGTTTATTATTGTATGGCTTGTATGGCGTCATAGCTGACTACTAAGAATTGTAATTGAGAGTAGAAAAAGAGAGAGAGAGAGAGGGGGCAGAGAGAGAGAGACAGAGAACAAAGTTCTTGGCCAGCTCGGCGAATACGATCTTGAAACATGCATCGATTTCTCGAACTGATTTGTTTATTTAGAATTTCAACTGATAAGAAAAAAACAAGTTTCTCTTTTAGCAATCAAATTAAAAACAAAAATTCCAATGTTATTTATATAAATAATAAACATATGTAGTATATTAGACGGCATTGCTCGTGTGCCTAACTGGAGAAATATTTAATCCATAATTCATTTCATTTTTCACTTAAGCAAGCAGTTTTCCCAATTGATATCTCTGATTATATATTAAATAATCTGTTATATCTGTTTCAACTTATTCTGTTTGTTGATTGCCAATCATTCAGCAAGTTTGTGAAAACTCCAACAGGTTTAAATAGATATCTAATCTTCCAGGAGTTAGACTCGCATATGCTGCCAATTAGGTCACTTGCTAGACTTTAATTAAACCGTTTCATTCAACTGCCTATCATCTCTGTCACTCTTCTCTCATATCAGCTAAGAATTTCAATTAAAAACAATGTCGAGAGCTTTTTGTTTGGGCTTAACCGGCTCAATGCCATTAGCTGTGAGTGTTGTGATTGTGATGTGTGTGTTTGCGGGGTGTGTGGCGTGTTTGGAACGTGATTCGCAGTTTAGTTGTGTGCGAGCCACAGAAGCATCAACACTTATAGTATAATTCAAAGCTTGGAAATACCCAACTTTTAGCATGACCATCAACAACTGGAGACGACTTCAACTTCCCGCCTTGTTGTTGGCAATTCTCGCCTTCAGTTGCCCGGCGAGCGGCAATCTGGATGCAGTGAGCGTCTCCAACGAACGCTTTGCACTGCGCCTGGCCACGAGATTGGGATTAACGCAGCCAAGGAGCAATGTTGCAGTCTCTCCGTTGCTGTTACAGTCAGCCCTTACGCTGCTCTATACTGGGGTCGCCTCCGATTCAGCTACGGCCCAGCAATTGCGTGTGGCATTGGAGTTGCAACACTTGGGGACACCGGAGCAGGCACTGCGCAATTTTCAGCAAGTGATTGCCCAACTGAAGCAATCTGCGGCAATTGGTTGCAAGTTGCGGCTGCTAAGCGAGTTCTATACGGAGCAACGTTATACATTCAACTATCGGGATGAGTTTGTGGCACGTGCAGCGGCATTAGGCATCGGAGTGCATCGCTTAGACTTTGACAATGTGGCAAGCGTGGCACATACTATCAACTATGAGTTTCTCACGCGCAGCAACTTTAGTGTGGGCGAGCTGGTTAACAGCTCTCTGTTGCATGCCACAACTGGCTCCGACACGCCCTTCCTGCACGCCTCAGCCTTGACATTCCGTTCTCCCTGGGCCCAAGGCTTCGATCCACTGCAGACGCAGCGCATCAACTTCTTCAACGATGGCCAGAATCACAGGCTTGTGGATGCCATGTTTGTGCAACACAGTTTCCGGTATGCCGAGCTGCCTTCACTGGATGCATGCGTCATTGAACTGCCTTATGCAACTGCCGAACTGAGTTTGCTCATCATCTATCCCAATCAAGTGGAAGGGCTGTCTCAACTGGAGCATCAGTTGCAGAGCTACAATCTGCAGCAACTGAGGCAACAGTTAAGTGAACGCAAGTTGGCCTTAACTCTGCCCAAGTTCAATTTATTGGCACATACCGAACTGCGCAACATTCTGGAACAGGTGAGTGGAAAGTGGCATGATTGTAAATGTTAACTGCAACTCTACTTTATACATTTGCAGCTGGGTTTGGGCAAACTCTTCACCACGGAGGCGCATCTGCACAATGTGTTCAGTTCGTTTTTGGCCAGCTCCGCGCCACATTTGACGGCCGTGCCGCATACGGCATTGCTTGAGGTGCAGGAAGCAGGCGGAGAAGTGGATCGTACGTTTGGTAAGTTGCACGAGTCTGTTTAAAGTGTGGAACTGTCTTTGATCAGCTGCACATTGCAGTGGCAGCCTTCACCGATCTATTTCGCATCACTCTCTCTGTGGTCATCAATCATCCCTTCTTCTACGCCGTCGGCAATGGAAAGACACTGCTGCTTGCTGGCCATGTGGTCGACATCTAGTCGCTGTTCTCCAACGAGCTAGAGGTTATCGCCTTATCAGCGACTCAGCGACTCAATAAACAACATACCAAAGGTGATAAATGACGTGTAAACAACACAAACATTCAAATGAAAAACTCAGCTGTGCTCTGAGTGAATCTGAATCTCTAAACTGAATCCAAGTCCAAGTCTTGCCTCTTAATTTGCCGAGTTTCAGTTCACATTCAGACGCTCAACGACGCCAATCAAAAAAGTGTAAAGCGCAAATTATCAATAAAGAAAAATACATAAAGAAAAAAAAATAAATAGACTCTATAGTCTATATATACATCAATTTAGATGATCATGACGTTCCCCGGACTGCAATGCCTCTTACGTAAGCCTCAATTATTGCCTATAGCCTATAGCGCGGGGATCTCTGCAATCTCTGCGATCTTTATGAGTTTGACTTGAGAATGACAACGAGTTATAAAATAGAGTGACAATATTTATTGCTCGATTTCAGTTAAGTCTCAATAAAAACTGTCTGTCTGTTTGTATCTCTGCCTCTTTGTCAATCAGCTTCAAGGTTCAATGTGTTGTGCTGTCATAAGAGAATTAAACACATAATCAAATTGGATTTTAATGCTAAAATATTGTAGATGATTCGAAATAAATGCGCATGTTTGGAAGCTGTTTCTGTGAATGAATGAATCAAGTTTTGGTAAAAATGTGTTTGCAGTTTCCTTGGCGATCATCGGGTTTTGTCACGCGAGAACCTCGCCTAGTGTGGATGCAGCTTGGGATCGCAATTTACTGGCTGCTGAGCTCTACAATGCCGTGGGTGCAGATCGACTCAATGAGAATATTGTGATCTCACCGGCGGCTATACAGAGCTCCATGGCATTGGCCTTCTACGGTGCCAAGGGACAGACGGCAATTGAGTTGAAGGAGGGCATGCGATTGGGAATTGGCGATGGTGATCAAGTGGCCCAACGATTTGGCATCTTCCAAAAGTCGCTGACACGCGACAACAATCTGCGATTGTTCAACAACATTTACATTAACGAGAATCTTGAGTTCAAGGGCGCATTTCGCGATGTGGCACAGCGTCAATTCGACTCGAACATTGACAAACTGGACTTCCATCCACCCTATAACAAGCGCACAGCCGATAGCATCAATCGTGCCACAGCTACCAAGACAAATGATCAGATCAACGACATCCTCAGACCAGAGTTGCTCAACGATCGCACCGAGGGCGTCATTGTCAACGCCGTGACTTATGCGGCTCCCTGGCAGAAGGCCTTCAAGCTGGACAAGACCAAGCGTCGTTCTTTCCGCACTGGCAGTGGAGAGTCTGTCCAGGTGGAGACCATGTGGACACAGCAGAACTTCAACTATGCAGAGGTTGCCAGTTTGGATGCCAAGGTCGTAGAGTTGCCCTATCAGAACTCTGATTTCTCCATGCTGCTGTTGTTGCCCAATCGCAAAGATGGACTCCGTGCCTTGCAACAGAGTCTCGTTGGCAAGAATCTGCTCAGCGAGCTGGGCGACATGACCCAACATAAAGTCGAGGTGCAGCTGCCCAAGTTCAGTGTGACCTTCGGTCTTGGCCTAGAGAAGCCCTTCAAGCAGGTAACGTAGACAACGTAGTTTCTCAGCAACCTCTGCACTGCTTAATGCCTCTCTCTGTTTATCCTATAGTTGGGCATTACGACTATGTTCTCCCGTGATGGCGACTTTGGCAACATGTATCGCATGTTTGTCAGCCACTTCATCAATAGCGTGGAGCACAAGGTTCACGTGGAGGTTTCCGAGGCGGGCGTAGAGCAACCCATCGAATCGGGTGGTAAGCTAATTAAATGTTAATCAACTTCAATTAATTAATATTAAAACTTTTCTCTGTTTTCTGTTCAGTTCTTAAGAGCCTGTTCTCTCGCTCCAAGAAGTTCGAGGCCGATCATCCGTTTGCCTTTGCTATCAAATATAAAGACTCAATTGTTTTCATAGGCCACATTGCCAACTATGCCTATGTGTGAATTATGGGGAGTGGACAGTGGACAGTGGACCCCTCCCCCCACTATCCACTCAGCTATGCAGCTTCAATATGAGGTGTCAATTAATCACTAGAAAATGTTTGTTTTATTTAATGAATGCAAATTTGTTCAACACTCAAATAAAAAGTTGACAGCCTTTTGCGCAAGTTCAAATAAAATGAATTGTATATATTAAATATATGTGAATATATATAACTATTTGAACTGACTGCTATAGCAGTCTATACATTTAATTAAATAATAGAAATTAAGGGCAAAAGCTTTGCAAAATACTAACTAACTAACAAAATACTAAGTCGGTCAAATTTTGGGTACATTAAGCTGCATTTTGAAAACTGAGCGGCAACAACAAATTGCTCTCAATAATACTTTTAAACATTTTATTTCTTATCTGTTTTGTTACGTAATTGCACAAAATTAACTGACTGCGTTTTAAGAGTCCAAAAAATATAAATACCTATCAAAATTCTCTAAGGTCACTCAGCAGACAGACACAAGAGACTTCATTTCATAAGTATGTATGTTATCTGCTTATGTTCTACTTGTGTTCTGCTTTCTATTAATTATATATTAAAAATAATTAAAAAAAAAGAGGATGCATAGCTTTTATTGACATAAAATAGATCATTATTAAAAAAAGAAAAGCCATAACAGAAGCCAGAAAATTTCAATATAGTAATTTAATTTTCTGCGTATAAACAGTTTCTCAGCAGTGGTTTTTAATTAACTAATATACCCAAAAGTCACATCATATAAAACAGAAAGCAAACAAAGCCTCGGGTTATGTAATCTATTATAATATGAAGAGAAGAGACAAAGACAGAAAGAAAAACTAACAACAATTCACATTCGCACAACACAACAAAAATGTTTTGTTTAGGAAATATTTAAGTGAAATGTATTTAATGTTTAATTAAATTTTACTATTAACTGCTAATAGTTTCATTAGAGTTGCAGTGCTTAATTGGCAGTTCGCTATGCCTATTCAACATTTGAAAATGTTTATTAAATTTGAATTTCTATCTTTATTATAATCTATTCCTTAGAGTCAAGCTTTTGCTTTTAATAATCAAGTTAAGGGATCGCTTTTTGACTCACCTTTCAAGCTCGACGGGCATTTGATTTGTGTTATCCATTTTGTTGTTGCTGGCGAATCCTTTTCTCTCTTTTGTCCTATCTAAGCGGTTTATCGGATGATTTTGTGTTTTGTTTGCGCTTGATTTACATTTATCTTTCACACTGCATAAATGCACACATAAATTCACATTAACCGATTGGCATTTATATAATATTTTTTCTTTTCTTTTTTTTTTTGTATTTTCTTATTAATTTGCTTGCCACAGATTGTGGCAAATTTGTAGATTGGACTGGGCGCAGGCGCAGCCTTTTGGCATTTGCTTTAACACATTTGTTTCTTATTCTTTTGCCTTTTATTTTTCTTATGCTTAAATAATTTATTTACTTTTTGTCGCTGGTTTTCTAATCGCGCACATAAATCAACTCAAAACTGAGAACCGAGAACGGGCAACAATTTTGAGCCAATGCGTTTATGGTTTTACTTTTATTAGTTTATATGTTTTGCAGTTTTTATTTCTTTTGCACTATTGAATATTTATGTGCTTATGTGTAGTTAAAAATTTGGTTCATTGCCTGTTGATTTGAGGCATGGGAAACTGGTTTGTTTAGGCCGAATTACATTTGGGGTTTTTTAACCGTTAAGCTTAATTGTGTATAAAAGTAATGCGATGATTGGTAAATTTGAATTTGATTGGAAATCGAAGTCGGAGTTGGAGCAGGGGTAAGATTCAGCAAGAGCTGGCAAATTTGATAAACACGATAAATTAATTTCAACATTTATTGGCCATATTATGATGGACTTCAATTAAATGCAAAATTATTGCACTAGGGGGCAATCGTGAAGACATTTAAGACCATTTAAAATAATTGATGCACATTTTCCGCATTTACTGCTGCCACAATTTTTCACAATACACACATAAGCACACACAAACACACTTAGGCACGCACGCACACACAAACTGGTCACTTATTTTGTTGCAATTTAATTCCTGGCTGGCTGGCTGCCGTTTTATAAGGTAGCCTGCACCACGCAAGGCACCAAAAACAAATAGCTACCGATTCTTTTGGCCAGATAAGAGAACACACGCGTGGGCGGGAATGAGGGAAAGGCACGAAGTGCACAGGGGGCTGCACGGGGCAGCTTCTGATCAGCACTGTTGGGTCAGATCGCGTTGCAGTTGTTTTTTCGCACGCATATGCACAAACAAGAAAATACGAGGCGAACGACAACAACGCGATAAACTCTTTTGCCGCCAAATTCGTCTGTTTCGTTTGACACCAATACACAGACTGAGCGATCCTCGGCCGTATTCGCATGTACGAACAGACGCGTTCACTCGCTCTCCCACTCTCTTTTAGTTTTTCAATCTCACTGTTGCGCTGGCTCCAAACGCTGACGCGAACTCCCAAAAACAACAACGTCAAATGCAACTCCAACTATCTACAGAGCACACACGCTCTCTCATACTCTCGCGCGCACGTTCGCTGTGCTCAGCAAGAATACTGGTTAAGCGCTGCGGCTGCTACTGCTGCTGTTGCTGCTGAGAGAGAAAATACTGGGCACGCTTGCTTGGGTGTCTGCGACTGGCTGCATGTAATTGTCGTTGTAATTGTAATTCTTGCAGCGCGCCCTCGCTTCACTAGTGGTCAGTCAAGCACTGTCTGTGCTCTCCCTCCCTCCACTCCAGCGCATGTCCCTTTGTTAGATTCGTTTGTATTGCTTGACAAGTTTTTCTTTGTTTCATGTTCGCTTTGTGACTGGAATTTAAAGTGGGTTCCTCTGCATACACTCTCTCCACTTCGCCACTCCCTGGCCCTTGTTGCCACAATCGAACTGCAGCAACAGGCAAGAGTTGCAGCAGGTGCAGGCGCAAGCGCAGGCGCTTTTAAAACAAATACCACAAATGCTTCAAGGGACAGACCATTATCTGATGGATCTGATCCGACCCGAAACCCGTTTACACACCAGCTGACCATCTATTTAGCTAATCCTAATGGCTTTGACTACTTTGTGATTCAATTAGATGACAACTTTCAAGAGAAGAAGGTTTTCCGATCGCATTGAATGGATGCATTTGCATTCTTGGTCATGGTGATCAACTAGTCGCAGTCTGAAGTCAAAGTAGGCCTTACTTTGTGGCATATCGGATTACAATAGCATAACGATGCTATCTATTTCATAATATCCATTATCTATATCTATTCATATTATAGGGTATGAAGTCTTCGATAAATTCTTATCGAATGCAGCAACAAACCTTTTCGGTTTGTTTGGCTTTTTAATTTACTTTTCTTTCTTTTTATCATTTACTTTATTCCATTTTTGGGTCACACGTAATCCCAGCGAGGCATAATTTAGTCCAAAATTGACATTTGTTGTAATCTTCTTCTTATTTGCATGTTTATTTTTAGGCAGTACAAAATTAAAGATGTGCAGAGGCTGTAAATGTCGGCTATAAGAAGGTTCCAGTAAACCGTGTAATTTCATTAAAAATAAACAGTTATACCAGGTGAAGATAATCAATGTAATATCCATTAATTCACATTATGCATGCTGATCTTTGGCTAAATAATAGTCAGAGTTTTCTAAAAGATTCCAAGATGAAGTTTATAGCGTTGCTGCTGACACTGCTGGGTCTGTACTTGCAACTTGGAGTAATCCCTCTCTCTCTCTCTCTAAGTATCATCTGTATCGTCTATCTATACATCTGTTATAGCTCTATCTGAAGCAAAATCTACAATATGCAAAGTAACATTGCCCTTTCTAGAAGTTTGTGCCTATTACGGTTGTTACTTGAACATTGATCAGGCGGATATGGAGTTTCTGAACTGTGATCGCAAACTGAGAGGAAAACCGCGTAAGAAACTTAATGCTATAAACTGACAACATTTACTAACCTATATTACAACAGCCCTGCAGTTCATCTCGGAGGGGAAATGCACTGAATTGTTAATACCAAAGTGTACGGAATTCGATTACAAATGAAACTCGGATGAAACTCAAGAATATTAATTGGAATTTATTAAAGTTTTGTGAAATTATGAATGAATGCATATTAAATATTATTGTTAGCCTAGAACTTGACGATGTGTCCGGTGAAATAGACCGCATGCTGATCGCGTATGATGAACACAAATGGATGATCGGCCACAAAGGTCTTGGGATCCAATGGCAGCGACATGGGCACGCCAGCAGCATCTGTAAAGGATTAGGGCATAACAAAGCTGTAGAAGAATACCAGGAAAAGATCTACTTACAACTAATGCCTGCAGCCTCGCAGCCAATTTCATTGACATCGATGAAGGTCTTGTGCTGCAACTTCGTGATGCGAGTGCCAATGGGTGACTCATCGAAGAGGTTACTAAAGTCCGCTGCCGCCGAGAACATGGCATTGATGCCCAACTGCAGAAGAGATCTTTAGGCGTAAACCCTTAATTCATAACAACCAAGATTAGCTTACCTTGTTCAGAGTGGGCTTCAGATCCGTGTCGAACTCGAACTTGAACTTGGGCAGATAGACGGCGACACTTTGCCACTGCCAACGATCCTCGAGTAGCTTGAAGTCGACGCCCTTCAGCTGCTGCTCCAATTGCTGGAGACCCGTGCGTTTGTTGGGCAGAATGAACCACATGGTCATGTTGATGTTCTCAAAGAACAGCTCAATTGCCTTGGCATCCAGTTCCGGATAGTCAGCGTAGTAATACCAATTGTCGGCGAACATTGTGGGAACTTGGATGGCTTGAGATTCGCTCAGCCAGAAGTCGCGATCCTTGGTGTCCTCATCGTTGAAGGGACGAGCCCAGCGAGCCTTGAAGTAGATGGCATTGATGAGAGCCACGTTCGTGTCGGGCTCCAGTTTATCCACAACATGTTCAATCTTGTCCTGCGTCTTCTGCTTCACCCAATTGTTGATGTGTTGCACAGCTTGCGCTTCGTGCTCAAAGTTCAGACCTTCCACCTCGGAGTCAAAGTACTTTTCCGCCACATCACGGAAATGTGGCGCCACCTTGAGATTCTCACGTGTGTAGACCTTGTTGGCGATCTCCAGCACCGTCTTGGACTTGATGTATGAGTGCAGCAGGCGGTGGTAGCTCTCGGCCAGCCCATCTTTGCTCTCCTGCGCCGAGGCATGCAACGTCTTCTGCAGCTCCGCTGCCGTCTTGCCCTCCGCCCCGTAGTAGGCAAGACCCAAAGCCAGCTGCACCGATACCGGCGAGATGATCACATTCTCCTCCTGCCGATCGGTGGCCAAGGTCTGAAAGAGTTCGGTGGCAAACAAATTGCGCTCCTTGATTGTATTGGACACACAGAGCAGTGGCAGCAGCAGCTGCAACACAACTGAAAGCAAAACGACCATCAAACGTTACTCAAACACTGCAGGGGCATTAACTTACAGCTAAGCCAGCGCCAGTTGTGGTAGTTCATTGCGCCTGCGTTGACACCTCGAGACTAAAAGTGAAAAGGCTGTAGAACTTGTCATTTATAGCTGCGCCAGGAATTGGAATCACGACGCGGCAGCGCATGCGCTTTGCATTTCAAGTGGAGCAACAACAGCTACAACAGCAACGGCAGCAACAACAGCAACAACAACAACATATGTTAAAGAAAAGCAAAGCAAAAGCAAAGGCAATGGAAAAAGAAAGGCAGCAGAAGGAATCGTGCAATGCTTCTGGGCGGTTCTCGTTCTGGGTGTGAGAAATACTGGGAACACTCTCTCTCTCGCCCGCTCACTGAGTGTGAAGTGCTGCTGTGGCGCACTTGAGTTCACCGTTTTGTGCCTTCTGCACTTGTCTCCCTGTACCTGTACCTGTACCTGTATTTGTATATGTATGTGTATGTGTATTTGTATTTATATTTGTATTTGTATTTGTGTTTGTGCTTGAGCTTGAGTGCTTAGCTGTTGCTCAAAGGGCTCGACATGGATTCACTCGTCCGTCAAATTGAAGCTGTGCGCACAGTGTGAGCCACAGATCGTTGCAAGATCTGAAGTACGAGTTGCCTGCGCATTAAACTCCAATTTTGTGTTTTATGCGTTGATTTTAATGGGCTCTATTTTCGTATTTGTTTAGATAATGCATTCATAAACAACACAAAAATGATCATGCCAGCCAAACAAACAGGCAGTTTCGTAAATAATTGTTTATCGACTGACCCCCAACTCTGCACACACACACACACACACACGTACACACTCGCATACACACCGTTCCAATTAAACGCAACACGCACACATAAATTTCTGGGTAACTGAAAACGCAGCAGGGCCAAGACATATTCGCTCAGCTTTTGGCCTTATCCAATTTTTCATCATTCAAAGGGAAAGGGAATGTGAAGAGAAAGGGATTGGGAAAGGGTGGGGTGGTGGCTGAGGGAGGGGAAGCGACCACCGTTCGGTATCAAAGTCCCGAAATTTGTTATTTATGCACAGTTTGTGTGAAATGCTAATAAATTTTAATGGAATTTTAAAAACATGCTTTATAGCCTTGTCCGCGTCCTGTACATAAATATAAATCTTGACCAGGCTGGCCAACTGACTAACAACTAACTTGGCCAACTGCGTCTGCGTTTGCTTCTTGCTTTTGTTCGTTTCTCTTTTATTTTATGGTAGCATAAATTGACTTGGCTACCGTATAAAAGATATTTATTAATTGTGGGTGAACTTTATAAACACTTTCGGACTTTCTACAAGTTGATAAACCAGATTTCAACTTGTGCTAAACCTTATATAACCGACTCGATATATGTATGTGCGTGTGTGTTGTGTGTGTGTGTGTGTGTGTGTGTGTCCTGGCAACGACCGGAGCTGCCAAAGCGCTGACCGTTCTGATTGAATGATTTCACTGATCGAGACAAAACATGTTAAAGATCGTGATCGTTGTGGCTGCCAGGCTATGGCTGTGGCTAAGGCGAAGGCTAAGGCTTTGGCCATGGCTCTGTCTCTGTCTGTGGCTAAGAGGCAGGCTGTTGTCTTTATAGATACACAACACGGCAGCCAGCAAAAAGGCAAAAGCAAAACAACAGCAACAATAACAACAATAACAAAAAAACGAATGCCGATAAAAGAGTTTGGCGAGTGGACACAAGGCACAAGTTGATGCAGCAGGTCGACACGCGGCAAGAGGCAAGAGATGGGAGCCAGGAGACAGGAGACAGGAGACATGCAACAGGGAGCGGGCAACAGGAGACACGGGACAGGGGACAGAGGACAGTGGGGCTAATGCTGTGGCTTGGGCTGCATGCAACGGCAGCAAAATGCTGCTGATAAAAATAACTTGCCACAAAACTTCTTCTTTTGAGCCGTGCGGAAAAGCACAAGAATGATGAGCCAGCTACAACAACAACAACGACAACAACAACAACGCCAACAACAACAGCAACAACACGAATTATGTGATCGTTCCAGCATCTCTCATGGCAGATGGAAGCTCTCGTTGCACACAGAGAGTGTAGGTTTGCCTGCGTGCAAGCAACCCAAAACCAGTTGATGATAGAGCAAAAAATACAACAACAGCAGCAACAACAGACAACAGTAGAAAACAAAGGCCCCAAAGTGAAAGAAACCGAGCCCAAAAACATAAAACAATGCCAGCAATTGTGCCTCCTCCACCAACCTCCGACATCCTCACTCTCCCCTCTCACTCACTCACACCCTCTACCACCCACTAACCCTTTGCTAGAGCACTTCTTCTCTGCTTTCTAAGCATAAACAATAAAATTTTCACATAACTACACAATTTGCATAGCAACAACGATCAACAAACAAGCATCAAGATCATCTTACATTCAGTTTAGCATTTGCAATTATGATTGTCCTACTTGAATGTTCTTTTTGGCCAGAAAGTTGGCTGAAAACAATTAAGATTTTAGCTATGCAGAAAGTTGGCTTTAACAATTAAGGCTAATGCTCTAAACAGAGATTGACTCCAGTAAAACGAAGATTGACAATTTAAATTCTGCTCGAAATTTGGTTTGCAGAGGAAACTAACGCTAGATGGCGCCAGTGCTGTGTTAAGAGGCATAAAGAGAGGCAAGGCGATATTCTAATATTGATACTAAGTAAGAATATAGTAGTATATATGCATTCCATGCTTTTACTCTGTTATATACAGTTAGGCAAACTAGCAATAGATGGCGCCAGTGCTGTGTTGACAGGTATAAAGAGAGACAGCGACAAATTCAATCGAATATTGAGACTGATCATGAATATATATGCTTTACAGACTTATAGATAACTTTTACAATCTGTTACATACATTTCTACGAACTTATAATACCCATTTTGATGCAATATTAATAGACATTCAAGAGACTAAAATACTCATTAATTATAGAAATTCAAATATTTTTCTTTACTTAATCGTCGACTATTTGCAATATTTCTTATATTGTACCATAACTATACACATTATGTAAGTTATTAAATATTTAAGTGTCAGGCAATACTCGTTATCAAGTCGTTATCATGGCCAATTTGACTCCTGGCTATAACTCTAACGAATATTGCTTATTATATTCATAGCATAAACAACTGTAAGCTGCCAGTCACAACTTTCTTGGAGGCGGTTCGACAAGTGTGTGTGTGTGTGTAATTAGCCAATTGCAATGGCCAATGCTGCAATCTAATCGTCAGTTTGGCCAGCACTTTGCAGTGAAAACAAGGCAAACTTTCATTCAATTTCAACATCAATATCGATATCGACGACAGACAATACAACAACAACAGCAACAACAACAACAACATAACAACGACAACGACAACAAATCAAGCAAATGGAGTTTTATGGAAAACCAAAACTCGCCACGCTTCACGAGGCGGCAACAAACACGGGACGGAGAGACACTCAACCACTTGACCAGAGCAGAGGACTGAGCCCAGACCGTAGTTGTTGACAAGCGCAACAGCAACAGCAAGAGCAACAACAGCAAGAGCAACAGCAACAGCAACAGCAACAGCAACAGCAACAACAACAACTAAGCGACAACGCGGATGACACAAACGACACGTCAATCTTACCCGCTGCCCACATGCGGCATGCAACATGGAACAGGATTTTCCAATTCGAGCCGTTGCCGCGACAAATTAAGCTGGAAAAATGCAAGTACAACTGCCACAACAACAACAGCAACAAAAACAGCAACAACAACATTCATATTATGCGTATTTAGAACTCGTTGCAGTTCTCGTTAATTAGCACTAAAATAAGAGAGAGAGAGAGACTGCAGAGACCCTTGAAAAGCGCGCGTTGCATGCATCAAGTTGGGAACACAGACTGCGATCCTTTCAGTTTCTACGAAATCGGCGACATCTTTGGAGTCAAATAAGGCGACAAGGCTGACGCAACATGTTGTTAATGTCCGTTAAGGCAGCTGACAGACGCCCAGTCAATTGATAGGTCCATGTTGTGCAACACAAGTGGGCATGCGGCACATGCGGCACATGGGGCACGATCGGGTTAACAGCACCAAAAACTGGCAATGGATCAATTGCAAGAATTCATATCGCTGGACATTTGTGAATAACCTTCAATCGATTTGATTTGTAAAACAAAACGAACTGATCGATTGATTTGTGTCGCAATGTACAGTGAAGACTGTCCGTCATAAAATGTCAATTAGCTGATTGAAATCAGCGTATGCGCTATTATATCAATTTATGGCCAACGGCAAATTACAGAATCAAAACTCAAAGTCAAACACAAACTTAAACTCAAACTGAAACTGGAAAGCACAATGCATTGACAAGATCAAGATGCTGCGCCTACTTTGTGTGGTACTTTATGTAACGATCAGACTTTCAAACGTTTTCCGCTTTGAATTGCAAATGAAAATGTTGCAGCCAGCAGCAACAACAATGGCACACGCGATCATCCTCTCTCTCAGCTGGCGAACAAATGATGCTGTCTGGTTTGCATGTCCCTCCCTCCCTCTCGTTCATCTCTCCTGGTAGGTGCTGCTCCTTGGTACTTATTCTTCTTTCCCTGCGTATGCTAATTTTCGTGTCAAAACATCGATCAGAGCCGCAAGAATCGGCAAGGGAAAGAGTGAGTGAGAGAGAGAGAGAGAGTGCGAAAGAACGTTTGAGCTGCTGACTCACATTTATTTTTTAATAGATTCCAATTTATTTCAGATTTGTACTGTTGGCTTAAAATTAGTACATTACTACCTTCAAGGCAGCTTAACCTAATTATACATTAATATAAAAACATTGACTATCTTATAATATAGTTATACATATAATACATAGAATTATTTTCATTATCTTGATATTTACATATTTACATATTTAAATTAAGAAATTAAGATATTCTTCTGGCAGGAAGATCACGTGGATGCAGCCTTTTCAGGCGTCTTCTGCCTGCATACTTCAGTAGGCGTTGGGCAAGCGCGTTTGGATGAAAGGTCTATTTTTGACAGTAATCTTGGCGGCCACTCCGTAAACTTGAAGCCCATATTTCCAAATCGGGCTTAATATCGCCTTGTATATGGTTACCTTGTTCTGCAGAGAAAGCTTATTTCTTGGCGACAACAGCCACGACATCCTTGCCGCCTTTGGCAGGATGTTTTTTTGCAACATTGTTGTATGCCGAGCGAAGTTTAGGGATCTGTCAAGAATGACTCCGAGATACTTGTAGTGCGACTCATGACTGAGGATTGATTGATTGAGGATTGAGGGTCAACTGCTCGTATTGCACACGGCTTCGGCATGTCGACTATATATAGACTGTATATAGAATACAAAGTTGGTCCAAGTACACTACCTTGCGGAACTCCTGTGCATATCAGTCTTTCTGAGGATTTGGCACCATCGACAATAACGCTGAACGACCTGTCAGCCAAAAAACTGCTTACTAGCTGGAATAGTTGTGGGGTCAATAACTGCTTCAGCTTACAACGAAGACCATTGTGCCACACACGGTCAAAAGCCTGCTGCCACTTTGGTATTGCTTGAGATACGCTCTCCAGAATAAGGATCCGAGTTAAGATGGCTCTCTCCATCATTTTACCCAACGCCGAAAGGAGACTGATTGGTCTGTATGAGTTGACCTCCGTTGGTTGCCTCCCAGGCTTGGGGATCATGGTAATCAGTGCAGACTCCCCTGCCCCGAAAATCGCGCTTGAAGACAAAACTTGTGGCGCCCACGCCAACGCAGACACTTCTAACTTGGCACGTGCATGGAGGACACCACATGGAAGATCGGTTCACAAATAAGAAAGAAATCAGAAAATTAAAACTGAAAAAAACTTCCGTTACTCGATTTTTTGCCCCGCCCCTTTTCAAAAATTTCGAGTTTTTTAGTGCGTGCTGTTCGGTTGAAAGGGGTGATTCGAACGGTACAAAAAAAAATGTTCTAGGGGGGTCTAGTTTTTGAAAAAAACGAAAAAAAAAGCTTCAACTAAGATTTTCATTTGAGCCTAAAAGTAGGCAACATACTTTATATTTGAGCACTCGCGCTCGAAAGTATGCCACACTTTATGATCAGCAAGTTATATTAAAAAGTCAGCTTGAAAGTAGGCAACACTCAGCTGCAAATCTCTATTAAAGCGAACGCTTGAAAGCGGGCAACACTTTTTGCCTGCTGACAACTAGACAGGCAATTTGGCAACAACCTCTCAACTTGCGCCTAAATTGAACTGTCAGTTTTAGTTTTTTGTCACCCCCCTCAACAAAATTTATTGACGTATTGGCACTGCTTTCACACGGATTTCAAAACGATTTTAGTCCGATTTTAGGCTGGCGTGTGAACGCCAACAGCAGGCAATTGCCAGGCAGAGAACCACGCTGAAAGTCCCCATACCCCATGCTTAATATGCAAATAGAATGAAACAAAAGCCGCCTTTCTATGCGCACATGTGTGTTTTAAAAGCGGATTTCCAAAATTGTCGCACACAACTCGCGTTGTTTTCTTCTTTTCTTTTTACGAGCGGAGTTTCTGTCTGATGTTGAGGAGGGGAACTGAAATTTATTGTGCGACACGCCTGCGAAAATAGTTTTAGAGAGTGCGTTTTATGACGCTGACTTTGGTGTTGTTTTCCACTGAAATGTGTTAATGTGCGAGATTCGGATGGCGACTTATTGCTTGTGCGTCACGCGGGAAATTTAAGTTAAAGCACCCGCCTAAAAGTATGCAATGGCATGCGTTGGATTTGTTTGCAGTTGCCGTCAAATTAGAGGGCGTCGTCCACTCACTCACGCAAAGTTAACAATTGCAAAGTGTAAAATGTGTTAAGCCAACTGAAATGGGGAAAAAACGAAAGGTGAACCCATCTTCTCCCCTCTGCTACCATAGACTGAAAGCTTAGCAACTTTTGTTGCTGCCCTGCGACTTAGTTTTGCTTTGATGGATGTAAAGCCCTATTGTGATGTGTGAGTGTGTGTGAGCGAGCGTGTGTCTGTGTTTTCTTGTTGGATTTATTTGTGGCAACACAAAGATTTTTTAATGGCATCTTTTGTAGCTATTTTTTATACCACTCCAAAAAAAAAAGAAAGAAATATAAAGGAAAGAAGGAGAACTCAAAGCCATTTCATAAGTGCTCATGTGTGTGTTGCTGTGTTGATGTCTACTGCTGTGTGCGTGTGTGGGTTGAGCAGTTGATATGGGTGCAAACTCCCATGCGAGGGTGGCTGGAGAACTCTTTTAAGCACAAATAAACTTGCCACATTGTTGCCCTTTCATTCAGTCACCACCCCCCGCTGGCATCTTGACGATTCGCAGAACCTCCGGGAATTGCGGGTGTGAGTGCGAGTGCGAGTTCGAGGAGTGTGCACTCAAGCAAGGTGTTTGCCTGTTAAATTATATAACAATGCAATGAACTGTAAAATACGCAGCTAAGTGCTGCTGCTTAGTGCTTAGCTCTGTCAGCTCGTCTCAAACGGAGACGCAGTCAAAGCTGCCACTGGAAACTGCCATAAATGGACACAACTCACACTCATACATGCCGACACATATATATGGGAGCAGACGAGGGTGCTTGTCACAAAGCCATTATATAGCTTAATTATGGCACAGGTAAAATGTGCTGCAAAACTGTTAAAATGTGGAACAGAAATACAAAGACTCACATGTGGTTTCTTAGCTGCTTCTAAAGACCATTAATTACTCGCAATTCTGTTTCTAAAAATAGTCGAAATAATTCCTACATTTCATGGATTTGCAGACAACTAAAGTAAATAGTAAAGCATAGGATCGTCCAATAATTCAATTCCCAGCTGGAAACTAGTTAATAATTATGAATGATATCAGTTATCTTCACTTGATGAATCGCACAGAACGGCAACATTTCCTGCTAATGTCAAGGTCGGACCGCGCCCAAAAAATAAAACACGCAAATTAGGAATTCTCAAAAAACACGCCACAAAATTGTGTTAAATAATGAAAAACTAAATTTCACATTTAGATAAAAGAAAATGTGAAAATTATGCAGTGCCTGCGCCTAATTTATAAAACAAACAGCAAAGCAAATACACACACACAAATACATACGTGTGTTGGTTTTTAAATGTAGGCTAAATATGAATTACCGAGAAAATAGTGCGCAGTTAATTAAAACATAATGAGCATTAAACATGCAGCCAAAAAATCAATTAAAGCATAGCTTACTTACGGGCTGCGTGTAGAAATTCGTGTGTGGAGCGTAAATAGTAAAAAAAATATGTATAACAAGCGGATCAGTCGAGCGCGCGCGACAGTATAATACCCTGTGCAGTTTTCTAAATTAAGTATTTTGATTATAATAGAAGTAGCAACATAACAGATGTTATGAGTGTTACGACACTTCATATAGTCTTGTGTCGCAGGCGTTCGCTGCCTTCTTTTCTTTCTTTTCTGATGAGCTCTTTATTTATAGACCGATCTTAATGAAACTTTCAAGACTGCTTCTATATCATATTATTTAAGCACCTGCCAAGTACGAAGAGTCTACTACGAGAAATGCGGATAAAATTAGTTTTTTTCGACTTGCGGGGTAGGGGGGGTAAATTATTGAAAATCTCACATAAATTCGATCTGAAGAGGGTATACAGGATCCTTCATGCCAAATTTGGTTTCTATAGCTCTTATGGTTACTGAGATCGACGCATTCATACAGACAGACGGACGGACGGACGGACGGACAGACAGACGGACATGGCTCAATAGACTCGGCTATTGATGCTGATTATATACTTTATACTTTATAGGGTCGGAGATGCCTCCTTCTGCGTGTTACATACATTTGCACAAAATTATTATACCCTTCTTTGCTCATTTTTAATGGGCACAGGGTATAAAAAGTAACTCCACATTCAGATACTTTTGCGGTAAATGCTTTAATGTGTGTGATAGCAAACGAAGAAGAAGAAGATGGGAATAAAACAGTCGCAATTTAAATTCAAATCGAAATGGAATGACTTTACTTAGATCTACTTATGTGAAAGATACTTATGAGGGGGAGCTGACGCTGGGGGTTGCCCAGTTTTCCCCCTCGAATTGTGTGGCAAGCACCCTGCCCCAAAATGGTCGCCCCTTAATTTAAAGATTACTTTTTCGCTACTTGCGTTGCTGCTCCTCCTGCTCTTCTGCCCTGCTGCTCTCATTCTCCTCCTACTCTGCCATCCATCCCCGACCAGTTGCTGTTTGCGTTCAATTGTTTTTATCAGTTTACATTTAAAAACAAAACAGAACAACAAAATATATATATAAAAAAAAAAGAAGAATACGACAAAAACGACAAACAAATAAAAGCCATGATGCTTTTTTACCAATGCTCGCAGAGATTTAGCTGTGATTTAGCCAGCAATCGTTGGAAAACACATAAACTTTTTGCCTCTTTGCTTTCGTTTTATTGGCATTGCTTTCGGATAGATGTTGGGGGTAGGAGTGTTACCCCCACACTGTGGAAGCAGGGGAAACGGAAAGCCGTTGTCTTTGTTTGTATTTGCTTCGATTTGTTTCGGCAAGGGATTGGAAATGAGCTTAGACGGAGGCAAGTGCAAAGCCTTCAATATAATTGAAACTTTGCTCATTAAATGCTTTCAATGGCAGCGAATTGAAAAACCTTAAAAGGGTAGATTTTAAATGTGGTTTGATAGAAACATATACATACATAACATGAGAGACACTTGAGTGAGAAAGAGCGAGACAGAGAGCTTTGCTAATGATCGAATTCATTTTCACAGTTTCTGCAATCTTTAAAGTGAATAGAGTAAACTTTCCTTCAGCTATTTGTTATTTTTGCATGCCAGCGACAGGCAACAGAAGTTGGGACTTCCATTATTCATGTGAAGCCACGAGAGGGTCTTACATATTTGTCTATGGGTTGGCAACTAAGACGTTTGCATTACACGCATGTGTCTGCAGTCATGAAATATAATGAATGATGTCACAAGACGAGGCGGCAGCTTGTCAAAAACACATGCGTCTGTCTGAGGTGCACATGATGCCACTGCACGAATATAGCTGTCAATGTGGCATTTGGAGCAGTCAGCGCCCTTAAAAGTACACAATGATAATGATTGTTGTGCTGCAGAGAAGTACGCAGCTCTAACTGTAACAGTTACACGTTGCCGCTTACCGAGCAACTGACGGATGAGACAATTTGTCATTTTGATGCAGACGCGACACGGCAGACGGCAGACGGCAGACCCGAGGCTGCTGCCACTTGCTGACAATGGCAACCAACTAGTCCAGGTCTGATGGCAAGCAAGTTGCCCTCGTGTCTGCGCCTGAGTCTGAGTCTGAGTCGGAGTATCTGCTTGTGCCCCATGTGTGGGTAGTCCCATTGATTGGACCTACACTGGGCGCAGCTGTTGCAAAAAAATAAAAGTAATAATAATGCGAAAGCAGCAACAACAGCAACAAACATAATAAAACTTCAAGTGCGGAAATGCAAATAGCTGCGAGACGTCTTTGGTGGCTTTAAAGCGGCTTTAAGAGCTGCCCAAATAGCTGCAGGCCAAAAGGCGCAGTCCCTGGATGGCCACAAAGGAGATTATATCGCAGAGCGAGCCCTGAATAATTATAAAATTTCAGAGCACACACACACACACACACACACACACACACGGGGATACACACGCACGACATTCATGAAATGTATAAAAATGTAATGGCATTTAAGTGGCCATTGGCGTCGTTTTTTTTCTTCTTTCTCGTATTTTATTTGCTGCTGTGAATAGCAAGGCGCAATTAATATTATGGCGTGGCACCAAAAGTTGATGTGCCACCTCAGACCACTTGCAACACTTGTAAGCAATGGTGAGGGGCGTGGCACTTGCCCGACGGCGGCAGGAAGCACTTAGCGTCGCAACATGCGAAATGAAAAATTGTGTTGCCTGCTTTTTCGGGGGGGAGACTGAGAAGCACAGCCATTGAACTTGCCACTTGCCACTTGCCACTTGCCGCTTGCCACGGCACAAACAGGCACAGAATAAAATGAAGCATAAATAAAAAATGAAAATGCTAAAAATTCATAAGTGCTTGCCATAATTCATGACCTGCTGCTGCCCTGTCCAATTACCGTGTCCGCAAACTTGTTGTTGTTGTTGTTCGCTCTTCTAAAATTTCGCTATCAGACGGCGCGATTATCAGAGCTGCAACTGCCTGTAGCCCATATGCAGCGAGTATGAGTTGCGACATTCTAATTGAGCTAATTCCGTTGATTCAAGTCGCGAGTGCTGCGAACTTCAAGCTTATGCAAATAAATATGGCAAAACGTACGTGACCAAGTGCGTAATATGCAAAAAGTTGAGCGCGAACAGTTCGAGCAGCTCCAAACAGCTCGAACAGCTCGAGCAACAGCCAAGTCGTCATTACGCTGTGCGAATTTCAAATGAATGTCAGCCAAAGGACACAGAGTCCTTGTGAGACAAGGCAAACAGCGACGACAAGGCAAATGGCAAATGGCAGCCATGTAGGCGACAGCATTTGAATTCCTAAGCAGACAAACTCCCACGCGTACAGCTCTCTCTCTCTCTCTCTCTGTCACTGTCTCTCTCTTTTCCTGCATATGTATGCGTGCATGCGTGTTTGTCTGGCAAAAGTAAAAGTTTGCATTTAATTTCACAATTTATTTTAATTTGCAGCGAGTGAATGACGTTGCTGTCGTTCAATTAGTGCGAGCTAAAAAAACAAAATAGCATACAATCAAGCGAAGTATTCACAAAGTAGTGGAAGCTTATGGAATCGGGATTGGGATTGGGATTGGCCAAGTAGTCCAACTAGTTGACGCTTCATGACAATTCCCTAGCTGTGCATGCAGCGTGGCCCGGCAACACGGTGCGTATGATTGATGTGGATGTGCCTTTGTGGTGTGTGTGCACGGGCAGACGACGCAAATGTAATTTGTGCGTCTCTCTTTTGGGAGCCGAAAGTTGCCAAGCGACTTTGACTGATGAACTTTGCATAGTTGTGGCAGCGACTTAAAGCCAACTTGCCACTTAAAGCAATAGCAACGCGTCTGGCAAGGCAGTCAAGACAGACAAGAGAGTTGAGTCAGCGCATCGATCTTCATTTCGTTTTTGCTTGGAATTCAATCAAGTTTTTCCATTTGCTGGCAAATTGAAAACATATGTTCCACACAGCATTTTCCTCATGCGCTGCGACAAGTTAAAACAAACGCAGCCATAAAACAAACATACTTCATGCTAAGGAACAGGAACAGGAACAGAGACAGAAACAGAAACAGG